>OZ024826.1:101027793-101396876 GCA_964016985.1 Anodontia alba | reverse complement strand
CATGGTAGCAATCACGTTACTTTAAAAAATATATATCTCCAAGCTTAGAAGATAGAATGCGCTAGAGTGCATTGCTCATAAATCACGTATTTGAAAACGATGAAAAAATACGAGTAATTTTAACAGTTTAAAAGCACATATTGCTCAAAACACTGCAGAATATTGTAAGGTCCCTATTGTCACTAACTTTGTCACGGAGCCCAAACCTGATATGGTACATTTGTAAATGAGGAACATTTTGGTTGTCAAGCACCTTTGAATACAGTTTGTGCCGTAAACAAGATTGCTGGGATATATATATATATATATATATATATATATATATATATATATATATATATATATATATATATATATATATATATATATTACATGCATAACCAAGAAATACCATGATTTCTACCAGACATAAAACTGGTATTTTCCTTGTTTACTAAGACGAAATATTTCCTCTTAGCCGGGGAAATAAATCTCTTTAACCGGAACTACTTTTTTTTTAACATATGAACGGCCTAGATTTTGACCCGTGGGGTGATCTCAAATCCTTACTTACCGGCTGAAAATGTTTAAATCCATATGCTTTTTTCGTTGAATCGGGTCACAAGCATAGAAATTAATCCTATCTGAGCACAGAAACACATAAATATCCATTTAAATGGGAATATTTTATCACTTTTCAATCTCTCGATTCGTTTAGTTTTTTTTCAGAATGGCGCCCGAGTGTCCACTACTCTCTCTCTCTCTCTCTAGAGAGAGAGAGAGAGCAGAAGAAAGAATATCGAAACCCGTATACAGTTTTGTAGATCCATACAGATCCCAGTTTTTAGCTATGTATTATAAGGAAACATGTTGGGTAGGAGGAGGACACACATTGGAAAGACTTGTTAATTTAATGCAAAGAGAAAAGATCTGTTTCAAATCTGAAAGTGTTAGCCCTTCACAGAAAATGTATCAATTCCTTTAAATATAGGGTCCCAAAAGCAAGCAAATTCTTCTCTCGTAAAGTAGAATTCTATTCAGAAGGGGGCAAACAGTTTTGGCAGATTTATCTCTCAAGAAAGTGCATCCACTGTCCTTGAATATAGAGGTACGACCCAGCGCATTCTGCAGTGCAAGCTGACTAAGTTAAATACCTACTAGAGGTAGGGTCCATTTTCTACAGTCGCACCACTTGTCATTAATATAGGGATCAAACATGGTTTTTCATATATTAACATTCGCCAGGTCCCGAGGGAGGTGTTGAAAATCGAGGCCGAAGGCCGCGGTTTTCAACACCTCCCAAGGAACCTGGTGAATGTTAGTGCATTGAAAAACCATCTTCGATCGCTATTATTGCTTAAAAGCAGAAAACATTAGCTACATTTCGCGTTATTTCTTGTACTATTTTGTTTCGCCTTTTCACCGATGTCTCACGACTGAAATTTCCACGGACTATACTCGTTCAAGGGCCGGGCAGAACATAGCTCGTGACGGCAGCAATTCTGCGGCTCCGGTACAGGCATATTGAAAGTTGCGTAGCCATGCATTAACAGCGCGCGAATTGCCTTGTCAATACACGGCGTTTCGCCGGTTAATGCACGGCTGTTAATAACGTGCTCCACTGCTTTTTATGCAATATATAGAGTTTATTCATTCTCCTATTTTAAATATGGGATTTATAAACCGAGGGAGGTAAAAAAACCGATAAAGAAACGAGTGCGAAGCATGAGTTTCTTTATCGGAATTTTTTACCTCCCGAGGTTTATAAATCCCATATTTAAAATAAGAGAAATGAATAAACTGTATATTACATGCATTTCGCCGCAACAGAGTACACCATTTAAGAGTCTGGCAAGTCTAGTCTGCCAGTTTGTTTACGCTGTCATTTCTATTTTGGGTCGGCGTAGTAATACACTGACATTGACAGTTCGAAGCAGTGAACACTCGGGCGCCATTTTGAAAAAACTAAACGAATCCAGGGATTGAAAAGTGATAAAATATTCCCATTTAAATGGATATTTATGTGTTTCTGTGCTCAGATAGGATGATTTTCTATGCTTGTGACCTGACTAAACGAAAAAAGCATATGGATTTAAACATTTTCAGCCGGTAAGTAAGGATTTGAGATCATCCCACGGGTCAAAATCTAGGCCGTTCATATGTTACAAAAAAAGTAGTTCCGGTTAAAAAGATTTATTTCCCCGGCTAAGAGGAAATATTTCTTCTTAGAAAACAAGGAAAATACCAGTTTTATGTCTGGTAGAAATCATGGTATTTCTTGGTTATGCATGTAATATTAGTAATTAATAGTAGCGTAATATAAAAGATACGCCACTTTAATAAGGTTAAACTGGTTGCAAAACACAGAAAGCGAGAAAATTGTTCAATATTTGCAAAATCCGGCACATATCGTGCAATTGATGCGTGGCAACAGTATAGCCTTACTATATATAAACTCACCGATACAGTCAAATTCAAAGGACAATTAGACAACGCAAAAGATCCGTTAGTATAATAATTGGACAGTTCGTTAGCCGTAACTTTATATTAATATTATTTTATTGTTTGTAGGTTTTCTGTTCAAATTTCAAATAGCAGGAAAATGTCCGAGTCTGAATACTAAACCTTTAAACTATATATTGCAGTGCACGCTAGTCTGATTCTGCATACGTTACCTGGGTTATTTCAGAAATAACGAGCAGGCTGCGCTAGGTTGTGCAGTCTGGTCGGAATTTCTCATGTTGCGAGAATTGTAACTGCTATCGGAGACACTGAGCAGGCCGCACTGGCATGTGCGGACTGACCAGTTTTTTGAAGCAGCAGGCGCAAGGCGTGATTTAGTTACACACATAAAAACAGTGTAGTATCGGAATAACCAATGTAAAATGCGCGGTACCATAAGAAAAGCGTAGGCCAGAAATTTAGGTTTATATACGCATACGCAATACGCAAGAAATTTAGGTTTACATACGCACACGCAATACGCAAACATACGCATGAACATATAGACTTGCATACACCCACATACATACGTAGTTTTTTTTTCTCTTTCTAAGTTTACTAGTTAACTGAATTAATTATTTTAACGAATGGTTGTAAAATTTGTATTGTTCCACCTGCATAATCAATATTACAATAAATATATATATATATATATATATATATATATATATATATATATATATATATATGTTCTGATTTCGTTTGATTTGATCAGGGCACCGAGTGTATAATAGATGGAGTTGATCCAATACCACTCTCCCTCTGATCGTTATCTGGAAGTCGGAGGTGTTTGATATTAGTAATGTCAGTGACATTTAGGGTTGCGACATTTGGAACGTCATGTCCCTGATTGTCATTCATACATTATAACCATTTGTGTATGTATGGAAACAGAGCTTGCATATGATGTAATGACGTTAAGCGGACGACGTTGCCGACGGTAAGCAGGCGCTCACCGTCGACTGCGTCGACGTTATTAATAGGAATAGAGATCGCAAATGAGTCACGTCGACGTCAGTGATGGGTCTATCATGGCGTTGGATATTCAGCCGCGACGTTAATGACGTCACTCACTTTATCACATGACCGTCAGGTTATTCAGTGAAATAACCTATGTCATAAATATCATATAACCACACGTATAAAAACACCTGCAAGGCTGTGCTTTTCGTACGTTTGTTCGGTTTGTGCTTGTTTAGATTTGTCGGTTTCCTCTTCCTCTAGGGGTCTGGGAAGGGCTGCGGTTTGTGATTGTGGCACTCCCTGGACTTTTCTCTTACTTTTTTTCCCATTGGTTAGCCTAATTACCCTCATTAATATTCGTATTACTCCGCTTATTGATAGCAACCAAAATGGTGTCCGCGTTCGCCGATACAACTTTCACATTTGGAATAGATCCTGCCTTCAATATTGAAAAGATTTTGAGATGAGTTTTAGATGAAGGATAGATGTCAGAGCGATGGAGGGGACGACACAAAACAGTCACGATGTGAATAATACGGCTACCAGAAATATTCATGGTAGTTGAAACTCGATGTTTTCCGGCAACATATTTTAGGCACTTTCAACATCGATATCGTCAAACCTTCAATGAAAAAAAAATCACAACCTCCAATAAAGCATTGAAGGATGGCATGACTCAGACAGTAAATACTCGTACATGTGTCAAATTAAAATCCAAACTACAGTTTAAATGTTTAATAGTCTTGAAATCTGTCATTTAATCGAGTATGTCACCAACGTATAAACAGTATTGATCAAGGTCATTGATCTTTAAATACGACAGCTGACTGTGGGGATTTTTCTACTGATTCTCAGTGACGTATTGACTCGCTGAATGAGGTTGTTCAATTGATTTACTCAAATGAAATATTTATTAGCTCAAATAAAAATTATCATTGTTTCCTACAGTTGAACGAAGTAATAAATGGCATACTTATCTTGTTTCTAGTTATTTTTGGTACTTATCTAATAATATGTGAACTATTTTTGTTGCGTAATGCTATTGAATCCTTGGTAGTGAGTTGTTCCGCTTAGCTATGGAAAGCCGTTATCTTAATATATTTTGTGCGTTTTTTGTCATCGCCAGGGCTCGCAAAATACCAAAGTTACCCCAACTCGTTTCATAAATTTCACATTAAATGACAACTCATGTAAGATCCTCTACATATATAGTGACGTGCGTCATTGTAGAATAACGGGTAGAATATTAGCAGGCTTCGTCTTAGGTTATTGTAGAACATGTCCTTAGTCTGTGTTTTGTTTATTTTCAGTTGTGTCCTTCCATGTCCTTTCAAGGACAGTTGCTCTCAATGTGAGGTGCGGTACATAGATTCCCAGTCGTGGGCGAGCAGAGGCCGCTAAACAAGAATCTAGTGCGAAATGATCAACATCCTGAAGTATTAATCAACCGGTCGGCATCAAGTGATTCCAACAAGAAAGAAGATTATTAGGACAGTGACCCAATAAAGAAATGTCTCTAATGATAAATAAAAAATGAGCTCAATAAATAATTAAAACAAAATCATTCTAAAACTTAAGAAATTAAAATTAAGGCGCCATTGATATAAAGTCAGAGGAGGCAATCTCTTCACGTTGGCACAGAGTTATCCACATTTAGTTGGGTATATACTGAGTGTATTAAATATATTGACCAGTTAATCAAGTAATATACCAGTATAGTTCTCCAACCCTGCCAACGGGAAGATATTTGCGTCAAATTGTGCGTGAAGTATTGTATTGTTAATATCTGTATTATTCTGTGTTGTAAATATTACATGTAAACAAAAAGATGTAAACATTTTAACTTCTAAGTCTTCTGTGTAGTGGTACAGTTAGGTATCGCCCAACCTGGAGCTTAATCAAATTGGAAGTCACCCTCGGTGCGACTTGGCCGCCTATGGCGTAACATCTGGTGTCAGGCTGTGGGATGATTTCCGTTTGATTCAGTCCCGGTTCGGTACGGTGTATCCTTGCTGTAATGTTACACAGAAGCAATAGAAATATTTTAGAGCACTCGTAGTCTGCAATAAATTCATTTAGTCATAAGTTTTCCCACGTGACGAAATGCAATATTCTAGTGTTACAAATGTATAGGAACCGCATACACTAATCTGAGTGGAAACTCAGTATTTTCTTGAACACGTATAGCAAGTTTTATCCAGTTGTTTGTCTCTCAATTTATCTAACTGTTTTGACTGTCTCCTCAAGTCCTTGGTTGAATACCAATAGCCATTCCTCAGATCTGACTTATTTTTCCGTTAAAATATTTTACGTAAGATAACGTTAAGGGTAACGTCTTATTCGATGGTAAAACTTGCGTCAATTAATACGTCGATTAAGATCGTTCTGTTGTCAGTATCAATACGTTATACTCTACTACGTTGATTAATATATGTAACGTCATTGTACGTTAAGTAATGTTTAGTCAGTGACGTGTTTATTTAGCGTAACGCTGATAAATCTATTTAAGGTCACTTCCGGTACTAATAACCACAACTCTTGAATGACAAGGGAACTAATTAGGGCGGTTTTCGATTAAAACTGAGGAGGAATATTTCTAGATCGGACTAGATAATTTCTAGTGTTAATAAAAGCCGTTTCCGAGCAGTAGACCTGTCAGCTGTGCAGATAATAGTGGGAAAAAACTGATAAAATGTTTTTCATCTGATCCAAATAAAGGGAAAGAAAAAATAATTCTAATGATGGACGCTCAGCTCCGAACATTCGGTGTAAACGAACACACAAAAATTAATAATTATTATTATTATTTTCGCGGGAAGTGTCACACGACGAATCGAGAATGTGAACACAGAAAATCAAGGATTGTTTTAGTGATATTTGAACGTGCTTCTCTCGATTTTTTTTTATATTTATTTTGATGAATTATATATTTTTATGTCCTGATTTTATCTACATTTCTACATAGTAACTGGATTACACTCAAAATATCCGAAAGACTGAGGCAAGGAGGCAGGTTCAAGAGAAAGGGGGACCTCATCAATTCATCTTGTATGAAAGTAGGGAAATAGAATATTATACGAGCGTTCTGTCTCAGGCCGAGGGTGAGCTGTATTGTTTTTGTCGTATACTTATTTTGCGTAAAAGTGTTTATGATAAAAGATAAAATCTTCTTAAATGTAATTTAATGTAAGGTTAATATATTATACCCGGATTTAATGCAATGTGGTCTCGCTAGCCTAAACATTTCTAGACCTTTCAAAAGAGGTACATACCCTGAAAATGTTGATTTATTGCAAACAAAGCCTAAGTCTGGAACAATATAAAAGGGGACAGAAAAAAAATCTGACACAGCCACGACACAATAAAGTAGGGATAACATGTTTTAAGAACGACAAAAATGTACTTGTGAGGAACAATAAAATTTATACAAAAGTAGGTTCCTCCAACATTCACGCACATTGTCCTAAAAGGGGTTTTGTTTTGCAGTTAGTAGTTTGTATGACATAGATTGATGCTCATACCTACCATATGGAGGCTACGTACTCTACTAGTAAAGCATAACGCTTTCATTTTAATCTTTTAAAAGTCCTCTCTTCAGCTAATTTTGTCAGAAAAGACTTCCTAACTATTTGTATCCAAGCAAAAAACAAGTAAACCCTGTTAGATCCTCCTACAGCATTCGGGGTGTATCTAAATGGCTTAAGTGCATGCTAACAGTGACTTTAACAAGCGGAAAACATAGTTTTTTTTATTGCATTAACATTCGCATAAACATTCGCATTAACATTCACCAAGTCCCTAGCGGAAAACATAGTTTTTTTATTGCATTAAAATTTGCCAAGTCCCTACGGAGGTGTTGAAAACCGCGGCTTCCGGCCTCGGTTTTCAACACCTCCCTCGGGACCTGGCGAATGTTAATGCATGAAAAAACATGTTTGATCCCTATATTAACTTGTTTCAGATCTTGACATTCATACTTACACTCCTGACAATTGAGGTAGTACAGACTCCTGCAGCTGGACATGTCACTTGAAGAAATTTTAAAATCATTCCAGATTCAAGAATTTGTAAAGTTATTTCTAAGGGCCCAACATGCAGATTTCCTGAACACATAGATCACATGTCTTTGGCTTGGCCCGCTGTGGTTCAGCTATTGGTTTGCATTTACTCTGGCATACAATAGAATTAACCATGAGTACTCGTCTTTGTTTATTATAGTGATCATTTTGATTTTTATGCTTTTGCTTTGATGCATTGTCTGAGTCGGGAGCCTTTATGCGAACCAAATTTTTATGTATTTCTGTATTGAGAGTAACATCGGGAACCAGGGTGAAGTTGGCTAGCTATAAAAGTGCTTTAAACCCCATGGTGGTTTACTCTGCTGACCGTTCTAAGACGGTGGTCAAAGTGTTAGTCTTACTTTTTGTTGCTTTGTGGCTAATTCTACAAGGCAATTTGTTTTATGTCTTACCTTGTGTCATTTTGTTCTTGTGCTTTTCAGTCCTTTTAGCATTGCGATTACCTCGCTTGGGGAAGAGAGAGCTTATCTTAGTGCTTTTCGTACGTTTGTTCGTTTTGTGCTTGTTTGGATTTGTAGGTTTCCTCTTCCTCTTGGTGTCTGGGAAGGGCTGCGGTTTGTGATTATGGCACTCCCTCTACTTTTCTCTTAAACTTTTTTTTTTTTAAATAAATGTACGGAGGAAATAACTTCTGTGCCTGATGCTTTAAGTACAGATTTCTTAATCACATTGATTTTAAAAATGGAGAGAAGAAATAGCTTCTGCGCCTGACGATTAAACCAATTTAAGCATAGCGTCCCATAAAAAGGATATAGACAAACAGTGTAGACCCAGATCAGATGCCGCAGAATGCGGCGTCTGATTAGCGTCTTCACTGTTTGCATTAAATGAAAGAATTTCTATAAAATATGGTATTAACACTACTCAGACATCCTTTTCATTGGAAATGGACCTGCCCAAATAGTTACGGAGGAGGAGTCAATTAGGCATAAATGGGTTAAAGGAATGGAAAATAAACATTTTCAAAATTATCGATAAACGTATGATTTTTTTTTTAAATTTTTCTCCAAAGTAATGATTTACTTACCATCTAAGTAGTTGTGGCCATGGTACCCAAGCCATAATCCAAACTCGTAAATCCGTAAACGAATGACGAATCAGAATGTTCAGACCAACAGTCATGGACCCCAGAATAAAGTGTGTAATCATGCGTCCGCAGATAGTATGCATTATTTAGTAAGCAAGCTTTGCCCACCATGCCAACAGGTCTGAACGAAGGAAATGTAGGTAGAAGCGTATGTCCGGGATTTTTGAAGTTTACTTATGGCTCGTCATTGGCAAAAGCATCTGAAACAGTTCTGGAAACTGCCACATTGTAGGGACTGACCAGATTATGATGTCTTTCATAGAACCTTAAGTGTTGTTACCAGTTTGGTTTCTTGATACCCCTGGCTCAATAACTTTGTAGTGAGCACTTTCCCACGCTCCATGAAGTCCTGATAATTTAAACAGGCTCTGGTATAACGGAATAAACACTGTACGCTGGTGCAGTAGGGATATTACTGCTCAGAAAATGAAAGTTAACAATGGGAAAACTGAAGTCATCCCGTTTGTCGTAAAGCCTAGTAGTAACCTTTCCATTGTCAAAGTAGAGATAACAATCCAAGTATGAGGAGGAGGCTGCAGTCTCCGTTGTTTCCTTTATTTCAAGTTCACGTGAATAAATGAATTCCAAATACTTGCAAATTGTGCTTTTTAGAGACAATACATGATTTATATATTCTGTAGGTGAAATTGGGTTGTTGTGCAAGGTGTTTCTTGCCTGTTTTGAGGAGACTTTGTACAAACTCCGCCTCATACGGGTATAAAAACAAGTCGGCAAGTAACGGTGCACAGTTAGTACCCATCGGTATACCGATTGATTGCTGAAATATCCGTCCGCCGAACTCCACAAAACTATTGTCGATTAGATATTCCAGCATTTTTATGACATCTGCATCTGAGTATTTTTGTGGTGCATCAGAGTGATCCCGAACGAAGTATGTGTTTTTGTAGCCAATGACAACATACTGAAAGCGACGGTTACCATTCTTATGGAAAAAAACACAACATACTGAAAGCGACGGTTACCATTCTTATGGAAGAAACACTGATTGATAATTTCCTTTAATTTAGATTTCAGTTTATCATGAGTAATAGCTGTATAAAGAGAAGAGAAATAGAAAGATTTTATACTGTTGACGGATGAAGAGATTATGCCTTTAGGCTTCTAAAAGCTCTTTGGAGTTTTTCAGGATCCACATCTGATTAATACCGCTCTTGGCATATGCAGTTTCACAATACTTCTTAAGGCCTTCCTTAACTGCGGTTAGGATCCTTGTTAGAATCTGAGAAAGAGGCTTGGTTGAGCACTTAGCCGAACTCGCAATATATCTCTGCTTGTACGGATTCTTGTGAAGTTAAGGAGTCCAGCACAATTTGGGAAGGTCAATATTTTCCTCTGGGAGGGAAATTCAGAATGTCAGCAGCACCGAATGGTGGCACTCCTTGGACTTTTTTCTTACCATTTTTGTTTGCAGAATTTCGTCCTTGGACATAGCAGTAAGATTGTATGTAGGATTTCCAGTCATGGTACTCATACCAAGCTTTTCCATTAAGCAGTTTATATAGTGTAATTTGCTAAACAAAATTTGTTTTCCGTCATCTGAAGCAGGGTATTCAAGAATTTCATAGGAAGTATGTTTTGCTTCCAGTTGACAAGGCCGTAAACAACGTTGTCGTTGTTTGACGGTAACATTATATAAATACACTGACATATGAATTGAGCGGCATCAATGGCTATAAAGAGACTTCGGAAGAAGAGAAGGCAGTTAGCTATGTCCTCTGCAATCATTAAGCCCTGAAGTTTCCAGTTAACGTTAAGGAACAGCAAGACAAGCAACTTACAATGTATTGGTTACCTTAGCTTCATGAAAGACCATATAAAGCAAGGTGTATCGCTAATTCAAGCTCATGTACAACTACAGAACTTTATAAATTATCAACGTCTGGCCTCAATGTTATTAAAAGAAAGGTATGAGAAAAATACAGGAAGTGCCACAATCACAAACCGCAGCTTTCCCAGACACCAAGAGGAAGAGGAAACAGACAAAACCAAACAAGCGCAAATCGAACAAACGTACGCAAAGCACTAAGATTAGCTCGCTCTTCCCCAAGCGAGGTACTCGCAATGCTAAAAGGACTGAAAAACGCAAGAACAAAATAACACAAGGTAAGACATAAAACAAATCGCCTTGTAGCATAAACCACAAAGCAACAAAGAGTAAGACTAACACTGGAACCACCGCCTTAGAGCGGTCAGCAGAATAAACCACCGTGGGGTTTAAAGCACTTTTACAACTAGCCAACTTCACCCTGGGTCCCGATGTTACTCTTAATACAGAAATACATAAAAATTCGATTTACATTAAGGCTCCCAGCTCAGTCAATGCACCAAAGCGAAAAAATAAAGCCTCATGTAATTAGATATTGTGAAAATGTTTTCGGAAGATCAGGCGAGAACCTGTTTTGGTTTATTAAACCTTCAGGTGAAGTATACTTAAAACCAAAAGTAACTTGTCACTTTTTATTAATGAATAATTTTGTTTCTACTTCGATTTGGTTGTAATAAGTTAGTTCAATTGTTTCCTAAGTTAGTCTCAGCAGAATTCAAGAGAGATCATTCGTGTAAGTGATTCCAGCCTCGAGTTACCTGCTTTTTCACCAAAAACAGTATTCTTACATTTTTTCACAACTTCAAAAGCAGAACATGATTTTCAATACAAAATCTGAAAGTCCATTGTTTTTCGATAAAATTCCCTGCAAAACCTTTTTTTCAATTCTACTTGGCTAATTCATGGCAATTACTCAAATTTGCATCACGTTGAAATTATCTCCCTTGTCATAAAAACAATAGTAAACTTTTGCTGTTCGTAAAAGCCATATCTCCGATATTTTTTGGAATTTTAAACGGCGATTTGTTTGGACCTCTACAGAGAGTGTATGACCAGAAAAAAGATGCAAAAGTTCTTATCATGTCAAATGAAAAATGGATGGCAATTACCTGTAGGATTTCCAATATAAACATTGTTAAATTTGATCAAATGGCCTTCTCGATAAACATCGACGCGTTCTGAAGTTGTGCAATAGATGATGCAGACTTTTTTTGTGTTAATTTAAGAACAATTTCAATACATGTCTAAGTGAATAAAGCGTTTTCGCCTGAAGAAATAAAACGTATTTAAGGAACAGTAACCTTCCAAAATCGAATTAATATTTTGATTTTGACCCCTTCTGTTTTGAGAGAGAGACCCTTTTGATAATGTGTTTGACAAAAGGGCTCAACTACTGCATATCATGTGCACAAATGATTGTTCTTTAACATCATTGAAACAGTTTTAAACATTCTACTCAGCAAAAGTCAGTAAAGCGTATAAATATAAGCTGTAAAGTTACTTTTGGCTTAAAGTATATATGATTAACTAAATTGAAGAGGATTTTTGCGCGCCCAGTTTGTCAACATATGATTTTTCTACGCTTTATACAGTTTTGCCCCGTAATTTAATCAAAGAGAAGCTTACAGACTTAATTTACAGTAATTTTCAAAGGGAAGGCACCAGTTATCTTGCTTGTAATGAAAGAAAAATATGTTTTACTTCTGATGACCAAACATGGTTTAAAATTTGGTCTTGTCAAAACGTATATGATTCATTATCATAACTTTTGAATAGCACTTTCATTAGATTTGGCACTAAGTTACACATGTCAGTCAAATTAAGGGAATTCCGATGGTTACTAATAATTTCATGTTGTAGCAGATTTTTTTTTTTTTTTTTTTTTTTTTTTTTTTTTTTGTAATGAAAGAATTTCATGGTGTCTCTTTCTGATGATACATAAGCTGATATTATTGAAAATTTTAACTCAACTTCCAGACGTTTGGACGACTTTTTGAACTTTGACAATCCTTATTTTAAGGCATGGTCACTCAAATTTATTCCGAACAAAGCTAATTATACAGATATCGAAGTCTCATTTTTAGATTAGATTTGCGTTAATAATTCTAAGCAGTTTTGTTTTATCCAAAATTTGACAAACGCGATGATTTTGATTTTTACATTGTCAATTTCCCATTTTTGGATGACGACGATCCTCGTAACCATTCTTATGGTGTTAACATTTCTCAACTCATTCGGTTTGCAAGAGTGTCTAGTCATTTGGTTGATTTCAATGCCTGTAACAACACTGATTGCCATACTTTTTCCAAGGGGTATCGGTATCATAAACTTCGAAAAGGATTTTCTAACTACAAATTGGTTTTTAAATATGATACCGGACTAAACACAATTCTGATACAAGGCCTATCGTAAACTGAATTTTATGGTGACTTAGTGTATAGATTTAGAAAACAATATAGGTAAACCTGGATTTTCTGACCAATTTAGTAAAACTATCATATGTTATAAAAGAAATAGTTATAATACTGACATCATACAGTGGTGTGGTATGACACTCCAGGGATCTCCAGGTGTCTAAATAGTGTTTCTACCTGTTTGGGAAAGGGCTGCCTACTCTGCTTGTCATCCGTCCTTTTTGTGGCTTTTTAATTGGACTTGTCTGCCTTTTCCGTTGGTGTTGAGAACTGGATGTTGATCTGATCTTATTTCCTTCGCTTTGTTCCGAATTGTCTGGCAACTTAGTCTATAAATTAGAAGGATTTTTGGTAATACTGATTTTCGGAGCAATTCAAAAAGATGCCAGTCGTTGCAAACTGAAAGGCAATGGGATTAATTTTATACCCAGTCAGCATTCTACGTAAATCTATATCGGGCCGTCATCGGCCCGTCAGGGTAGTTGACGGGCCGATGACGGCCCGATGTAGATTTACGTAGAATGCTAGCTGGGTACTTGATTTTAACCGAGTTATGAAAAAGTAACTTTGTTTTCTTCTGCAATTGCTGGACGGGCCTCTGACAGAATAACGGCATTTTGTTCAGTGTGTTTCAAAAGGTTAGCGTCTGTGGACGAACCGATCATGGTCCAACCAGTGTTTTCTTTTTGCTCTGATTATAGATTACAACTGGGTCATCTTCTTTATTTTAATTGATGATTTATAATTATTTTAGCTCTACTGTAATGTGTCTCTCACTCATAAGATTGAAGAGCCTACGCTTTGTAATTTTGAGATTTCAATCGAGTCAAACTACTTCAAGTCAAAGTAGTTTCTGCCGACTATTCCAAGGCGGTTCCTCTGTTATAGTTCTTTATTTTTATGTCCGTTATTGCCACTATGTCGTTATGTCTTCATTACGAAAACACCTATTCAAATATATTAAAAAATATATTAAAATTTTTCAGATAAAAAATTCTGATATTTTTCAAAATTCTGCTCAAAACAAATTGTGGGTACTCGTTAGAACCGCCTAGCCACAATCTATGTTTTTGAGCAGAAATAAGAATAATAATGTATACCCCGGTAAATCCCAGTTTTACTATATAAAAGTGGGGTCTAAGGGGGTCAAAATTATATAGGCATGATTTCGTGATGTTAAGTCACAGTAGATTGTTCTGCTGACTATTCCAAGGCAACCTCGGAAAGGCGGTGCTTCACGGCTGTGCCCTTTTCTAGGTAAATTCATTTTTACTTTTGATGCTGTAAGCTGTAATATAAAACATTTATAAGCACGTGTATGATAGACATCACATACCAACGTCCCTATTGCACACGTTAAAAACAAAGTTTGAAAGTATATGATGGTTACTGATGAGGCCTAATTGGACGAACTGAGCTTGTCTAGTCCAGAAAAGTGGATTTTTGAAAATCAAGAGTCACTGATGAGGCCTAATTTGTCGAAACTAGTTTGCTTAGCACAGAAAATGTGACTTCCGTATATTCGATGTTTGTGTGAGTGTTTTCATTGCTTACAGGGGCCATGACTTTTAGAACCCGTTTATCGTTCAACGGTTTCAACAAGCCAGTCTTTGGATATGCTTGTTGTTCCATCAGCCATATATAAGGTCCACTGATCTAATTATATCAAACTGCAGTTAATTGTCCTCCGGATACTTTTTTAGTAAAATGAGTATTTAACCAATGCTTTAATGCTTAAATGCCATTTGCATTGCTTACCTCTTTAAGCACCTAGAAGAATTGTATCATATAATTATATTTTTTAGAGAAATTAAGGCTTGGTATTTCATGTGAATTGTCTGCTAGGCAGACAATCTAGGCAGATAATTTGTATGAAATACGAAGCCTTATTCTGTCTGAAATAAAATAAGGATGTCGTTTACTGCGTGCATTATTTCTGAACTAGTGTACTGGTAGTGCTCACAGAAGAATGAAGGTGGGAAAAATTGCTTTATAAAGATGTAAAAGTCACTGAAAAAGGTAACCCTCAAAATTTGATTCCAGTGCTGAAATCCAAATTTAAGTGAGTTTTTTTAGCCCCCTCAGCTTCAGTTCCAAAGCTGATAGTAAAAAAAAAATCAAAAAAAAAAAAAAAAAAAAATCAATGCTCTCCTCATTCTTATCTCGTTACTCGGTACAGTAACATATAGACTAGTTTGGCACCAGACCCTTTCTTTATTTTTCTTTTCTTTCTTTTTCTTCTTTTTTTTTGAGGGGACACAACACTTGTATAGCTTGTAGAATTTTTGTTTACTTCAGTCCCTTGGCTAGAAAGCCATAGCCATAGGTAACTTGAAGTTGGATTAAAGAGGATCATGATAAAAAAAAATAGTGTAGAGAAAGAGAAAAATAGATATAAAACAAAAACGACTGGAGCCAGTCTACATATAGACGTAATCTGGGATTGGTGTTCGGACACTTTTAGATTGTTCTAAAAGTATTGACTGAACAGCAAACATTGTAGACATGGGTCAGATGCTTTTCAATTGTCACATTACGAAAACACGACTATTCAAATATATAGAAAATTTCAGCTAGAAAATTTCACCTCCAAAAACTGAAAATTTTCAA
Source organism: Anodontia alba (assembly GCA_964016985.1). Classification (NCBI taxonomy): domain Eukaryota; kingdom Metazoa; phylum Mollusca; class Bivalvia; order Lucinida; family Lucinidae; genus Anodontia; species Anodontia alba. The sequence continues at coordinate 101,381,396 of OZ024826.1, read as the reverse complement.
AAAAGAAAAAAAAAAAAAAAAAAAAACGCTGATAATTTTCATATTTCTGCTCAAAACATAGATCCTCGCCGAGGTGGTTCCAACGAGTACCCACAATCTATGTTTTTGAGCAAAAATAAGAAATAACGTATACCCGTGTAAACCCCAGTTTTACTATAAAAGTGGGGGTTAAGGGGGTCAGAATTATATAGGTATGTTTTCGTGATGATTTGCTTAAGAAATGGATGAGCTATAGCAGTGATTCGTTGAGTAATAAATCACAGTTTGGAGGTCAGTTGTAAAGTAGATCAAATCATGAGCGCAAAGCATGAATGACTTATCCACTTACATTTGACTGACAAACTGTGATTTATTTCTCAACATATCACGCTCTAGGGCTGATCTATTTCGATTCTATTACAAAGAAAACGGCGAAAAAAAGTCATTGTATTTTAGATTCTATCAGCTTTCCGCCGTCGCACAATTCCGCCAACAGTTTTGATTGTACCGCTGACGTTTACATGTACTTCTTACGTTGTTGATGCGAGAAAAACAGGTTACACCATCCAACGTCATTGAAATGACGCCTGACGTCAGCAAAATATCGAAATTACGTCGGGACCGCGCGAGATAGCGTTCCACGCTTCTGCCCAGTGATTTATTGCAGGGAAAATCGCACATTTTCTCCTTTACTTATATAGGCGCGCTGTGGTAGAATCATGACCTACAGTTTTGCACAAATATTTTATCTAAAAATTTAGGGCAAGTGTGGTGCTACTGACTGCATCTATTTTTGTACATTTTCAATACTTAGAATGCTGGGAAACATAAGCAGGCACCGTTTTGAAATTTTTTATTATTTATGTCAGGACATTGGCAGTTCAAGAAAATTATCGACTTTGGTTTAAACATATTTATTTCCGAAATGTTTACATGTACAACACATACAAAAGTACAACAATAGGATTAGAACGAAAGCATAAAAGCTTATTTAGTTCCTTTCCTAGGATGTGATCATTGTCAGAAATATGAGTATACAAACAAATCCTGAATGGTTAGTTTCCAGTGGTCCTCTTCAAGTAATAACAATTTATTAATAAATAATAATTGTGAAGTTTAACATGAAGAGATGAGCAAACATAAAATGAGAATAAGAAGAGAAAAGAGAAACAAATTACACAAGATGTAATGAAGAAAAACAGAGGGAGGGAAAGAAATGAAGAACTATGGAGCAGATTTTACGAAGACTATGAATATAGTAAGAAGTTACTGGGGACTGTGAGCGGTGCAGGAGAGATCCGAGTAATGTCATCGATGTATGCTCCGAATCACTGTCACTATTTAAAGTCCATTTAGTCTGGTACAAATAATGACCGATCCGAGTGTAACCGATTAACTTTCTTAAAATCTTTTCCTTCTTTGGATATACCTCTGTACTGCTTCAAAAATGGTTATATAAGCTTCGTTAGGTAAATTAAAATCGCCATTGAGGATTATGTTTAGGGTGATATTGCCATGTTGTGACAGAGTGTCCATTAATACCTGTCTATGATTTTATTATGAATGGCATCTAAAAAAGAAGTGGTCTGCATTTTCTATTTCACCACATCTACAATTACAGAGAGGAGATTCTATGATGTCTATCGACTTTGAGGACAGACATAAAATATCAAACTTTATTGTCTGAAATTAAGATTGAAATTGTTACGAGTTTGTCGTCTGCTGATTTTGCCAAACGTTAACGCTTAGCACTCCGGAGGAAATTCTTAGCAGATGACTTTTGAAAGTCTCCAATGCAGACAAAGTTCATGAAATGTCAAATCCTGTTTTCTGGGAATATAAGAAAAATATTTCCAGTTTATCGTTTGCTGAATTAGCCAAGAGTGTGGTAAAGGTTAAATAACCTAACTATAAGTAACTGCCTACGATACATGTCTAAACCATGCAAAGTCTTGGCAATGCATACCGAAGTGCAAAACGATAGCGAATCATATGCCCTGGATCCCTGTACCTAATGATGAGCACCAACAGGAGCAGTGATCCAGGGCAAAACGTTCGCGAGTAACTTGCACGTCTGAACGCCGCCTTGGTGAGGGCCTCTGTACAGTGAAGTTCGCTCAGATAATATTTGGACACAAAATTTTGCTCCCATAAGTGTCGAATTATTTCCTTTTTAAGTAGAATATTTCTTCATAATGGGCTTTAGTGCGTAGGAATGCAACCAGGGAATCTCAAAAATTGTCTTCCTTGTACAAAATGTATATATGGCAGATAATTTAACAAGAATTCCCGGCCCCTTAAGGCAAACTTTGTACGCCCTGCCCAGAACGCGGTTCTGTGAGGTCCAGTCTGGGCATACACTGTTCATATTTCTTTTATGCTTTTGAATGAGTTGCTGAGACATCGAAATCGATAATACCACTGGTACTCACTAGTGAAAATATCATTTTTCCCCTGTTTGTATCATTACGAAAACACACCTATTCAAATATATAGAAAATTTCACCTCCAAAAACTGAACATTTTCAGATAAAAAACTCTAATATTTTTTAACATTTCTGCTCAAAACATAGATTGTGAGTACTCGTTAGAACCGCCTCGCTGAGGCGGTTCTAACGAGTACCCACAATCTATGTTTTCAATAAAATATAAGAAAGATAATGTATACCCCTGTAAACCCCAATTTTACTATATAAAATTGGGGTCAAAATTATATAGGTATGTTTTCGTTATGAAACAGTTTTCATGAATTCAGGGTCAAAACGTCGCCAAAGGGTTTAAGACGTAGTGTACTTGTCTGAAATTATGTGATGAGGTTAACATTCCGCGCTCGAACTGCTGACACCAGTTCTTGTACTAAAGTAACTCTTTTTCTGCACGCGACGTCAGGCGGACTAACACCTATCGCGGCATTTTTTTGCGTTGTATTGCTTTAAAATTCATTTGGCCTCATTTTCAGGTACAAATTTTTGTACCCAATATTATTCCCCGTAACACGCAAATTGATGAGATATGGCCAGAAAAAAAAAGTTAATTTCCCGACGCAAGTGTCGAAGAGTAGGTAGAAGTTCAATTAATGTAAATAAAGCATAAAATAAACAGAAAATTTTATTTTTTTTTTCAGATCGAATTTTACTTCAGTCATGAACACCAAAACATTTTTTTTTCACTCGTGGCTATCGCCATTCGTGAAAATACTGCATTTCGTATTCATTCGCTGAAATAAAATTCGTTTCTGCACTGGAAAAATCAAATCCTCTATATCCAGAAACAGGTTGCACACACTGCTCCTATATATTTTGAAATACATTTTGTCCTAACGTGTCCAATTACATTAGGTGTTAAAAAGTTCACGTCTCACTCGTCGAACGTTTTCTTGTATGCGCGTTGACCACAGAGCTATAGATTTATCAGAAATGCGTTCATCTTCATTCATGCAAGCATGATAATAGTCCGTCCCTTTCCCTGCGGATCTACAGTGCCTGTAATGCCGGATAAATCCCTCTTGCGGTCGAACTATTACGCTGAAATAAAAATACTTGAGTATAGGCCGCGACACGAGACAGGACAATTCCCAGCGGGCACATGACGTATAAACATCGTCATGTCAAACGTCAGTGTAACGTCATGACGTTTATACAACGTCGTATTAACATAGATTTAATGTCGTGACGTTTCTACAACGTCGTGTTAATGTCGATGCAACGTCATGACGTGAAACAATGTATCAATGTCGATGCAAGAATACAACGTTACACAACGTCGTATCAACGACAATGAACGTTTATACTATAATGTTATTAACCAAGTAATTTCATATTGGCCCTGTTACAGGTCCGATGTCTGCTGTATTGGTCCGAGGCCGACGGCCAAGGGCCAATACAGCAGATCGAGGACCTGTAACTAGGCCAATATAAAATTACTTGGTTAATGACAATTTTATTAAATAACTTTAATAATAATAATGACTTAGGAAGGGCATATAACTTGATTTATGACAATTTTGTTAACTAAATTTCTGTTTTTATTATTGATGCCACTAATTAATGTGATGATAGATGTCCAGTTAGTAATAGCTTTAACTGGAAACATAACTGTGTCCAAATATTTAGAACATTTACTGTATTTGTGACAGAAAAAAAAAACTACCCATCTGATTGACACTGAAATCGACAGCATCAGTTGTAGTGAAAATAGACATGTTTTTTCTTATATAACTAAAAGAGCAGAAGACACATTGCACCAAAATGTCTTCTCTTTAAATCGTGCTAAAATTGATTTAAATATAGGAAAGGGACAATACTTTCTGAGTTTTACAATAAGGTAGGCCAAACTAGAAGTTCTATTTCGTGTGTTTCAGGCATTTGGATTGTGTATCCGCTAACATGGACCGCGTACCATTTATCATGGACCTTGTACCCTCGCACATGGAACATTTATACATGGAGCTTGTACTACTGAGCTTGGTCCATGTACCATCTAATCATGTACTATCAAAGGTTTTAACACCCCTGCTCGTGTTGTTCTTTATTTGTCTTTACATTTCTCACCGTGCTTTATCTAAGGTATTTGAGCATCTAGGAATTTCGCGAAAGTTGGACGCTAGCTTACAATATTGACCGAAACATTCAGAATAAATTATATTAGTAAGACAGAAAATGATCTATAAACATTGCAGTTCTTTAACTTTTTTTTACTTAATGAGTTCCTCTGCAGGTTACACCATTCAAACACAATCGTTTTACAGTCGAACCTGAATGGCTCGAACATATTTGGGACCATGGAAATTCGTTCGAGACATGGGTAGTTCGAGCCACTGAGGGTTAATCATCGCACCAGTTCAGGAAGCAAATACATGTAACGATAATTTAGGGAACTCTTTTTGATTTTCTACTCAGGATTGTATGTTGAGTGTACTCATTAGAATCGCCTCGATGAGGCGATTCTAATGAGTACACACAACATGCAATTTCACGATAAAATAAGAAAATTCCTTAAATATTTGTTTTCTTGAACTATCGGAAGAATTTCGTAGGGACTCGAAAACGAGTTCGAATTAGCCATGGTAAACGAGCCATCGGTGTTCGAGCCATCGAGGTTCGACTGTACTTCTTGTTTCCATTGTGTATTTGTTTATATGTCCGAAAACAAAAGTAAGCCGGTTAACATTCTTATTTTGCTGTTTTATATCTGTCCTTCTTAGGTCCATCGCGGCACTCAAATTTCATACCATTTACAATTCTTTCATGAACACAGAATACAAGTTTTTATATTTTACATCGTTTTTGTATTTTACATCGTCAGTTGATTCGCATGTTATCCGCCCTTTTGAATATTCGTCATCGAACCTTGTAACTACGTAACCATGAGACGTAATGCTTAAGAGGCATTGCCAACTACCAAAGGGGAAGTCAGGTAAAAGAATATAATAAAAATCAATAAAAAGAATCTCATTTATGCAAAAAAAAAAAAAAAAAAAAAAAAAAAATTCGCTCGATGAGGGTGTTAGAAAAGAAATAAATTATTCCGAACCGTGCTCAAATGCCCCCAGATAAAGCAAAGTCGAGTTTAAGTTGTACCCACTTGAACACTCGAAACTAAAGCGGATGATCAACAGGGCCAATACGAGAAAAACAAGGCTGTTTTGGCTGTATAAAATGTAATACTATCTTAGTTGATTAATAAAATGTCGTATCAACGTCGTTGCAACGTCAAGACGTTTATAATACGATGCGACGTCATGACATTTATACGTATAACGTCGTATATGCTTTGATGCAGCGTCATGACATCGCATCGACGTTGATGCGTCATATCTAAAAAGAGGATGCCAAACTAAATAAAAACATATTTGTTTGTTCGTGGTTTACTGTTACCTGTACTACTGAACCCTGTTCAGACTGTGCAGGCGTGAAGTCTGATATTAATCAGTCTTCTTGTATGCATATTTAAATCAAAATTGTATTCTTATCATGAATATATAAGAAACGATTACGAATTAACGTAAAAGTTACATGAATATTTGTATTTTAATTCCGTTTATCAAAATGTTATAATATATAGCTAACCTTTTCTACCGAACATTCCGAAAACACGCCTATTCAAATATACTGAAAATTTTACCACCAAACTTTGAAAATTTTCAGATGAAAAATTCTGATATTTTTTTTTCAAATTTCTGCTCAAAACATAGATTGTGGGTACTCGTTAGAACCGCCTCGGCGAGGCGGTTCTAACGAGTACCCACAATCTATGTTTAGAGCAAAAATAAGAAAATAATGTCTACCCCTGTAAATCCCAGTTTTACTATATAAAAGTGGGGTTTAAGGGGGTCAAAATTATATAGGCATGTTTTCGTGATGGTTTTCAAAGTAGACCCTTTCATCTTTGAATTTGGACATATCCATTATGCATATTGGGGTATCATTTCAAAATCAAAAGCAGAATGGCAAACAGTATAGATAATGATGAGACGGCTCTACAATGTTTGCACAGGTATTGGTTAGTTAAAACATATTTGATATCAACACTTTGACATATAGTATCGACTCTCGTTATCTCGACTTCGATTATCTTGAATAACCGCTTTTCTCGAAGTGAAAATCTGGTCCCTGTTTTAACATGGAAATGCAACAACAGTAATAAACTATTGTGGAAAACAGGAGAAATTGCTCCTCAGGAGCAAACTTTCTCCTTTTTTGCAGGATACTTTTCTTATACGCTCGTATCTCTAACTTTAGAAATCAAATTACATATTCATTTATGAAATATGGTTGTTTTCTCAATTCTGGAAATCTGATATGTCGAGGTATGGGTATTTCGAAGTATTTTAGAGAGACACTTGGACTTCGAGATAATGAGAGTCGACTGTATGTATAACAAATAACATATTTGTTAGGATAAGAACGAAGCAGTCTGCAGCATTGATTTTGGTCAGTAGGGCAGAAAGGGTTAATACGATTCTCTATTGAAATATTGTCTCTATTGAAATATTTGTCAGAAACAAAATACATCGCATTAGTTTCCGACAGTCTTAATTTCCTAAAAGCCCTGTTTAAAAATGTATTTACGAGCAATAACATGTAATGCTAGGCCAGATAAAAAAATATATCGGCGTTTAGGGTAACATGAAAGAAGAAAATAGGTAGGCTAGGTAGGCATTATCATTTTTTTTTTTTTAATTTTTATGTAGAATTTTATCATAATTACCAAATATACCTAATTCACATAAAATTTTACCAAGTCTAACTGGATAGTCTTTGATGTATCTAAAAGTTAATGATATAGACACTGATCAGGAGCAGTTGGCATTGCATTACGAAAACACGCCTATTCAAATATACTGAAAATTTTACCACAAAAAAAAGGAAAAAAAAATCAGATAAAAAATTCTGATATTCTTCATATTACTGCTCAAAACATAGATTGTGGGTATGCGTTAGAACCGCCTCGGCGAGGCGGTTCTAACGTGTACCACAATCTATGTTTTTAGCAGAAATACAAAAAATAATGTATACCCCTGTAAACCCCAGTTTTACTATATAAAGGTGGGGTTTAAGGGGGTCAAAATTATATAGGCATGTTTTCGTGATGGGGTCTAAAATATTGCTCAGACGAAGGGCAGGAGGATTTCTGAGGGGGTTCTATTTAATCATATTACCGTACTTACTCTACGTATTCAGATAGACAGGCCTAAGCAAACAATGCAATGTACCCAGATCAGCAGAATGCGGCGTTTGATCAGGGTCTACAGTGTTCGCCACTCACCCAGCAATTTTGCACACATTCACAGGTAATAAAATTGACTTGTTGAAGAGAAGTATAAGGTAAAACGTAAGTTGTATGAGTATTCAGGGTAAATACGATATCTCAAATTTATCAAATTTATCCAAAATATCCGATGAAAATGGTTTTAAGCATATGTGGGGGAAGGTGGAGGTGGGGGAGGGGGGGGGGGCGGGGGATGGGAAACAACGTAACGAATCTCATGAGCCCCCTCTTAATCCGCCCCTGACAATACTTGCTTTGCACAAACCTCGCTGTCCAAATATTTAGCATAATGTGGTTGCATAGATATGTTATCCCTGTAACAAAATGGTAAAACTTTCTTTTTGAGAAAACATGAAAAAAAAAAATACTAGGTTCACCAGGAAAATTAGGTAGGGTAGGCGTTATCCTAAACACACAAATTTATTTTGTTTAACCCTACCTCTCAAAACCAGTTACTGGTTGAAAATAATGCGTTCGCCACTGGCCGGGTGTAATACATTGCGGCATATCGATGTGTTTTTGTCTGTCTAGCTTTGGCTTAGCAGTTGTGCGGTTGATGTATCGTCCAATGATCAAGTCACTGCTATTGTCTGATGGTCCCCAGGATTTGTAGAAGAATTGTGTCTTGAATATGAATCCAGCGGCATTCTTGTACTCTTTCCTGAGATCGGCCTTGCAAAAATACAATAAAAGTATTAATCAACTAAGTAGTTATTGTTCTAATATGTGCCAAACAGCTTGCATCGTACCAATGGAATGTTTGTCATGATTTCTATACGATTTTGGCCCAGGTTTTATACGAGGGCTAATACTGAAAGTTACGTACAAGGATTTAGGGGATAAATAGCAAGGGGATTCAGGAGGGCCAATATTTTACGGTATTAACCGGGGCAATATTTTACGGTATCAACCAGTCGATGAGGTTTGATGACTTTCAACATTTTAAAAGTTGAAAACAAAATTAATAAAAAACATGATGGCTGTATTGGCCCGAGGCGAAGGGCCAATACAGCAATTCTCAGACCAATGCGACTGCCATCGGACCTGTAACAGGGCAAATGTGAAACCATCCATTTTATAACATTATATTAAAACACATTTACCTGTTTAATTAATGTCTCCTAAAATGAAGCATTTCATTCTTATACGTTTCATTTGTCGATGAAAAACGATACAAAACGTTCTCGCCAAGGCGGGCATAGAGCGGAGACAAATAATATTGCTCGTGAACTTCAGCCAGTAGCGTTCTTTGTTTACTGAAGTTACAAAGACATCGCAAGTATATTGCACTGACGAGCGTGCAAATTCCGCCCGTTTTCTGGCTGTTCCAAACAGACGTTAAGACTAGAATTTTAGTCCCGGTATTAAGAAAACATATTTCCTGTTGGTAGAATCCTATCGAAAATTGCATGAATAAAATATGTAAGTATAAGAATTAAGATTCAGGTTTTAGTTTGCACTGTTTGTTTGTTTGTGTTGAGGTTTTACGGCCCAGTCAACCCAATGGGGTCATGTCGAGCGCGGTCAGTTTACCTAACCACACGTTTACTAGGTAGGCTTAGTCCTCTAAGCGGTTAACCAGTATTGTGCACATTCTTTCGCCAGAAACTGACAACTGCCCTTCTTGAATCAGCGGAAGGGAGAGAATGACCGTAGAAAATATTTCATGATCAAGTTTGCACTCTTTGGTGCAAAACATTAGATTATTTAACCCTTTCATCCCTGCGGACCAAAACATTTTTACACAAACAGTGTAGATAATGCGCTGTCTCATTAGGATCTAAACTGTCATTCTGTTTTGATTTTCGACTGAGAACCCTACTTGGAACAATGGTGCTGACTGGATTCGGAGATGGAAGAGTCCACTTCAGAAATTGAGGGGTAAAAGGGTTAACTCTTAATAAAACATTAAATAAACAATAATCTAAAAAGTTGCCTTTGGAAACAAAAAACACATTGCATTTAGAAAATGGGAGTCTCGGTTTTATTTAGACTCTTCATAAGCAGAGCAGAACTTCATTTTCAAAGATAACATAATGGGCCCAATGATACCAAAGAAAATGAAAAAAATGTATATAATCTGCACTAAAGTGAAGTACGGAGAGACGTTCTAAGGCCGCCAAACGGGACAAAACACCAGCTGCAGTGAAGTAATTTAAAAAAAATCTAATAGATTTCCATGGAAACAAAGAACAAATTACAGATAGACAAGTCTGTATAATGCATACTTTCCTGCTCACCATAATAGCGACACCGCCTCGTGGCTGCTCTTCGCAGCCACGACGGTGGCGTCAAATGGTAACGCGTATGGAATAGAACAGAATTGTGTGTACGGACCCCTTGAAAAAATATCTGCCGTGGCCTAAAAAAGTACCAATGATTAAAAATCAGCGAATAACACCGAGTGTTTCGACTGAGACATGTGATGTCAGTGAGCCAATGAAAGTGCTCAGCGATACGTTGTCTGGTGTCCGACTTTCTGGGTGTTGCTACAACTGTTGTATGATGTCGTATGACGACCAGCTTGTTTACTAGACTCTACCGTCTGCTGTCGACTTTTTTTTCGCGAGGATACAGACACGAAAGCTTCTTTTACCTGCATTTTTGAAATTCATGGTGTGTCGGCCCGCGAAAAACGACGACACACTTGTTCAAAATTCTTCAGCAAAATTCCTGATGTAGTAAAGTGCATTTCAGGTAGGCAACCGGTAGTGTAGCGTAACCGGGTACCAATTGCCGGCGGCATTGATTATCGGGTATTCAGGAATCACAACCCGCAGAACACGGCCCCGACCATCGGGGCCAGCGAAATAGTTGGGCTGCCATGGCAGAGCTGCCTTAGGCAGGGAACTGTTCATTATGTGATCGGGTTGGGTGAAAGTCCGACAAATCTGGAGGCAATACCTTCAAATGGATATATTGTCGCAATTATTTTTTTTTCTTTTAATTCGGTAGAGTCAACATACAGCAATATACAATGTATAAATAGACTCAAAGGCTGGCTAATCAGATCCATCATCAGTCCTGCCATTGTGGGCGATTATTTATCACTAAAGATTTGGTCATAATTTACCTGTCGGTCTGAGTACGACTCTTACCATATGTTATCTTTACTATATGTATTTGGTCAGACAGGCCTGAGCAGTGTAGACCCAGATGGGATGCCGAAAATGTGGCGTCTCATTGATTATTAGAAATCTGTAACGATAATCATATTTATGGAATTTATCGATCAATTAATCGATTATCTGATTAATTTTGTCAGCCTTGATAGTCTCTGTGTAAACAAAAATAGTTATAAATAATAACAACAACAACAACAAAAAAAAAGATAAATTATGTGGGACTAGACATAAAAGAATATAATTATTATTATTATACTGTACACGTATATATAGTAAAAACTTATCAAAACTAGTGCAGATAATATATAAGCGACGACATACCAAGTAAGACTCAGACCGGCCTACTCAGTCATAGACTGGCTAACTCAGCCACAACGCCGGATTAGCTAGTCTTGAAAGTTTTGATAGGTTGTATACTGTCTAGACAGCGAACAACAACGGTGCTGATCAGACTGCACAGATGCAAAAACTATGTGTCTTTGTTGTTCGCATATGGCATAAATCAGGTTATCTCATGACGTCGTCTGTCACATGTGTTGAATTCGTTTACATACACTACGTCAATATCTATACACCTTTAAACACCTTACCCGGATCTTGATTTACATCAATATCTACACACCTTTAAACACCTTACCCGGATCTTGATTTCTGTGTCTGTTACTCACCTCAACTCCTTACCATACTTTATCTAAAATTTGAACAAGTACAACTTACTACCCAATTTTGTGTCTAAAAATAGCTGAATGGGTGGCAAAGTGTAGACCCTGATGGGACACCGTGTTTTGTGGCATCTCATGTGCGTTTACACTGTTTGTTTGGGCCTGTCTGGCTAAATACGTCCAGTAAAGTATAACATATGATTTATAAGAGCCATGCTCAGACGGACAGGTAAAATAATGACCAAATCTTCAGTGATTACTAATCGATTATCGATCACAATGGCAGGACTGATACTTGATCATCTTTTAAGCTCCGATTAGCCAGCCCTCCCGAACACTATCGATTATTTGATTCTATTTTTTTAAAAACCTAGACTAAAAGTCACATAATAAGACATACAAATTTAAACTATTAAAAAAAACTCATTGACTAGAAACATGCCCTTCAACATCTGCTTAGTAATTTTTTACACAAATGTGCATGCTTTACTTAGGATGAACTATACAGTAATCACTTTTTTGTCCGTTGTCTGTCCATCAGTTAACGCATTCAAATGACAACTCCTCCAAAGCCATTGCAGTGAGTTGTCTCTAATTAGCTACGAATGTTGCTTCGGTAGGAGATTTATAAAAGAAAAGCTAAAATTATGGTGATCTGCCTCTTGGTCTAGGCCCAGTTGTTCGAAGCGTCGTTAGCTTAACGAGCTCGTTAAGGGTCATTTCGTTAACTGTTTTAGCGGATTCAATACACAATATTCTGATATTTTTTGCTGAAAAAATGTGAGAGCTACTCACATTTTTTCAGCAAAAAATTTCAGAATATTTGCCTATCACTCGATGTAAATTTTTACGAATCGTTAACTAACGATGTCGTTAGCTTTGAACAACCGGGCCCTGGTTGCCTTGGCAACATGAAGCTCCCTAGACTTATAATGTTAAATTGCTTATTTCTCAATAACCCTGGAGAAGTGATGTGAAGCATATATGGCTTGATAATTGTCTACCCAATTTAAATGTTTTGTGACAAGATGATTTTCAGGGCTGTGGAAATACCTTGCCTGACTTGTCTGACTTCTTGTCCCAATTAACTGAGGACAAGTAAAAATTTCACTTTACTTGTCCTGGGACAAGGACTTCATAGCTCTAGCCAAAACGAGTGTCCAAATTATGAGATATATTATATATACTGTTCTTATTTCTTGAAGAAAACCAGGCGCTTCTAATGAGTACCCAAAACATATGGCAAAAGAATGTACACAATACTAACTGCTTAGAGGACAAAGTCTGCCCAGTAAAAGTGTGGTTAGGTAAACTGACTGCACTCGATTTGACCTCATTAGGTTGACTGGTCCGTAAAACCTCAACAAAAGCAATTTCTCCAACAAATAAAAGTATTCATACAATTTCATAATTTCACATCACATCCCTGGTCATTATGACCCCCTACCAAAGTGGGTGGGGGGGGGGGTGGGAAGGGGGGGGGGGGGGCGGGGGGCGAGAGGGGAGGGGGGCGAGGGGGTACATATTGTTTTGGGGACGGATCCCATTGGCGTCAGCCTCGGCGTCGGCGTCGGCGTAAAGCTTCTTGCCCACTTTGTAACTTGAACACGGTACCCTTTGGAATATTTTGCTTTACTTTTGGAGTTATCACCCTTTGTTTTATTTGAAAAAAAATTTGTGTCCGCTCTGTATCTCAAATACCCTTTTGCCGCCGAGGTCGGCAACATTCTTTCGCGGAGATTGATCATGAAATATTTTCTACGGTCATTCTCTCCCTTCCGCTGATTCAAGAAGGGCAGTTGTCAGTTTCTGGCGAAAGAATGTGCACAATACTGGTTAACCGCTTAGAGGACTAAGCCTGCCCAGTAAACGTGTGGTTAAGTAAACTGACCGCGCTCGACATGACCCCATTGGGTTGACTGGGCCGTAAAACCTTAACACAAACAAATACCCTTTTGAATATTTCGATGGTACTTGGCAGAAATATAGAACAGGACCAGACGACGTGTCGCGTACAAGAATGACAACCTGTCCTTCTTACTTTTGGTGTTATCTCCCTTTGTTATATTTGACAGTGATAAGCCATTGATTTCGTGTCCGCTCTGTAAGTCAAAGACCCTTGGAATATTTTTATGAAACTTGGTAGAAATGTAGAACAGGACCAGATGACGTGTCGCGTACAAGAATGACAACTCTGCCTTTCTTATTTTTGGCGTTATCTCTCTTTGTTATGTCTCACAGTGATTATCCATTGACTTCGTGTCCGCTCTGTAAGTCAAAGAGACTTTGGAATATTTTTATGATACTTGGTAGACATGTAATACAGGACCAGACGACGTGTCGCATACAAGAATGACACTTCCTTTCTTAATTTTGGCGTTATTTCCCTTTGGTATATTTTCGGTGATAATCCATTGATTTCGTGTCCGTTCTGTCAGTCAAAGACCCTATGGGATATTTGTATGATACTTGGTAGACATGTAGAACAGAACCAGACAACGTGCCATGTACAAGAATGACAACTCTGGCTTTCATACTTTTGGCTATATCTTCCTTTGATATGTCTCACAGTGATTATATATTGATTTGGTGTCCGCTCATTAGTCAAAGACCTTTTGGAATATTTTCATGATACTTGGTAGAAATGTAGAACAGGACCAGACGACGTGTCGCGTATAGTAATAACAATTCTATCTTTCTTACTTTTGGCGTTATCTCTCTTTGTTATATTTGACAGATTATCCATTGATATTATATCCGCTCTGTAAGTCAAAGACCCTTTGGAATATTTTATGATACTTAGTAGAAATGTAGAACAGGACCAGGTGACGTGTCGCGTACAAGAATTACAACTTTGGCTTTCTTGCTTATATCCCTTTGTTTTTTCAAATAGATTTCTCATCTGCTCTGTAACTGGAATACCCTTTGGAATATTTCGATAGTACTTGGCAGAAATGTAGAACATGAGAAGATGACATGTCGCGTACAGAAAATGACAACTCTGCCTTTCTTACTTTTGGCGTTATCTCCCATTGTTATATTTGACAGTGATAAGCCATTGATTTAGTGTCCGCTCTGTAAATCAAAGACCATTTGGAATATTTTAAAGATACTTTGTAGAAATGTAGTACAGGACCAGACAAAGTGTCGCGTACAAGAATGACAACTCTTCCTTTCTTACTTTTAGCATTACCCCACTTTGTTGTGTCTCATACTGGTTATCCATTGATTTCGTGTCCGCTCTGTAAGTCAAAGACCCTTTGGGATTTTTTATGATACTTGGTAGAAATGTGACAGCGTGTCATGTACAAAATGACAACTCTACCTTTCTTACTTTTGGCGTTATCCCCCTTTCTTATGTCTGACAATGATTATCCATTAATTTCGTGTCCGCTCTGTAAGTCAAAAACCCTTTGGAATATTTTTATGATACTTGGTAGAAGTGTAGAACAGGACCAGACGACGTGTCGCGTACAAGAATGACAGCTCTGGCTTTCTTACTTTTGGAGTTGTCTCCCCTTGTTATGTTTGAAATAGATTTTTCATCTGCTCTGTAACTGGAATACCCTTCAGAATATTTTGATGGTAACTTGTAGAACTGCAGAATAGGACAAGACGACATGTTCCTTACAAGAATGACAACTCTGCCTTCCTTACTTTTGCTGTTATCACCCTTTGTTATATTTGACACTGATTATGCATTGATTTAGTGTCTGCTATGTAAGTTGAACATTCTTTGAAATATTTTGATGATACTTGGTAGTAATGAAGAACAGGACAAGACGACATGTCACATACAAAAATGACAACTTTGGCTTTTTTACTTTTTTAGTTATCTCCCCTTCTACTCTGTAACACGAATACCCAACGGAATATTTTGATGATGCTTGGTACAAAATGACGAGATGACGTGTTGCGTTCAAGAATGACAACTTTGGGTGTGTGTGTGGGGGTGGGGGAGCATTTGTTTTTTTTTTGTTTTTTTTTTTATTTTCTAAAAAAACTTTTCTAATTTATTTGGAAGGAAATTAAAGAAGGATATCTGTTAAGCACCAGAGGGGAAAGAAGACCCTGTTACGCACCAGTAGGGAAAGACCATGTTGTGCACCAGCAGGGAAAAAAAGAACCTGTTGAACTTATCTCTTGTCTGGCCTTTTAAAGAACATGTAGCAAAGGTAGGAGTGGCAACGTGCATTTGAGTTACCGTATTCGACCTAATTACCTCACACACTCCTATAAGTGAACAATCAAGCGATTCCATAGTCTTCAGAATGCAGCCATTGTACTTTTTTTCTACTTCTTCATAAAGGCATATGTTGTGGAAACCCATTTGAATTGCATCAACTTGTCGATGCAATTCATGTGGGTACCAATAAATTATGCTTTTATTGAGAAAACCAGAAACACACACACACACACACACACACACACACACACACACACACACACACACACACACACACACACACACACACACAAAAACATCGCATAAGCAACAAGCATCATTACATAAGTCCTTTGCCGATCGTTTTTATGGCTGGCACGATTACTCGGATAATCGATTAACTGATCGATAAATTCCACAAAAATGACCATCATTACAGATTTGCTAATAATCGACGATTTAATTTCTGTGTTTGTTATTCACCGTATTTATCCTTCGTATTCAGACACCTCAACTCCTTACCATACTTTATCTAAAATTTGAACAAATCCAATTTACTACCCACTGTTGTGTCTAAAATAGCTGGGTGAGTGGCAAACAGTGTAGACCCTGATGAGACGCTGCGTTTGCTGTGTTTCATCTGGGTTTATACTGTTTGCTCAGACATGTCTGACAGAATACATATAATAAAGTATAACATATGATAGAGTCATGCTCAGATAGGTAAAATTATGATCAAATCTTCAGCGATTACTAATTGATTATCAATCACAATGGCAGGACTGATAATCGATTATCTTTTCAGCTCTGATAAGCAAGCCTTAAAATGACTATAGGTGGATGCTTATTTTACCACAAGATATCTCAGTAATTTTGAAAAATCTAAGTGCAAGGTGCGGCAATTAGGTCTAATACGGTGCTTGCCATTTAGTTTCTCATAGACATATGGGGAAAATGTAATCCGGACGATAGCGACTTCATTTTTGATCAGATCTTCATCAAACAGGAAAACAATAAGGACATGCATAAAATCTTGTTCCATTTTAATCCAGTTTCGAACATTGGTATGGGAGTTACCCACCCTTATGGGCCTCATATAGGCAGGGGAATATTGTCCAGATAATAGCAATTTTATTTTGGATTAAATCTTCATCAGCATTGCAGGTATTGAGGACAGTCATAAAATTTTGGACAAATTTGATTTTTGGGCAGATCAGACAATTCACTTGTTATTTAGTCTCCCATAGACATATAATGGGGAAGATGATATTTACTTCATTTTTGATTGAGTCTTCATCGAACAGGCAGATTACACAGACAGGCATAAAATCTCGGACAAGTTAAATTTTGACCCACTTTCGACTGTTGGCATGAGAGTTACCCATCCATGAGGGCCACATAGAGATAGTGAATCAGCAAATGAATGAAATAACAGATGGAAATAGTCAAAACTGTGTACGTTTAAGCGCTCTAGAGGATCATCCAGTTATATATTTTTATCCCCAAAACTTTGAAAAGTTGGGGGCCATATTGGTTTGGTCTTGTCCGTCTGTCCATCTGCGCATTACCATTTTTAGATGCTTGTGAAACTAGAGAATAGCTTATGCTGGGAATCTAAAAATAAGTGAACACTTTTTTTTCCATTTGACCTAGCATGCCAGAATTATGCTTGTTTTTGAATCTATTTTATTCTAAATGCTGCCCCCTTTGAATGGGGCGCCAGTGCCGACAAAATTGCAAAAGCAATATGCCCCTGCCCGCTTGAGCTAAGATTCTTATATTTATGTCTTCCCCCTTTAGGGTAGGGAGACATATATATTGTTTTTTGCCCCGGGCGTCTGTCTGTCTGTAAAATCGTGTCAGCTCTATAACTTTAAAATGGTTCAAGCTGTCTTCACGAAACTTCATACTGGTAACAATCAACATTATCATACATGCAGAGCACGAGAACCATAAATCTTGCATTTATATATTTTGAGTTATTTCCCTTGAAACTTAGTCTGTCACTTCATGTTAATATCAATTAACATCAATTAATATAAGTCAACATTTGACGACATTCTGAGCGCAAGAACCATAACTCTTGCATTTATACTTTTTGAATTATTTCCGTTCGAACTTTGTCCGTCACAAAAAAAAAAAAAAAAAAAAAAACAAAAAAAAAAAAAAAACAAAAAAAAAAAAACAAAACAAAAAAAACAAAAAAAAAAACGTGTCCACTCTATAACTTGAAAACCGTTCAAGACATCTTCACAAAAGTTTCTATGAATATCCATAAACATTAGAGGACGCGCAAAGCGCAAGAACCATAACTGTTTCATCTACCCTTTTTGAGTTATTTCCCTCGGAAGCTCTTAATATAAATGTTTGTTGAATGTACAATACAATATGACACCCAAGAAAAGGGGAGACATTTGTGTTTTTGTACAAAAACAAATTCTAGTTATGTCTTGGTTTTGCTTTGTGTCTTGCCTTGGTTGGCTGTCCGTCCGTTCATCTGTCTGTCACAAAATCGTGAATGCTCTATAACTTGAAAACAGTTCAAGATATTTTCATGTAACTTAATAGAAATATAAAGCATCAGACCATGTGCAGCCACAAGAACCAGAGCTCTTGTCAATACATTTTTGGAATTATTCCCCTTTGCAATTTGACAATGGTCTTTTTGTATCCGCTCTATAACTTGAAAACCGTTCAAGATATTTTCATGAAGCTTCATAGAAATATAAAACATCATCAGACAACATGCAGACAACAAGAACCATAACTCTTGTCTTTATATTGTTTGAGTAATTCTCCTTCGAAATTTGACAATGTAGTTTCGTTGCCATTGAATAAGTAGAAAGCCTTCCAAGATATTTTTATGAAACTTTACAGAAATTATATAAAGCATCATTGGATGATGTACAGATCACAAGCAGTGTAACTTTTGTCTATATATTTCCTTGGAGTTATTCCCCTTTGAAGTTTGACAATCGTAGTTTTGTTTCCGCTGTAAAAGTTGATAAGCATTTAAGATATGTTCATGAAAAATTATAGAAATATAAAGCATCATCAGACGACATGCAGAGTCTGCAGTTCACAAATAATTTTCCCAGAAAAGGGTTCGTACACCTTGCACCCCCTCTGCGTACAGTTTTGGATCAGTGTGAAGACAATATTATTAAGTAAACTTTTCTGCGAAATCCGTAAAATATTGATGGAGTTATGCAGACATTGCTATTATATCAATAGCAACACCTTGTCAACACCATATTTTGACAACTGCTTGAGCTAGGCTCCTTATATTTTGCAGTGTAGTTAAAAGAGATTCAGAACCACAGAATGATGTTCATCCAGTATTGCAACTGTAGTTACTCTGAATTGTTCAGAAGGCGGTGTCTCGAAAAAGGCATTGCCTTAGTTACATATTATAAGTATGTTTATTGTGAAACGTCAGTGACTCGAACACCGATTGCTCGACTATAGCTTATTCAAATCGTTATTGTGAGTTCTTAGAAAATTCTTCTGATTATTATTATTTTATCACGAAAATAGAAGATATTTATTATTTTGCTGTGAATACCATAAGTTTTGTCATCGAGTGTAATGAAAACATCAGTATTATCACGAGTGCGAAGTACAAATGAAAATTTGAATATTTTCATTACACGTGATGAAAAAAATATGATAGTCACTGAAAAAGAGTAAATCATTTTATTTAATTGTTTACATGCCAAAGCGAGCTTCATAACTAATGTCACCAAAAATATTGAACGTCATGGCGTCAACGTTCAGCGCTTAACATGTGAAGCGCTGGAGAGACAAAAACAAAAAGTGTTGGCAAAAGATAATCTTGTTATCAAACTGTTCATTACATTCTAAGAAAATATGCATACCAATACTTGATAATTTTGCTCAGAAACAGAGAAGTTAAAAAAAAAAAAAAAAAAAAAAAGAAAAGAAAAACGGTGGGAAAAAAAGTGGGATCAGCATCTGTTACGGAAACAATGACGACTATCGAAATAGATCTACTTCGAAACGAGTAGTGAAAATAACATCAACTTGTTATTTCTCACTTGTGAAAATATATTATTTCACTTCTAAAAATATCTATTTTTATTCATTTCGGATATACATTGATTTCAACGCTTGCAGTAAAATAAATGTTTTGTGTCCCAAAGATGGGTATGCTTGGGCACAGCATTTTGCATTCGGTAAACCTTATTTTAGTTTGTATTCTGTATATTCTTTGATCTTTATAAATATCTGTGTAAATAATTTTTTTTTCTTTTTTTTTTTTGTTTTGGTTGAAGTCGCATGGTAAATTTTTCGCTATCTTCAAAAGTGCGATAATTTTTATGAATTCCTGCTTTTGTTCCGGGGCAACAAGACCATTCTGAGGGGTCTACTCCGAGGGGAGCAAATTCTTTCCGTTTAGATAAGACTCCTTCTCAGAAAGGGGCAAAATCAATTCTGACAGTTGGCTCCCCGACAGTGTATCGATTTCACTAAACAATATTTAGTATTTACCCAGTGTCACGACAAACATGGCCATCTTCGTGGGTATTTGTGAATTGCGCACACGTACAGGCTAGTGACTTGAACCAAATTACATTTGGACCTTGTAAACTTTGAAAATCGAATCTCCATTTTGAGCTAGGCATGTCTAGGTAGCATGTTTTGTCGCAACACCAGTTTGTAAAAGTTCAGATTCTTACCAACATTTCTTTGAGTGTCCTATTTCTAGAAGGAATCAAAAATTCGTCAAAATCAATTATTCCAAAATAAGTGCTCCCTGACATTTTCTCAAACGCATCATAATTGGCCATGGTCAAATCATTAAAAAGTTGGTTACTCCAATGAAAGTCTCTAGGTTGTAAGTCTGAAATAAAATATTTCGGAAACAAAAGTAAACATACATAAATAAATAAAATAACACAAATCTATGCATAAACGGTTATTTGACATGAAATTAATCAAACACCGTAAATTGTACGCTCAACTATCAGCGCTTACAATTTCCACTCCGTTTTAAGTACGCGCTGAATTTTCACCTCATTCATTACGATATTTGAACTCTGTAAAGACCTAGGTCATGACCTTTATATTTAGTACTTTCCCTTTGTATCGCTCTCAGACGACCGTTCTGTAACACGACCAGGTACTGGCTGATTTTCTCCCGAACAAACGCTGTTGCAAAGTTTAACTTGGGGCTTGTATTGAAATCTGATATTTACAATCGGTCTGTAGTTTTGTTCTGCGAAATATAACAAAAGCTAGCCTATTCAGATTCACACGTTTCTCATCAACACATTTTTCAATTTGTCATCTAAATTTGTTGGTTCTGTTAGATATCTACCTTTGAAATCTACACTTTTCGAAAACAGTATAAAATCAATTTACAATAGATGCAGCATGTGCATTATCACTGCTGCATCTAAACCATCTATACGACTTGCAGCTTGGTTATCAGACATTTGACCAGAAATCCTATGAAGGATAATCTGCCGGCTGCCCAAACATGGCGGCGAAATTTGCCACCTGTACACGTCATCATAAAATAGCAACAATAATCACACATGAAATGCGTGTCTCATAAATTCAACTGAGAACTTAAATGTCAAGGCATCTCAACTGGTTATCAAGAGATAAAAATGCATTTTATAAGTATGAAAAAACTTACCTTCTAACTTGTGCAAATTCGGGACCAAAAAGTTACCTTTTCTTTTTCATAAATTCATAAAATACTATTGTCAGTTTGTTTCACAATGTTCCGTCTAAAGCAGCCGGAAATTAAAATATCCAAAAGCTTTCAAATAAAAACACAATATGCCTATGTCCGCAGGTACCCAAACTGATACACAAAACGAAAATCTTGTCGTTTCATGTATATAACGGACTGGATACCGGTTTGTATTCTATCTGCACGTGCAAGGGGGACAGCTAAGTACATTATATATGTATGGTCAATTTTGGATATTTTATTTTCCGGTTGCCCTAGATGGAACATTGTAAAAGAAAATGATGATTACTTTACGTGTTCATGGAAAAGAAAAAAGAAATGTTTTGTCTCAAATTTACACAAGTTAGAACGTAAGTTTTTTTTTCATACTTATAAAATGCACTTTTATCTATTAATAACCACGTGTTATACCCTGACATTTAAGTGATCAATTTAATCTGTGAGACACGCATTTCATTTGTGATTTTTGTTTATATTTTATGATGACGTGTACAGGTGGCAAATTCCGCCGACTTGTTTGGTCAGCCGGCAGATTATCCTTAAATAAACAATTTCCTTGTCCTGCTGAACCCGGGTATACTCTGCCTTAGCAAACAGTGTAGATCCAGATCAGTTGGCTTCCGAAGAAGCCAACTGATCTGGATCTGCACTGTTTGTCATTAAGTATATGAATTTGTATCAACAACCTTGATCAAGTAATCTGATTGGCTGAAAAATTAGAAGTGGGCGTGGCATCTTAATTTATTCAACATGACAAGGGTTAATGTAAGAGCATAATATCAACACGGTACCAGAGAAACAGATAAGGCGAAGTTTTGGTGATAATTTAGGGATAGCCTAATTCTAGCCGTTTCGCTATAAGACTATCTATTACGCCATTCACTAGAATTGCCTCCTTTCTAATGAAAACCCACAACTTATGTTTTATGTATGGTAGACTTTTCAATTAGCTCTCAAAAGGATTTTTTTTATATTTGCAGGTTTGTATCACATGTAGCTAAGTGTTTTTGTTGTAACAGGTGCTCTGACTGGCTGTTCAGCTGAAGAGGTTTACTCTAATTATAAATAGTCGTGGTAAGCAATTATCAGTGAAATGGTGAAAGATAAAACAGAGGTTTGTCTACGAAAGAAATGAGTTAGCAAATCTCTGTGCAAGAGAGTACGTAAATTGTGAATATTGACCCCCTTAAACCCCAGTTTATACAGTAAAACTGGGGTTTACTGGGGTATACATTATTGTTCTTATTTCTGCTCAAACACATAGATTGTGGGTACTTGCTAGTACCGCCTTGCCGAGGCGGTACTTACGAGTACCGCCAATCTATGTTTTGAGTAGAAATATGAAGGAAATCAAGATTTTTTTTTCCAGAAAACTTTCACTTATAATGGTTGTAAAATGTTCAATTTATTTTAAAAAGGGGGTGTTTTCATAATGAGAAATTGCTTTTCATTTTTTTTCTTGAATTGTCACACAAAGTGCCCATCAACGAGCAAGCCCCGACGTCATAAAATATTTTTCGGGTTCAACTCAGCTGAGCATGGAATTTTGTTTGCTAACAAATATAAAAATGGCAACAATAGCTGGCTTTTTTTTTTCATATTTACTAGCAAAGAAATTTCCATTCTCCGCTTTGTTTGCAATTTTTAGTAATTTGAATTTACTCACAGGACAAATTTCATGCTCTGCTAAGCTGAGCACAAAAAATCGTTCTCGGGGCCAGAAGTCATACGTACCCATCCAATATACCATTGGAAGCTCTCGCTTTTTATTTGTTATAGGACAGCACACTGTCAACAAAGACAAATACTATCTTATTTGAGTCTGTACATAAATATATTCGGGATTCAAATGGATTCTAAGTGCTTTGATAGTAATAAGCAAGTTTTCTCTACATTTCTGGTTATGAGAGTGTAAGTGAATGCATCAAGAGGATCTCATACACTCTTGAGTGACAAACATGATTTTTAACTCAGACACGGAACAATCTCTCTCTCTCTCTCTCTCTCTCTCTCTCTCTCTCTCTCTCATTGACTCTCTCTCTCTCTCATTGACTCTCTCTCTCTCATTGACTCTCTCTCATTGACTCTCCTCTCTCTCTCATTGACTCTCCCCTCTCTCTCATTGACTCTCCCCTCTCTCTCATTGACTTTCTTCTCACTCTCATTGACTTTCCTCTCACTCTCAATGACTCTCCTCCCTCTCTCTCATTGACTCTCCTCTCTCTCTCTCTCTCTCTCTCATTGACTCTCCTCTCTCTCTCTCTCATTGTCTCTCCTCTCTCTCTCATTGACTCTCTCTCTCATTGACTCTCTCTCTCTCATTGACTCACTCTCTCTCTCTTTTCTCTCTCCCTCTCCCCCTCTCTCTCATTGACTAGCATTGTGTTTATATTGTTCCGAATATCATATCTAACGAGCAACCAAAGCATAATTTGCTACGCTTTTTGTTTGCTATGTGCTGTAAAAATAAAGTTATTTCAATGCTTAGTCATACAGATTTTTCATTGCACTGTATAAATAATATTTACAATAGGGAGAGGAACCAAACAAGCAGACTGCCATTGTTCCAATCTTATAGACTATGCTATTTTTTTTTGTATGTATGCATCAACGTTTTGAAAAAACATACGCTTTAAACTAAAGACATGTCTAAAGCCATCATCATAACATCACTTCCAAAATGAAGACTGCTCTTAAAGGAAAACCTTTGCTCCTAGTGAGAGAATTCTTTCCTTTTAGATAACATAAGATATATTTCCCCCTTTGTTTTTGTCAATAGGCAAAGGCAAAGGGGAAAATATATCGTATGTTATCTAATGCTGGGTGAGCTGGGTGATCTCTCTTTATCGCAAATATATTTTGCTTACTCACATGTGTATTATGCGTAATGAGCGCTATGCCTATGACAGCGTTTGCTACAATTGCATTGT
Source organism: Anodontia alba (assembly GCA_964016985.1). NCBI lineage: Eukaryota > Metazoa > Mollusca > Bivalvia > Lucinida > Lucinidae > Anodontia > Anodontia alba. The sequence continues at coordinate 101,357,040 of OZ024826.1, read as the reverse complement.
TAATACAGTCGAGACCTTTTTTTTATCCATTTATGCCGAGTGGACTTTCTGCCTTATCTTTTAGGACCGGTCTTTTTCCAATAGAAGGGGCGTGTGGTTAGTTTATATTATAACCGTATGTTACGGAAATTCCTGTATTTAATGCAAACAGTGTAGATCCTGATTAGAACCCGCTTTGCGACGTCTAATCTGGGTCTACATTGGTTGCCAATGTCCGTTTCATAGAGCACTAGGCGTGAGAGTAGTATAGGATCAACTCCAACTTATAGTATGTATGTAGGTGTGTGCATGCCTGTATGATTGTGCGTGTGTTCACGTGTTGCGTATGCGTATTTAGAACCTAAACGCGATTCATATGGTACCGCACATAACAGATTAGCTTTTCCGACCTTCACGGTTTATATTCCTATGACTAAACTACACCTTGCACCTGCTGCCACAAAAGGGCTGATCAGTCGTGACAGCATCTACAATTCACGCAACCTGAGAAACCCCAACCAGACTGCACAAACTAGCGCAGCCCGTTCGTTATTCCTAAATAACTCGGGCATCATATGCAGAATTCGATTACCATGTGCCATGTGCTTCATATATAGTTTGCGGGTTTCCTGTCCAGACTCGGACACTTTTCTGCTTCTCGGAACTCGAACAGAAAAACCTACAAACAATTAAATAATATTAATATGAAAATACCTATTACCGAACTGTCCACTGACGGCGCTGTTTCGTTGCCTAATTGTCCTTCGTTTTGGCCAGTGTCAGTGGGTGTATATATAGTAAGGCTATAACCTTGAAACGCATCACTTTCACGCTTTATGCGTTTACACGCTTTATGCGTTTACCAACCAGTTTAACCGTATTCCAGTTACTGTCAATAACTACTACTATTAATAACAAGTGGTACTACAGATGAAACAGTATCACCCATATAAAAACTTGAACGAGGTCAGCTTGCGCGGCCGTCTGCTCTGAGACGTAACAAATACAACCGGGACTATAAGTGGCTATCTGTAATGTGGTTTTTGTTGCCTTTTTTCAGACTTTTATTTGACTGTATTACTTACCTTCCGCAGCGGGTATAAACTGATACAGGTCGACTAAACCAGACAGATTGTAATACTGCAGCGCCTGCAAAGCTGGTTGATTAAGATCCCTGAAGCAATATGATATAACTTTATCAACACCCAGGTACTTGTAGACTTCCATCCATTCAATGATTAATTCCGCACTTATATTGGCATATGTTACCTGCGTAGTTAACACCAATGTCATGCCATCGTCTTTAAGGGGCTTATAGATTTCTTTGAAAGCGACAGTATCTTTCTTGCATGGTAATTCTTTCGATAAAAGTCCAACTCCGTCGGGAATATCCCTGTTATTATGCCAAATATTGCGACATGTGAAGTGAATCGTTCTCATTTTAGTTGGTGCCCAATGCTGAGTCTTGTGCAAAACAGGTGCTGCAATCATGTCAGTGTGGTTGTGAAATTTATATAAAAAACAACATTTTATATCTCCAGGGTCGAACTTGTTTTGATAGATGGATGCGTATACTTTAACTATGTCCCATATTGTTTGGTTTGTTGTGTTTCCTGCCGCGGCACCATAAACATAGACACGTCCAAAATTCATCTTTACGGGTTCAAAACGTGGTATCTGTTCCATCTTCTTTGCTTGTTCTGGGACTACTACTAAGAAACAAAACTATGTCATAATGTTAGATCACAGCACTGACAGCACTGGTGGATCGATTGTCTCTGAGTGTAGGCTGGGAAAATGATCCAGAACGGGTTAATTTAACCCTTAACTACCTGTAATTTTAGCGAACAGTGCAGACCCTAATCAGACGCCTGGGCTGCACTGTTTGCCAATGTTCAGGCACTGAACCCAGTCCAGGGTTACAAAGACAACCCTCTTTACACAGCACTATGACGTCAAAGCGACAAGAATAGCGCGGCTACAAATAACCGTTACTTCGATATTTGCGTGGATTAACTTCATTGATCAGCGATAGTCACGTGAACAACAGCAATATAACTCAGATTCTTTGGTAACTTTGGGTAGATTGATAATATGACACGTGTGCCCAGAGAAGAATTATATCAGTCTGTGTATCTGCGCAGTTTAAAATCAAATTAATTGCTGGCCGCCTGGGCGCAGTTGTTCAAAACTAACAACACTAACATAGTATATTCTAAAAGGCTGTGCTTACCTGTAAAAAGCACGTTTTGATTTGTTTGTCTAACTTAAAACATTGACAATTACCTTAGTAGCTATTTTGAATGGTCAGTTGCGGTTGTCAGTTAAATGGTCAAGTACTTGACGGAGGAATCAATTCAGTAGCCTTTGGCTTAATGGTTTCCGACAAGAAGATTTGTCAAGACTCTCATTATATATCAAGTCTATGTAAGACTAGTGATCCCGGGTAGGGGCCATGTCTGACCCCAGGGCTAAAATTCGAACAATCTTGGTATAAGGTCATTAGATAAAGCTACATCCCAAATTTGGAAGCCCCAGACCTAACGGCTCCCGACAAGAAATTTTTTTGAGATTTTCACTACGTAAGTCTATAAAAAACTAGTGATCCCTAGGTAGGGGCCATTTTTGACCCCAGAGCTGTAATGTGAATATTCTTGTTAGAGGTCCACTAGATGTAGCTACATGCCAAATCTGGTAGCCTTATGGTTTCTGACAAGTAGATTTTTCACGATTTTCACTATGTAAGTCTATATAAAACTAATGATCCCCATGTAGAGGCCATTTTTGACGCAAGGGTAATAATTTAAACAATGTTGGTAGAGACCTACTAGATGAATCTACATACCAATTTGGTAACCCTAGGCCTTATAGTTTGGGATAAGAAGATATTTATAGCTTTTGCCATTTGGCTGCCATAGCAAGAGTTCTGCTTAGATTCCAATTCTTTGACCAACTGTCAGTTAGTACCTCCAAAGGATCATTCCTGTGAAGTATGATCAAAATGGGCAAAGTGGTTTAGGAAGAGATGTCAATTGTTGACAGACGACTGACAACGGACGCCGGAGTACTGGCCTATTAGAATACCTCACTGAGCAGTACGTGCTCCGGTGAGCTAATTAAATTGTTATTGATCCAGTGGTTTCTACAAGAAGAAGAGTTTTAATATTTTCTATATAAATATATAGGGAAAATAAGCCCAGACCCTGGTTGCAAAAACAAGACGAATCATGATAGTTTGAACAAGACGAGAGTCAGCAACGGAATATGTCTGCAAAGTAATATTGAAATAGGTCAAGTGGTTTCTGACAAGACGATTTTTAAAGTTTTTTTTTTATATAGATGCATAGGGAAAATAAGCCCCAGCCCTCTGACGGCCATGTTCTTTTACGAATCATGGTAGCTTGAACAAATTGTAAGAGGTCACCAATGGAACGTTTCTGCGAAATTATATTGAAATCGGTCCAGTGGTTTCTGACAAGAATTTTTTTTTTAAGTTTTATATATAGATATTGGGGAAATAAGCACACCCCACCCCAACCCCTAGCGACCATGGTTTTGAGAAATCATAACAGCTTGAACAATCTTGGTAGAGAGTCACCAAGGAAACATTCCTGCCATTCTATATTGAAATCAGTCCAGTAGTTTCTGAGAAGAAGATTTTTAAGTCTTCTATATACCTATACAGGGAAAATACGCCACGTCCCTCCCTCTAGCCACCATGCTTTTGACGAATCATGGCGGCTTGAACAATCGTGGTAGAGGGAACTTTTCTGCCAAGTAATATTGAGATCGGTCCGGTGGTTTCTGACAAGAATACTTTTTAAAGTGGTCTATACAGATATATAGGGAAAAAAAGGCCCTGTCCCTTGGCGGCCAGGTTTTTGATGACTCATGATGGCTTAAAACAATTATGGTAGAGGATCACTAAAGAAACATTTCTGTTGTATTATATTGAAACTGGTCCAGTGGTTTCTGACAAGAAGATTTGTTTTAAGTTTTCGTATACACGGAAAATAAGCCCCGCCCTCTAGCGACCATGTTTTGGGATGAATCATGACGGCTTAAACAATCTTGATAGTGGGTCATCAAAGGAACATTTCTTTTAAGTAATATTGAAATCGGTCGGGTAGTTTCTAAGATTTTTTTTCTGTATAGATATATAGAGGAAATAAGCCCTGCCCCTGGCGAACATGTTCTTTTTTTCACGAATCATGGTGGCTTGAACGAGCCACGCAGAGAGTCACCATAGGTGCCGTATTACATTGAATTGGACCAGGGGTTTCTGACAAAAAATTTTTGCAAGTTTTTCTATATAGATGTATTAGGACAATAAGCCCCGCCCTATGGCGGCCATATTGTTTGACGAATCATGAGGACTTGAACAATCTTGGTAGAGGGTTACCAAAGAAATATTCCCGCGAAATTATACTGTATTCGGTCCAGTGGTTTCTGACTAGAAGATTTTAAAATTTTCTATATAGATATATAGGGAAATTTAGCCCCGCCCATTAGAGGCCGTGTTTCTCGACAAATCATGACAGCTAGAACAATCTTAGTAGAGAGTCGTCTAAAAAAACCTTCCTGCCAAGTTATATTGAAATCGCTCCAGTGGTTTCTGACCAGTAGATTTTTAAAATTTTCTATACAGATACATAAGTAAAATAAGCCTCGGCCCCTAGCAGCCATGTTTTTTGACAAATCATGACGGCTAGAACAATCTTCGTAGAGAGTCATCTAGAAAACCTTCCTGCCAAGTTATATTGGACTCGCTCCAGTGGTTTCTCTCCAGAAGATTTTTAATTTTTTCTATACAGATACATAGGGAAACTAAGTCTCGGTCCCTAGCAGCCATGTTTTTGACAAATCATGACGGTTAGAACAATCTTAGTAGAGAGTTGTCTAGAAAACCTTCCTGCCAAGTTATATTGAAATCGCTCCAGTGCTTTCTGACCAGATTTTTAAACTTTTCTATACAGATACATATGGCAATTAAGCCCCGCCCATTAGCGGCCATATTTTTCGACGAATCAAGACGGCTAGAACAATCTTAGTACATAGTCGTCTAGAAAACCTTCCTGCCAAGTTATATCGAAATCGCTCCAGTGGTTTCTGGCCAGAAGATTTTTTAAAAATTTCTATACAGATACAAAGAGAAAATGACCCTCGGCCCCTAGCAGCCATGATCTTTGACAAATCATTACGGCTTGAACAATCTTAGTAGAGGGTTATCGGGAACACATTCCTGCAAATTAATATTGAAATCGGTCCAGTAGTTTCTGACAAGAAGGGTTTTAAACTTTTCTATACAGATTTATAGGGCAAATAAGCCCCGGCCTCTGGCGGCCATGTTTTTTTACGAATCATGATGGCTTAAAAAATCTTGGTAGGGGGTCATCAACGAATCACTTCTGCAGAATTATATTGAAATCGGTCCAGTAGTTTCTGACAAGTAGATTTTTAAAGCGTTTCTGTTTTGTTTTTCTTTTGGTACTGCTTAGATTCAAATTCTTTGAACAACTTTCACCTAGTACCTCCCAAGGATTATTCCTGTGGTTTGGTTCAAATTGGCCCAGTGGTTTCTGACAAGAAGATTTTTATAGATATATAAAAACTATAGACCGCAACCACTAACGACCATATTTTTCGACGAATTATAATGGTTTGAAGAATCTTGGTAGCGGGTCAGCAAAGGAACACTGCTGCCAAGTTATATGAAAATCGGTCTAGTGGTTTCTGACAAGAAGGTTTATAAATTTTTCTTTATAGATATAGAGGGAAAATAAGCTCAGCCCCTGGCGGCCATGTTTTGTGACAAATCATGACCTTCCTTTGAACAATCTTGATAGAGGGTCGACAAATAAATATTGAAATCGTTCCAGTGGTTTTTGACAAGTTTTTTTTTTAAGTTTTCTAAATAGCTATATAAGGAAATTAATCAAATAAATAACAACCGAGAGACTGTACTAAATACACTATAAACTCACAAAGAGAAAAGCTTCAATATTGAATGGACTATCAATCCAAACCTTCGACGCCAAACACAATATATGAAAAAAAAAAAAAATACAAATAAACAGGTGCAAATATGTGGATAGAAATATTCAAATTTACACAAACTATCAATATTTAGCTGAACAACTTGTACTTGCTGGACCCTTTGTAAAGAAATAGTTGATGTCTTACCTTGATTCATACATATCTTACAGACAAAAGGCGCTAGCATTTCGTCCTTTAAAGACATCAATTCTATTACCACAAAAAGAGACCATTGATGAGAAGACGTAATAGGTCGCCCTGTCTTACAGCTAAAGTGAAGAGTAAGGCTGATTGTCAATGGTGTGCTTTTTATATATATATATAGTTTCTGCTAACTTAATCATATCTCTTTTGCGAATAGTGTCGCTCCAGAGTGTTTAAAGAAAAATAAATGCGATTTCAATTACCTATACGCGGGATTTCAAAATATTTAGGGCGTATTTGATTAGTCAAGAAAACCTTTGAATTTTACACAAAATCGATCTAACTGCATATTATTCACTTCATACACATGTTACCAGTGGTTTAAATTTCATGAAACTTCACATATCAGGAGAAGACATAAGTGGCAACTATTTAGGCAACAAGTTAACAAGAACTGGAACATACATACGTTGGAAGGTAATTTTTATCAGTTTTTGTTGTTCAATATATGATCAAATTATTACACAGTTGTATACAAAAAATGTAAGAGAAAAGTCCAGACAATCACAAACCACAGCCCTTCCCAAACACCAAGAGGAAGAGGAAACAGACAAAACCAAACAAGCGCAAATCAATAACAAAAACAAAAGTACGAAAAGCACTAAGATTAGCTCTCTCTTGCCAACGCGAGGTAATCGCAATGCTTAAAGGACTGAAAAAACACAAGAACAAATTAACACAAGGTAAGACATAAAACAAATTGCCCCGTAGAATAAATCACAAAGCAACAAATAATAAGACTAACACCGGGACCACTGCCTTAGAACGGTCAGTAGAGTAAACCACAGGAGTGGGAGTGGGCTTGGGCGGGGAGGGCTGTGTGTGTGTGTGGTGTGTGTGTGTGTGTGGGGGGGGGGGGGGGGCGTAGTTTAAAGCACTTTTAAAGCTAGCCAACTTCACCCTGGGTCCCGATGCTACTCTTAATACAGAAATGCATAAAACATCGGTTCGCATAAAGGTTTCTAACCCAGTCAATGCATCAGAGCGAAAACATAAATAATCGAATTAATCACTATAATAAACCAGAATTCCGCTGAAGGCGGCGTCGCACCTGCTGGGGGAAAAGTCACAGGAGCCACAATCAGAACGTGGTTATTAAATAAGTTTATTTCATTCTTAGCAGTGCTTAGTTGGAAAAGTGACAGATTAGTATAACATTGTATGAGTAGTTGTGCTCACGAGGAGGGTGAAAAATGACTAAGTTCACAACGTGGACAAAGTGAAAAAAAATCTAACAATTACATCCAAATCACATGCACATCCTTATACCATGAAGAAAACACATGCAAAGATTCATAAACTGTAAGAGGAGTTGCGCTCACAAGAGGTACCAACTGACTAAGTTCACTATGTTAGCAGTGCTTAGTTGGAAAAGTGACATATTAGTAAAAAATTGTATGAAGTGCTCACGAGGAGGGTGAAAAATGACTAAGTTCACAATGTGGAAAAAGTGAAAAAAATAATCTAACAATGACATCCAAATCACATGCACATCCTCATACCATAAAGAAAACACATCCAAAGTTTCATAATAATCAGTACAAAACTGTAAGAGGAGGAGTTGCGCTCACAAGAGGTACCAACTGCAAACCACATGCACATCCTTATACCATGAAAAAAACATATGCAAAGTTTCAAAACAATCGGCACAAAACTGTAAGAGGAGTTGCGCTAACAAGAGATACCCATTGCCTATATACTAAGGGTGAAAAATGACTAAGTTCACATTGTGAAAAAGTGACAAAAATATTCTAACAATTGTACCCAAACCACATGCACATTCTCATACCATGAAGAAAACACATGCAAAGTTTCAAAACAATCCGTATAAAACTGTAAGAGGAAGAGGAGTTGCGCTCACAAGAGGTACCCACCGTCTTTATATTGAGGTGAAAAATGACTGTTCACAATGCGGAAAAAGTGACAAAAAATAATCATCTAACAATTATATCCAAACCACAAGCACATCTTCATACCATGAAGAAAACACATGCAAAGTTTCAAAATGATCGGTACAAAACTGTAAGAGGAGTTGTGCTCACAAGAGGTACCCTTTGTCAATATATTGAGGTGAAAAATGACAAAGTTCACAATGTGGGAAAAGTGACAAAAAATGTTCTAACAATTATACCCAAACCACATACACATTCTCATACCATGAAGAAAACACACGCAAAGTTTCAAAACAATCGGTATAAAACTGTAAGAGGAGTTGCGCTCACAAGGGGTACCCACCGTCTATATATTGAGGTGAAAAATTAAGTTCATAATGTGAAAAAGTGACAAAAATAATCTAACAATTATATCCAAACAACATGCACATTTTCATACCATGAGGAAAACATATGCAAAGTTTCAAAATGATCGATACAAAACTGTAAGAGGAGTTGCGCTCACAAGACACCCAGGGTAAATGTTGACGAAAGACGAACGGGCGGACGGACGGAAACTTGCACGCCTAAGTCGCCCATGCTAAAGCAGGTGCGACAACAAAGACGAGTATTCATGGCTAATTCTACTGCATGCCAGAGAAAATGAAAACCAATAGTTGAACCACGACGGGACAAGCCAAACACATCGTCAAGCACCAACCCACTGGTTAAAGTTTTACGAAGAGGCCGTCATTGAGTGAGGCCATAACCGCCGTCGTGCAATTAAAGAGTGAAGCATAGCCATCAATAATGATTGGGTTGACAACTAGGCATGCAGTCTGCCGCATAATATCCAGGCTATATCCAATTCTTTTATAACGGTTAATTAGTTTTCTGAATTGCTCCGAAAATTTTCCATACTAAGTCACCGTAAAATTCTGGTTCCAATATACCATGTTGCAGAAGTGTTTTCAGACTGACGCTATATTTTTCTACTAAGGCACTGTGTCTGCGAAAAAATTTCGAAAACGCCTGACGAAGTTTAAAATAAGGATAGCCCTGCCTAAGAAGTTTGGCAGTAAGGGCTTTATTACGGCAGTTAAAGTCACAAAGATTTGAAGAAGCTCTGGCGAATCTAATGTTGAGATGTGTATACCCCATATGAGGTACGCCGAGGGACATCGCCATCCAGAAAAGGGAAATTGACTATATCAAAATCAAAATCGTCCTGTTTATCATAGACTTTGGTAGAAAGTGTACCATTAGATATACATAAATTCAAATCCAAAAAGAGATGCCTCGGTATCGGAAGAATTTGCTCTATTTAATTGGAGTTCTGTAGGGTATATACAAATCTTTTTTATTGTAGTAAATATTTCTCATGGTGTTCCTTCAGTACAACAATGGACATTGTAGGAGATCATGTTGCATTGCTTATTTAATACTGATAGGTTTCGGGACAGGTATATCTTTAAACCGGGTGTACATCAGGAAGCTCTTCTGAGATCCAAAATTCCTTGATCCAGAACACAAGGCTATGTTTATAGTTGCTGCGCATTGTACAAATAATAGACACAATTTTAAAGAAATCCATGCGTGGGCAGATTTGGAGCTCCACCTTTTGTTGTAATTATACTTAGGCTAGCCAGCGCACGACAAAACATACAATGCGACCTGTGTAGCTAGAAAATACTCAGATAAGTATGTACATCCACCCAGTATGGGCAAGGGTTCTCGTTTATCATTCTTTGGATATTCTGGAGTGTGTAGAAATCACATGCAATCAGCAAACACAGATCAGACTGCGCAGATGCGCAAGGTCTGAGTCTTTGCTAGTAGCACAAGTCTTATTGTAGGTTTTGTCATGCACAGGCTCTAATTTTTTATCTGAATATTTCATATATAGCCACAGTATAGATAATCCTAGATTATAAGAATTCATCTTGAGTATCCATGCAGGGTATGGTAATCTCACCACAGTGGTAGGAATTTCGACCACGTACGAGGCTTGCCGAGTCACTGGTTGAAATTCCTACCCCGAGTGTGAGATTGCCCTATCCTGCATGGACTGGCTCATGATTGAATCTTTTTCTTCTACCTTTAAGATTTTTTTCTCCTAACTTTTAACATTTTATGTGGCTGGTCATGTGAGATAGAAGTTTCTCACATGGGCAAAAAGCATATCTCATATAGGCAAAGGTGGGAGAAAAATACATTTTCTCCACACGACCGACATATTACATATACTGATCAACACACGAAAACAATATGACCTGTGTGATCTAGTATCGGTCTATACATTCATTACGCCATTTAATCCTCCCTTGGCATTTGCCTCAAGAAGTCAGAATAAAGAATAATTGTAAACAAATTCTGATTTTGACATTGCTAATTGTCAGGAGAGTCGTATAATTATTTGCTAGATTCCAGGGCCCGGTTGTTCAAAGCGTCGTTAGCTTAACAAGCTCGTTAAGGGTCATTTCGTTAACTGTTTAAGTGGATTCAATATACAATATTCTGATATATTTTGCTGAAAAAATGTGAGTAGCTTTTGCACTGCAAAAGCTACTCACATTTTTTCAGCAAAAAATTTAAGCATATTTGCATATCACTCGATTTAAATTTTAACGAACCGTTAACTAACGACATCGTTAGTTTTGAACAACTGGGCCCAGTTTATAAATTACTATGACATTTCATTTATCACGTTAAGGAAATCTCAGTATGAGCCGTCTCGTAACAAAACCAACAGAATGGTATATGCGCCCAGTGAAGATACAATTCAGCCTTGGCATCTGAAGATCAGGGCCCAGTTGTTCAAAGCGTCGTTAGCTTAACGAGCTCGTTAAGGGTCATTTCGTTGACTGTATTAGCGGATTCAATATACAATATTCTGATATGTTTTGCTGAAAAAATGTGAGTGCTTTACTGCAAAAGCTACTCACATTTTTTCAGCAAAAAATTCAGCATATTTGCTTATCGCTCGATATAAATTTTAACGAATCGTTAACTAACGATGTCGTTAGTTTTGAACAACTGGGCCCAGAGTCTTCGCGGTGCGCTAAATGGAAAGCTAAGGACCCAAGCTTTCTTCATGCGGACAGCAAAGACTGTTCATACTTGGCGGATGCCCAGGCTGATCTGAGTTTTTGCTGGGCACACATGCCATTTTGTTGGTTTTGTCATGAGGTGGCTTATAATAGTTTTACCGTGTAATTTATTTGAAGCTCAACTTGAGAAAACGTACGGCGACCCAAATCAACTTGAGTAGTCCGACCATGGTCTTCACTGTCCACATGAAGAAACTGTGCATCCTTGGCTATCCAAAATGCGCCCAGGTAATCTTCAGATCACATTGTGGGAGTTCGCAGGCTGATTTGAATCTTCGCTGGACGCAATTTTCCGGAGGTACATTTTCCCAAGTTGCGATTCATTGGTATTATGATTCTTACAGTTACCATTATGATCAGAATTACTGAAGATGTGCATGAGAAAGCAAATGAATACGCCATTGGCTTCAAGATATTGCTTCTGTATTGCCTGGAGACCTATTTGCTAGACATGGGTTTTAAATTACTGTCATAGTACACCTATTACATTATGGTAAATTGCAATAATAATTGTACTGTGTAATTTATTGGAACTGCAATGTGCGAAACTTCACTTTCTGACAAGTGCGCCGAACGACGACTCAACTCAGCCTGCGCATCTGCACAGTCTGATCAGAGTCTTCGTTGTCTGCATAAAGAAACTTTGCATCCTTGGCGATTTCGCACAGTCTGATCAGAATCTTCCATGAGTGCTGTCTAGATATTTGGATAGCCAATGATGCATAGATTCATCATGTGGACACGAAGAATCTGATCAGCCCGTGCTTTTGAGTGTTCTTTGCTTCCAAAGGTAAACTTTTAGATTTTTATTTCAATTTACTGTTTGTGGTGTTATTATCGTGTAATAAACGTCTCCAATTCTCATAGTGCAGATTACATTTTTTTTATTTCTTTTGGGATCATTGAGGCAATTCTGGGTTCTTTAAAAATCGATTACCCCTTAAGCCGTTGCTAGGGGCCGTATGCAACCTCACAAACTACATTGTTGTAAATGAAGAGACTCAAAAGAACCGAATCTACCATTTTCGAACTTTTGTGTGGCCTTGTTTTCCAAAGGTTTTTCTTTGTACGGCGCACATCTCAGAAGGTTCGTTTATCTAACGTTGCGACTCGTATATAGAAGCAGTGTCAACCCAAATACAGTCGAACCTCAATAGCTTGAACACCGATGGCTCGTTTACCATGGCTAATTCGAACTCATTTTTGAGTCCCTGAAAAATTCTTTTGCTAGCTCAAGAAAACAAATATTTAGGGAAATTTTCTTATCTTATCATGAAATTGTATGTTGTGTGTACTCAATAGAATCGCCTCATCGAGGCGATTCTAATGAATACACTCAACATACAATTATTGTGAAGGAAATAAAAAAAAATCCCTAAATTATCGCTATTTGCTTCCTGACCTGGCACCATGATTAACCCTCAGTGTCTCGAACTATCCATGTCTCGAACAATTTTCTATGGTCCCTCTCGAACAATTTTCTGTGGTCCCAAAGATGTTCGACCCATTGAAGTTCGACTGTATACTATATTCAGGCTTAGTCACTCTGATGTAAATAGACAAAACGAAGAGAGAGAGAGAGAGAGAGAAAGAAAGAGAGAGAGAGAGATTAAATATGGAGATAGCCAGTAAAGATTACAATCACGACACTTAGCCCTGGCCAGGCACCAGATAAGGGTATTTGTTTGTGTTGAGGTTTTACGGCCCAGTCAACCCAATGGGGTCATGTCGAGCGCGGTCAGTTTACCTAACCACACGTTTACTGGGCAGGCTTAGTCCTCCATGCGGTTAACCAGTATTGTGCACATTCTTTCGCCAGAAACTGACAACTGCCCTTCTTGAATCAGCGGAAGGGAGAGAATGACCGTAGAAAATATTTCATGATCAATCTCCACGAAAGAATGTTGCCGACCTCGGCGGGGGTTGAACCCGCGACCTCCTGGTCTCCAGTCGGACGGCGCATCCAAATGAGCCACCGAGGCCGGCCCAGATAATGATATACATAAATAACTGACACCTTAAACCATCATTTGTACCGAGTGGACTCTTCTACCATAAATGTTTAGACGGATTGATTCCCAACAGAAAAGGAAGTCTGGTAAGATTTATTATAACCATGTGCTATAGACATTCCTGTATGTTATGCTAACAGTGTAGACCCTGATGTTCTGCGGCGTCTGATCAGGGTTTTTAACGTCGCTTTTATGGGACACTTAACATAAAATGGGTTTAACCACTTATACCAGAACAAACAGACGAAAAGGGAACGACCACAGAAAAAGAATTTGTAAAGAAACACTGCTTTTGAATTTGGACATTCCTAGTTAGTTGTCTGAAATTAAGTCAATGTTAATGAAAGGCTAAACCTAATTTTCTGGGATAATTGGGAAACTATTGGTTCGTCTCATCTCATTTGGCCAGAGAAATACTGTATCAAAAAGCATTTTACCTTTTGCGTTGCTACCGCCGGGTTCATTCTGATGTCTATGAACCTGTCAAATAAACAAATGCATTCTACAGTAAAACCTCAATGACTCGAACACCGATTACTCGTTTACTGCGGCTAATTCGAACTCGTTTTTGAGTCCCCAGAAAATTCTTCTGACAGCTCAGAAAAAAGAAATAAGGGATAAATAAGGAATGTTTCCTTTTTTATCATAAAAATAAATGCTGTGTATACTCATTGAAATCGCCTCACTGAGGCGATTCTAATGAGTACACCCGACGTACCATTATTTTATAGAAGCTCTAAAAGACATCTATATATTATTTTCATTTGTTTCCTAACTTGGCGCTATGATTAACCATCGGTGGCTCTTTCTTCTTCCGCTTGGTGTCTGGAAAGGGCTGCGGTTTGTGATTGTGGCACTCCCTGGACTTTTATTTTACCTTTGTTTTCGATATCTAGAACAAAGTTCCATTTCCCCAAAGAAGGTCAAGCCATTGAGGTTCGACTGTACTAGGGTGGCTAGACACACCACTAAGACAGATCATTTGATCAGCAAGTATCTACCTCTCTCATATCTATTAAAATGGAAAATATCCCCGAAGTCTATAATTTGAAGTTTTGTATCCACTGAAGTATTACTCCCTTAGGGAATGACTTCAAATCATGTCAAATCAAAATGAATGAATTGATATACTAGGGAAATACACATTAAAAAACACGCTTATTCAAATATACTGAAAAATTTAACACTAAAAAATGAAAATTTTCAAATAAAAAATTCTGATATTTTTCATGTTGATGCTCAAAACATAGATTGTGGGTACTCGTTAGAACCGCCTCGTCGAGGCGGTTCTAACGAGTACCCGCAATCTATGTTTTAAGCATAAACAAGAAAAATAATGTATACCCCTGTAAACCCCAGTTTTACTATATAAAAGTGGGGTTTAAGGGGGTCAAAATTATGTATTGTTTTCGTGATGATTCTTTTTTTTCTGCCGAAGAGTGATAAACGATAACGTTAGGGTGCATCTCCGTAAGGGTTATGGATACACATTCATTGAGAGATAACTCTATCTCGATGGTTTTTGTCTCCCTTCTGAAAAAAAGGTCTCCTCTAAAAGGAAATAATGTACTTGCCTTGGAGCAAATTCACTCCATTTAGAGTAGAGGGCTTGATTTGCAGAAGGCAAACAGAAAGTCATCTGTCTTTGCAGAAATAACGGAAAATACAATTAAAGTCCGCTATTACTGTCACTCGAAATTACGACCACTCCACAATTAAGACCAGCTTTTGTCAGTCTCATGGTTTCCAAGGTTTCTAACAAAATGACATATGCAAATAGTGTAGACCGAGATCAGACTGCTCCTTCGTAAGAGCAGTCTGATCAGGGTCTACACTGTTTGTCATTCCACTAAGAATTAAAAAACTGCAAAAAAGCTTAAGTTTGGCCTAAAATTTGTTCGAAATTTTAGGATATTTACAGTATTCTATATTTAATATTAGGACCACCCAACTAATAAGACCACTTTTAGGTAGTCCGAAAAGTGATTTCAATAGCGGTATTTTACTGTATAACAAACGCATCCAGACGAAGGTTGTTGGATACACTAAATCTGAACAAACGGATTCGCTGACTTGAGTCACACAAGCTTTCTTGATATTTTCTCTACATTACGAAAACACGCCTATTCAAATATACTGAAAATTTGATCACCAAAAAATGAAAATTTTCAGTTAAAAGGTCCTAATATTTTTCATATTTCTGCTCAAAACATAGATTGTGGGTACTCGTTATAACCGCCTTGGCGAGGCGGTTCTAACGAGTACCAACAATCTATGTTTTGAGCAGAAATAAGAAAAATAATGTATACCCCTGTAAACCCCAGTTTTACTACATAAAAGTGGGGTTTAAGGGGATTAAAATTATATAGGCATGTTTTCGTGATGACAAATCTAATACCTGGTACATAATAAACCAATTAACCATTGAAGCGCTGGGTAAAGTTGTTCCAGACGACATTCTAAATATTTTTATTATTAGACAGGCAGACGGTTCACGTCAAATATCAAGCCTTCATTTTTCGAAAAAATAAATAAATAAGTAAATAAATAAATAAATAAAAGTGTCGTCTGCTGCAGTTGTGATTAGCACTTTATGGGTTAATATCAAATTTTGATGCTGTACAAATCGACATTTTAATGCACCAGTCAAAAGATAGAATAAAGGAATTTAGAGATATGAATTTAAATCAACTTTTAGTGCTATAAGCGAAAAAGGTAAGCTAAAAGTCCATGGAGTGCCACAATCACATGTTCTGTTTCCGATGGTTGCTGTACACATGACAGTTTAAATTTGATAATGCATAGCATGGATTTCCTACAGCATTAAAATTCAGAATTCTCCTAGGCTGGCAAATGCATTTTGCCTCCCTTCTAACAAGCTTTTCAAGTGCATCACGAAAACATGTCTATATATTATTTTTACCCCCCACCTCAAACCTCACTTTTATATAGAAAAAAATGGTGTTTGCAGGGGTATACATTATATTTCTCATTTCTGCTATAAAACATAAATTGTAGGTACCCGTTAGAACCGTCTCGATGAGGCAGTTCTAACGGATACCCACAATCTCTGTTGCAAGCAGAAATAACAAAAACATCACATTTTTTCATCTGAAACTTTTCGTTTTAGCAGCCATAAAAAATGCCATTATATTGAATGGGCGTGTTTTCGTAATGGAAAGAAGTTTCTGTTGGAGTCACTAAAGTTATCTCCCTTGTACAAAATTGCAAAAACTCTACAAAGTGTAGACACATGGAGTCAGTGGCGAATGCTATCGTATGCGTCTGTACAGCCTTGCTTTCATGGATCACCCATGCTCAATTGGTACCGCTGTCTGTCACCAGGCGTCGCTGTCCACTTTATACTTAATACAAGGCAAGTCGAGTAAAGGGTGGGTATATTTATGGTTCGAACATTTTCTGGACCCAAGCGGGATTCGAACCCACGACCTTCCACTTCCAAGTCGAGAACATTAACCACTAAAACACTAAGCCGTCTCATCAAGGCGTGTATACGCTTTATATATTCAGTACATTCATTACGAAAACACGCCTATTCAAATATATTGAAAATGTTACCTCCAAAAACTCCAAATCAGATAAAAAAAATCTGATTTTTTTTATTTTTGCTCAAAACATAGATTGTAGGTACTCGTTAGAACCGCCTCGCCGAATTATATAGGTATGTTTTCGTGATGTTGCCCTGATGAATACGATATATATTATTATTGACATTCAGTTAGCCAATCAAACAGACGGTCGCAATCATTACAGACGCTTTTCCGCTGGATTTTAACGACAACAATTATCATGAGGGTAATATTTCTAAAATGCCTGATTTTGATATTTTCTCTCTTTTGGAATGCCGAAAACGTAAAATGTAAAACTAGGCCCCATGATGTCAGGAAAAATGGTAACTATAAACGTATATTACAGTTAAAAGAAATAATACTAGGCTGAAATGACTGTCAAAAATATTACAAAATCATGGACGTCGCTCTATGTAATTTTAAGTATATTACCTATTTCTGTAATATGTATTCTAGACGTTGAGGCGAATAAATTCTACGATAGTTCTAATTAGTTATATGACACAGCTCTTTTAACTAGAGGTTATATTCAACATACTCTTCGTCCACAAAAGTTATTTCATCAAAATTTCTTTCATAAATAAAGGAATGGATTTAATTGACTTGACCTTCCGGGATATTCGGTTATTTCATCCATTCCTACTTTTTTTTCCAAAATACTGAAACACCAATAATTTGCTATAAGTATAACAAACCTGTTCGATCTATTACTTTAATTTTAATAAACTTTTTTCAGATCTCGATATTGATACAAATACTCATGAGGCCTGAGATTGTAAACATTTAGTGTATTGCTATCCAGCAGCAGGTCATATCATCATTGGGAATTTAAAAAAGAATTCCTTATTCTAGATTCAGATTATTTCTAAAGGACCCAAATACCGATTTCCTTCTAATACATGTATTAATTTCAATAAATGTAGGAAAGAAATTGCTGCTGATTTGAATGAGAGAGCTAATCGTTTGTTCGATTTGCGCTTGTTTGGTTTTGTCTGTTTCATCTTCTTCTTGGTGTCTGGGAAGGGCTGCGGTTTGTGATTGTGGCACTCCGTGGACTTTTCTCTTATCTTTTTTTTTCATCTCTGTATTTGTTTGATTTGTATGTTCTCGGAGATGTTATACATATGAGTTAGAGACCCTTCACGCGAACTGAACAAACGTCTTGTGTATACCACGAACTAAGTGCGAGGGTTGTGGCCACGTAAAATCGATTTAAGCCCCACCCCCGCACTCTCCAGTAAGTAAAATCTTTTACTGACCGTTCCAATGCGATGTTTCTGCTTGTGGTTTACTATTTCTGTCATTGTATGTCTTTGCATATATCTCCTGGTGAAATTTTATTTTGGATAGCCGTTTGGCCAAATTGTTGGGACAGAAACTGTCCTTTTGGCTTTCTGCTTGTAGTGGTTTGATTGTGGTGCCGTTGCTTTAAGTGCGTCCTTCTTTCCCTTTGGTGTCTTAGACGAAGATGTTAGGTAAGTGTATCGATTCCTGATTATTGCCTTCATTTCTATTATCAAAAAAGTTGTTACTGAAAATGAGAGACCTTGTTTCACCGGAGATCGGATATTAAAGACACACAAGTTTACGGTAAGCTTTGGAAAACGCCTGCCATCTGTTCAGCTTTTTTTTATTGCAGTATTTTATCTGTATTGCTTGGAGCACTTTTAGTTTGAAGCCACAGCCCTACCCATCAAATTTAGTGAAATAGTATCTGATCTTAAGTCTGTCTCTATTAGAGTGATTTGAGGCTGAATGTTGCCAATTAAAAACTTTAGACTGTGATTTAGTCCAAATTGTCTAATCTAGAGTCATTCTTTCCATGGCAAATGGTGCTAAATGCAAAATACGAGCGTACATAGAAAATGAACAATACCAAGTAAATGAAAGTTTTATTAATAAACTTTCAAACAAATAAAAATAAAATACAAAACTAACAAAATTGCTAAAAGATAACATAATAACTATTGTTTAAGGTTTAATGAAACTTTCTACAATCAAACTTTAAAATTCAAGGAAGTGATACAACTGTAATACTAAATCATATACGACTAGAATTTACAAAAAAAAAAAAAAAAAAAAAAAAAAAAAAAAAAAAAAACAAACGAAAAAAAACAACAAAAAACAAAAAAACCCAAACATATAAATACCTAATAATTGCTAATCATGTACTGCCGCACAGTAATCTTTCATCTTGGTCTAATATTTCCGTGCTACAAGACGTACTTTGCTTTTGCTAATTATGCACTGCAGCACGGTAAGTTTTCAACGTGTACATATATGTTCTGGGTGCATTCCACAGTTTCGCACTTTTGAACCTGGGCAAAAATGTCAATAACTAGGGGTAGGGCTAGAAACCAGTCTGAAAATACTTTTTGCTGCACATTTTGACCAAAACTGAAGTTTTATGCTTGTCAGTTATTGTTAACACTGATAAAAAAGACTTTTCTTGAGGTCACATGACCTTTTTATAAAACAGTGTAGGTAAAATACGAAACTGTTGAACTCTGTCTGGTACCCGGTTTTACCTTGTCAAAAATTGTAGCATGCTTTTCTGTGGATTTTATCTTAAAAACGAGGTGGCTTACAGGTATTGATTTCTGGATAAAAGTAATATTCTGTAGGCGCTCTGTCAAATTTCCAACTGTTTCAGACCAGTGCATTGTCCTGGAGTTGATGATAATCATTCGAAAACTGCACTTTTTGCATAAATTTGGCCGCAGTCGGAGGGGGGTGGGGTATTGTTTACATTAGTGCAACAGCAGGTTTTGGTACATTGCAGTTATTTTTATGATGCTAAAATTATTATTTGGTATGTTTGCAATTTATTGATACAGTACCTAATGGACAGGTACTGTTATATTTGCTGTGATTGCATTTTATGTATGTGAGGGCTGTAAACAGATAGAAATGCAAGTCAAAACTGTGGAGTGCACCCATTAACACAGATCTGAATTTTCAAGTTTGTTTAAAGTTAAAATATAGTATTTAAATTTCGAATTTAGCACTTTCTTGTCAACATTACACTATTTTCCTTGCTTTGAACAGCAGATTATGAAAATTATAAAGATTCTAAAATTTTCTTGCTGTATTCCAAGGGAGATAACTCTGTTCTTCTGCACATCTTCCAAAGAGGTTTATACCTATTTTAAGTACCCTCAAACCTATTCAAAGAGCACATTTTGTTAAAATAGATGCATTTACATTGATAGAAAGGTATTTTTGTCAAAATTTGTTTATTTGTACATGTATTTTGTCATTTATATAGTCAGAATATTCAGTACATCCAGTACATCTCCACACTGACATGGCAGGGTTAGTGTTTGCTTCTGTTCTAACTGAAAATGAAGTTTCGTACTGTAAATACCAACTTCACCGACACTGAAATTACACCACTTCATGTCATCTTTGGCTTGCACCAAAGATAAAGACAAATATGGACTTATTCAATTCCAATTCAGGGGATGGCGAGTCAAAGTGAAGGCACATTGGTTATCTGTTTATGTACAAAATCATTTTCAGCAAACACTCATAAATGCCATTTGTTTAACAAAGCATGTATTTAATATTAGGGTTTATTGTTCAGAGACGTGTGTAAATGCAGCCACCAGAGTATGGATGGTACCAAGATTGATTGTACCAGATTTTCTTCAAAACTGGTCAGTATACAAGATGATTCAATTTTATTTTTTTTTTCATTTTTGCAGGGTGTAGTTTCCTTGGCAGTTGTAGTGGATTAGCAGTCATATTTGTTGCCAGCACTTGACAAGCAGTTAGATATTTCTCAACACTTGGACGGATTGTTTGTGTAGCTGTGTTACAAGTATTTTCACTGACATCTTCCAGAGTACCCGGATTTTTATATTTCGGTGGGTAGGACTTCTGACAGTTTCTTTTAAATGTGTGACTTCAGACTGCACTTTCTCGAAGACATTTTGAACACATGTTAAGTCAGACCAACATGTGGATCTTCTCATCTGGAGCACTTTTATATCCAATTATATATATCCACATTTATAAATAAATCCAGAAAACAAGAATTATTCCTTAGTATATAATCTCAGAAGCAAGCAGACATCATGTGTGCTGTTCCAAAACATATGCATTTCTGGCCTGATTGCTACAAGCACACCTTACTTGCAGCTAAAGTTGGTGAAATGCAATCAGAATTATGCCATGAGAAAAGAGCCTTTCTTGACATACATACAAACAGTAGATACCTATATACATACAAACAGCAGATACCCTGATCAGAGGTTTGATCAGGGAATTTGCTCTTTCCTGGTCAGGCACATAGTATACAGCACATATATATATACAATACAGAGTACAGAAAAGAGCCTTTTCATGAGGAAAACAGTCTCAGTGGCATCTGTCAACAGTGAACACCAAGATCAGCCTGTGAAGAGTACCTGCACAGTCTGATCAGGTCATGAACTGTTCATTGTTTGCAAGAGCATTATTAAACACGGTGCTGATTTCTTCAAGAAAACACCGAATGCCCAGATGAAGACTGCGCGGGCTCGTCTGCTGAACTGGGCTTGGCTCAGTCTGTTTCGGATCATCACAGTCCAGCTGATCAGGGCACCTAAATGTTGTAGGACTGTTCTCTTGTCACCAGTCCAAGCTCATATCTGTTTTATCTTGCTTAATACTATTTCTATATCAAGTTTGGTTTACAAAGATAACTGCAACTATTAATTCTAGTGTGCTCATAGTCAGGTGAATTATCTCCCTTTCACTATGAAGAACAAATTATAAAGTTTGTGTTTGTAATACCTTTCATGTATCACTGTAAATGGATGTGCTGGCAGGATGGAAGTGTAATATAAACCTTTTTCATAAAAAATAACTAATACTAGAGTGTTTTTGCTGGCTTAGCAGCTCCTAAGACTGTAACTTTGTATATAAAACACATATTTCTGTATGTGAAATGTGTTTGATTTCAGTTGCTGAACAAGCAAGACCAGAAGTCACTGCCCACTGAACTGCATACAGAATAACTTGTCTATTTGTCCCTATTATTTGTGTAACAGTGGACAGAAATCTATGGCTCTTATAAAGATATTCCGACAAATTTTGACATATACCGGCCAAATCACTTGATTTCGCGATTTGGCCGCACAGAGACTAGCATGCATTATAGTCAAATTCTTTCTCAGTAATACATCATGGAAGAAAAAAAGTGGTCTTTTTGTTGATCATGTAACTTTTGCTGCAAGAATATTACCATTTTGTTGCAAGTAGACAAGTTTGAATTTTCCTTAAAGGGTGCATTCCACAGTTTCGCACTTTTGAACCTGGGCAAAAATGTCAATAACTAGGGGTAGGGCTAGAAACCAGTCTGAAAATACTTTTTGCTGCACATTTTGACCAAAACTGAAGTTTTATGCTTGTCAGTTATTGTTAACACTGATAAAAAAGACTTTTCTTGAGGTCACATGACCTTTTTATAAAACAGTGTAGGTAAAATACGAAACTGTTGAACTCTGTCTGGTACCCGGTTTTACCTTGTCAAAAATTGTAGCATGCCTTTCTGTGGATTTTATCTTAAAAACGAGGTGGCTTACAGGTATTGATTTCTGGATAAAAGTAATATTCTGTAGGCGCTCTGTCAAATTTCCAACTGTTTCAGACCAGTGCATTGTTCTGGAGTTGATGATAATCATTCGAAAACTGCACTTTTTGCATAAATTTGGCCGCAGTCGGAGGGGGGTGGGGTATTGTTTACATTAGTGCAACAGCAGGTTTTGGTACATTGCAGTTATTTTTATGATGCTTAAATTATTATTTGGTATGTTTGCAATTTATTGATACAGTACCTAATGGACAGGTACTGTTATATTTGCTGTGATTGCATTTTATGTATGTGAGGGCTGTAAACAGATAGAAATGCAAGTCAAAACTGTGGAGTGCACCCTCTTGCCTCAAACCATACGTTGTGATATGCTTATCATAAACTCCAGCAAGTTAATTGGCCGGCGGTGGATTTTCATCACGAATACATACCTATGTAATTTTGACCCCCTTAAACCCCACTTTCATAAAGTAAAACTGGGGTTCACAGGGGTATACATTATTTTTCTTATTTCTGCTTAAAACATAGATTGCCGGTACTCGTTAGAACCGCCTCGGTGAGGCAGTTCTAACGAATACCCACAATCTATGTTTTGAGCAGAAAATCGAAAAATATCAGAATTTGTAGCTGAAAACTTTCAGTTTCTGGTGGTGAAATTTTCAATGTTTTTGAATAGGCGTGTTTACGTAATGTATGTATGGAGAAGTGTTCGATTAAGCCCCGGTCCCACAGAGCTTGCGACCGCGGCGCGACCTCTCCGCGACAAAACAAGATGACAATCGCAGAGAGGTTGGAGAAGTCGCAGTGAAGTTTTATAATGGTCGCAACGAGGTCGCTGATAGGTCGCCAAACAAAATTAGTCGCAGCCAGTCTTTTGAAAATGCACAAAGGACTAGCCGCGACTGATTCTGATCGCAGACTGGTTGCAATGGTTTTCTGGAATTCGCCGATCAGTCGCCGACCAGTCACCGATCGGTCGCCGAACGATTTCATCAACACTTTGGCTCTGAAATCTGGCAACCTTGCTGCGACCTATCGGCGATCAGTCGGCGACTGTTCCGCGATTGATCGTCGACTCTTCGGCGATTGATCGGCGACTGATCACTGATGATACGCGACTGATTGGCGACCGATCGGCGACTAGTCGCCGACCGGTCGCCGATAGGTTTCAAGGGGGTTTCAAGCGTGCGCCAATAGATCGCCGAAAGTTTGCAGTGCCAACTACAACGAAAAGCTGTCTTCACGTCCTGGCATATTGCCAGCGTTCAAAGTGTTCGCATCATGGTGTGTAGAGGGAGCTAAAAAAAGACAGCGGCGCAGCAGAAATGACTCCCGAAGTATGGACACCTGCTTCAGATGAGGAATCACAGCAGTCCAAGGAGGACTCTCAACAGAGTCCAGAACGGTCGCCAAACATTCTCCGACGAGTCGCCGTTCAGTTGCAACCAGTCTCAGAAGAGTCGCCGATTGGTCGCCGACTGGTCGCCGATCACTCTAAACTAGTTGCAAACCAGTCGCCGATCCTACGGCGACAGATCGCCGATCAGTCACCGACTGCATGCAAAATCTATCGCCAATTGTACGGCGACTGGTCGGCAACTGATCGGCGATCATATTTGTAGAGAAAATGTAGTTGCAATAGTCGCAGAGTCTGTGGAACCGAGGCTTTAACGCAGAGCGCAGTTTGGTAAGTTTGAATATGACCTGCAGTCCATCCTTGGTAAGTTTGACTACGACCTGTGGTCCATAATTAAAAAATTCAAACTTATTCATATCTGACGTATGCTAAAAAAAGCTTCTAGATAAGATCTGGTAACTTATTTAAGTATTGGCATGTTTTAATTTTTTTTTTTTTTTTTTTTTTTAAATAATAATGTACGAACTAAATCTCGTGGAGCGTTGAGATCCCAATATGACTAGGATTCGCATATTGCTTGATCAAGAAAATTAATACAGCTTGATATAATCATACATTAAAGAATCACATTGTTGTTCTTTTTTACCTATTACATTGAAAATCTATAAAACTTTAGTATACCCGTGTCCCATATTTCTAAGTAAACATGAAAACAATTTGCGCCGGTACTTAGACGTCTAAATAGTTTGTCTTGTATTTTATCATGTGCTCATATTCCCTTCTGATCGCCATGCGTTGTTGTATACTTATGATTAACTGCAGCAAGGCAATCTTAAATCGGATGCTGATATTTTACTGCTGATAGCCATACGTTGCTGTATTCTTATCCAAAACTGCAGCAAATAATCGTTCATTGTGTGCTTATATGTCCCTGCTGCTATCCTAGTATGTCGTTATATGATAATCATAAACTGCAGCGAAGTAATATTTCATCGTATACCAATATTTTCCTGCTGATAGCCATGTGTTATTGTATGCTTGTCATAAACTGTAACAAGGTCATCTTTTATCATGAGCTAACATTTCCATTCTGATAGCCATACGTTGCTGTATGTTAATGATATACTGCAGCAGGGTAATAGAGAATATTCTCAGATACTATAAATAGCACACCTGCATATCATTACAGTCTGTGTGTTCAGCTGGAGGCAAAAGAATGTAAACATTGCTGATAAGCTAATGGCTGTGTTATAGAGAATTTTATACCAAATCGTTAATATCAAGGGTTTAATAGTTCAATTAAGGTCTACCACTCCTACTACAGTAAAATTCATAAATAACAAAATTGCACTTCTAGTAGCAAAATAAAATTGTGATAATGACATTTGTGCATCATAAAAACAACAGAGAATATCAACATTCAAACTAGTGTATATTAGTGTATATACCTTTGTGTTCATTGCTGACAATGGCTAGTGGATTTGATATAAGTCTTCTAAAATTGTCTAACTATGTCAAAACTCTGTCAACTGATGATTTAGCTATTTATTTAGATAAATTAACTGTATCTGACCAAAAAATGCTTCCTGATCCTTACAGCTTAAACAAGGAACAATGGACAAATAATGCTAAGCTCTGGCCAGACATTGGCTATCCTGACATTTATAATTATTTTGTTGATGGAGTGAATCTTTATACCAAAAAAGAATTAAAAAATTACAAGTCTCTGGATGGTTATGATTATTTCTTTCGTAAACATGTTCAGCCCGTTTTCTTCCATGATCCGGGAATAGAAGATTACGTGTACTTATTAGCAGATGTTTTGCCAAGTCAGAGACAGGGAACAAAAAAGGACATGTACCAATGCCTATCTGATCACCCATATGGACGGATGTATCCATACAGCACATTGTACATGCATGGCTGGGTAAGTCTGGTTTTATCTGTCTCAAAATAAATATGTAACTTCTTTTCATAGAAAAATAAAAAGTGCACGTTGGTATTTTCATTACATTGAATTAATTGTATAATCATTTTTTTGACAGAAAGCAAAAGCAAAAACGACTGTTCATCATCTAATATGCATGTACAGGTATATGTTGTTTTTTTCTTTTCAGATGTGGAAAGTCTTGTAGCCATACCGCAGCATTGGCTTTCAAAGTTGAGGTGGCATTGAGAACCGGGTTGACAAAGACAGCCAGTACTAGCTTCTTGTGTCAGTGGAATGATATGTCAAGGAAAAGGGTACGTTTTACGTCTTAGTGGTATTTAAATGGTTTAAAATGTTTTCTAAGCGTCAGTATATTTACCACTAAAATGCACACCATTTATAATAAGGAATTAATCATTTTAATTAAATTTACTAAATTTTACATAGAAGATAAACAAGCTGGAACAGTAAAACGCTTGGCGTTTTCTGTTTAGTATTGCATAACGTTAACAAGTATATGAAATATTTCCCCTTACAAACCTAACTTTGTATTATATAGAGAAAACTGGGATTTACATGGGTATATATTATTTTTCTCATTTCTGTTCCAAAACATAGATTGTGGATACTCTTCAGGATTATTGATGATATTTTTTCTTATTTATGCTCCAAAAGTAGATTGTGGGCTCTTGTCAGAACTGTCTCAGTGAGGCGGTTCTAACGTGTACCCATATAACTATTTTGCTTTTGTCTGCTCCAAACATAAATTGTTGGTATCCGTTAGAACTGCTTCAGTCAAATTATCATGTGATAAATGCAGCATTATTGCCTTATATTTTATAAGCTTGTTATCGTAATGTAATGTTCACTTATTTCCAGGCTGAGCCCTGTGTGCTGTCTGATATTGACTTTAAAAGGAGTAAGTATGGGCATGAGCTGGACACATTTCTTGAGCCGATACCCAGAATACCTGCCATGGATAGGGGGAGTCACAAAAAGAAAGTTGAAATCGATTTCACACAGCTGAAGGCTATACAACCAGATGCAGTTGTTTTTCAAGTCTTGAGATAAAGGTTCCTACTAAACTTCCACCTTCTATTTTTGAAAGTGCCAGCATACTTAAAAATGAAATTAGTGACGATAATTTTGTTGATCTTTTATCAAACCAACTTTCTTCGGAGACAATAGCGAATCTGGAAAAGGCAACAGTAAAACAGTCAAAAAGTGTTGTTTGGCATAAACATCGACTTGGTCGTATTACATCCAGTAAAATGCATAGAGTTTTCACACTTAGGGAATCAACTTCACGAAGCAATATGATCAAGGAGTTACTTGAGTCAAATAGTGTGAAAACACCGGCTATGACATATGGTATACAGAAAGAGCCTACTGCACGTTCATGTGCCAAATATAGTAGAATATTGCATGACGGCTTTGTGTTGGCACACCCCACTATACAACAACTGTGTACCATGATTATGAGTTACCAAAATTTCGTCTTCTACTGTGTATGCATATCTGGAGGCAGCAGTCTTCTTGCCTCCACATTAATTATTCATGAGCAACAGCTGTGTTTACATTCAGGCAGAATACACTCTATATTGTATCGTGTTCTAATGTTTCCCTTTTGATAGACAGACGTTGTATTATGCTAATTGTATACTGCAGGAAGGTAATATTTTATCGGGTGCTAATATTCCCTTGCTACAAGCCATACGTTGTTGTATGCACATCATAACCTGCAGCAATGTAATCTTTTATTGTGTGCTAATATTGTTTTCTGCTGATAGCCATACCTTGTCGTATACTAATCATACACTTCAGCGAGCTAATCTTTTATCGTTTGTAAATGTTTCCCGGCAGCAAGCCATACGTTCTTGTATGTTACTCATGCACTCCAGCAAGGTAATCTTATATTTAACTGCCTCAAGCCATATGTTGTTGTGTGTTAATCATGTACTACAGTAAGATAATCTTATACCGTGTGCTTATATTTCCCTGCTGCAAGTCATACGTTGTTGTGTGCTTATCATAACCTGCAGCAAGGTAATCTTTTATCATTCGTAAATATTTCCCAGCTGCAGGCCATACGCAGACGCCACCTTAGCAAGTCCAAACACAACCTCCTGTACTTTGCATCCATTAAAAACTCCTATCGGCGGTTTAAACATTTGGTCTAAAAGCTCAACCAAATAATTGACCTAGGGCCGAAACAACGTTGGTATCAGCTTTTACCCAGTGTGCAAGTGGTAATGAGGTATTGGTCTCAAAGCTATAAATCCTATAGCGCCATCTGTTATGAAGGATGGCAATTATCCAAAGACTCTGTTAGCGGACAACAAAGGTAATATTCAAATTACGCGGACTGATCTGGCCCTTTATTGCCCGCACATGCTACGCAGGACACCTTTTCCAACAGCACAGCTCGTTGACCGGCGCGCGAATCTCGCCGGTCTCCTAATATAGCTTTGGATTTTTACATTTGTAAGACTATTCAATGAGTTCACTAAGGGCGTTTTATATTTGCCGGGACGTCGGTTTGTGACGATCCCGGCTATTATAAAAAGTCTTAAAACAATCTGTGTTATAAGCAGATTAATGTCTATTTTATTTTCATTTAAATCAAGTATTCATAAAGCTAAATAAAAGCAAACATTAACTCTTTCGGTGCCAAATTTCAGACGACATTTGTCGCCTGCTTTTCGTTTTTAACAAACTATCGCTTGAAAAGAAGTGTATACGTAAAGTTGAAAGACTGAATGTCAAACAGCGTAGATCCAGATGAAAGACTGAATGCCAAATAGCGTAGATCCAGATGAGACGGCTCATATCTCATCTGGGTCTATGCTGTTTGCAAAAGCCTATTATTAACGCCTGTGGCAGTGAAAGGTAAGGAATCACATTGTTGTTCGATTTTACCTGTTACTTTGAAAATTCATTAAACTTTAGTATATCTTTGTCCAAGAGCTTATATGCTACTTGTTTTGTCCCATATCTCTAAGTAATCAAGAACAAAATTTGCGCCGGGACTCAGACGTTGACGTCTAAATATTTTGTCTTGTTTCTATAATAAACTTCATTAACGCTCAGCATGCTGGGTACGCATATCAGCAGATAATACCCTGATATATTTTTTATTCATATTTTTCCTAGAAAGTAGGCCTTGACATTTCGTGAAAATTGTCTCCAAAGCACGAAAGATTACTGTGCCTATTTTCCTTGAAAGATAAGACATCACATCTGTCATCCATTAGTCGTCTGACAAATTTGCCCAGAGAGGTGGCGATGGTTTAAAACGATAATTGAACTCAGCAAAGAAAAAAAAAACATTCAGCCGCAACTTCATAAAATATTCCTTCGGACATGTGTGCCCAGCGACGATTCAGATCAGCCTGTGCACTCGCACAATCTGATCAGAATCTTCCCTGAGCACATTTTACACAGCCAAGGATGCAGTTTCTTCATACGGAGAACGAAGACACTGATCAGACTGCGCGAATGCACAGACACTGACTTGAGTCTTCTTTAGGAGCATATGTCAGACGATACGTTTTATCATGTTGCGGCTCGAATTATACATACAAATAAAAAATATGCAAACACTTACTTTAAAAGAAGTATTGACTAACGAACTGAAGGCTGTATGAGTTAACCGGTTCGTGTAATACTTTATCTGAAAAGAAAAGGTGAACATTCAGGACCATAGCATGTAGGTTAAAGAGTCAAAATATACAGAAAGTTAGACAGAAACACAGGCATACTAGAACAGATGGGTTAATAGATTAACCTATTTACGCCTAGTGTCCTTTAAAAGGGATATTGACAAACAGAAGGACCGAGATCAGACGCCGCAGAACGCGGTGTCTTATCATGTCCAAACTGCTTGCATTAAATACAGAACTCTTTACAAATCCATCAAGAAAACATGCCTATATAATTTTAACCCACTTAAACCCCACTTCTATATAGTAAAACTGGGGTTTACAGGGGTATACATTATTTTTCTTATTTCTGCTCAAAAACATAGATTGTAGGTACTCGTTAGAACCGCCTCGTCGAGGCGGTTCTAACGAGTACCAATAATCTGTGTTTTGAGCAGAAATATGAAAAAAAATCAGATTTTTTTTTATCTGAAAAGTTCATTTTTGGTGGTAAAATTTTCAATATATTTGAATAGGCATGTTTTCGTAATGTAGTAATAATAAAAAAGCAGACACCATATAAATAGATAATCGACCTGTCAAAAAGTTGAGGTCGAACAGTCCACTCGGCATTAAGGGGTTGAATATTTAGCTGTTGTTGAGGAGGAACTATATGGTGATTATTTTAGTACATATGGTCTTATTTTTACAAAAGCTCATGTTTCAGGTACCCGTTAACATCGCTTCGCTGTGGCGAGAATAAAGAGTACCGATTACATAACTGTTTTGTATGCAGAATTTGAGACCATTAAAGTAGGTATATCATCAAGTACTTACTAGAGATAGATAGATAGATAGATAGGCAGGCAGGAGATAGATAGATAGATAGATAGATAGATAGATAGATAGATAGATAGATAATCAGAGAGAGAGAGAGAGAGAGAGAGAGAGAGAGAGAGAGAGAGAGAGAGAGCCGTTACCTCAAATACAACGCCAACTAAGCTCGTCAGTGCAACTATTATTAGTACATGGACTTTTCTTACTTCCCTTACTGAGAACATATTGGATAACACTGAAAATAAAATGTTTTCTCTTTTTATATATATCAATAATGGAAGTAACAGTTAGCATCAAATAACAAATTAAATTTTACCCGATGTCTGTGAAAATTCAGCAGACGAAAATTGGATTATAGTTTATATTTTCTTGCTTTTTCTCGGAACATAGGCTTTGACAGTTCATACAACGAGACTGTTTGCCTGATATGTCAAAGGGGAAAAAGAAGAAAATATTTCAAAATGTCGTCTGCTGATTCTTTTTTTTACCCAACATACTAAAGATAATGTCTTTTCTTCCGTAGTCATGCGCAATACTATACATGTATGCTGTCATTGGAACAAATTAGCATCCATGTTCTTGGGTAGGAAAAATAGTCTCGCATGAACGTTTTTTTTATCGACAAAAGGTCTCGCTTTGCATTTTCCTACACAGGAAGAAGAAAAAACAAAAACAAAAAAAAAACAAAACAAAAAAAACAAACAAAAAAAAAAAACCAAACAAACAAAGAAAAAACAACAACAAAAAAACATTATGCTAGACTTTTTCTACCCAAGACCATTGATTTTAATTCATTCACATACATTTTGTCTACTAATTAAAATCGCCTTGACGCTACTCAAAGTTCCTTATAGTACTCATTCGCGCTTGGCTGTCTGGGTAAAATTTTCGGCAGACGACATTTAGTAATATGTTTCTTATTTTTCACAGATAACACAATTTGACATTTGCATGAAATGTCAAATCCTGTTTTCTGGGAAAAATAAGACAAGCATATCATTAATTTTTCTTATGGTGAATCAGCCAAGAGAGTGGCATTGGTTAGACACACATACGACAAAATGCCGAAAACAGTGAAAGTCAAAATCGACCTATGGATTAATCGTGGACTTTTCTGTTCTCATATAACATACTGATAATCTTCTCGTGCGGCAACAATGAAGTCCTGTGGAAAAGGAGAACGACGTATAGTGACCAGCGCATCCGTGCTGCCTGATCTTGAATGTACAGTTGATTCTCGTTATCTCGACCTCGCTTATCTCGAATAACCGCTTATCTCGAAGAGAAAATCTGGTCCCTATTTAAATATGAACATCTAACATCAGGTACCAAAATACTGTGGGAAAGAGGAGAAATTGCTTTCTCCTCTTTTCCACAATATTTTCAATAATCTCTAACTTCAAGAGTCCAATTACATATATATTTGTTAAATGTGGTTAATCTAATTAGTTTTTCCTCAATTCTGCAAATCTGATATGTCGAAGTACGGATATCTCGAAGTATTTCAGAGAGTCCCTTTCGGCCAATTTGTGGGAAAGAAACTGTCCTTTTGGCTTTCTGCTTATAGCGTTTTGATTGTGGTGACGTTGCTTAAAGTGCGTCCTTCTGTCCCTTTGGTGTCTTTGACGGAAAGTGTTAAGTTATTGTATCGAATACAGATCATTGCCTTCCTTTCTATTTACAATGTAGTGACTTTTACTATTTCTGTTATGGTCTGTCTTTGCATGTATATCCTGGTATTTTGGAAAGCCATTCGGCCATTTTTTGGGAAAGAAACTGTCCTTTTGGCCTTCTGCTCGCAGTGTTTTGATTGTGATGTCCTTGCTTTAAGTGCGTTCTTCAGTCCCTTTGGTATCTTGGAAGAAAGGTGATAGGTGATTGCATCAATTCCTGATCATTGCCTTCCTTTCTATTCCAGCCAAGATGATTGGAATGAGAAAAGCGATATTATTTTCAGGCTGTTGGGCATTTAATGCTGGGCATACTGGATATAAAATTCAACATACACCAATTTGAAATATTTTTTTTAATTTTCCTAGGGGATGGGTTTTGACTTTTCATGCACATTGTTGTGTGGAGTGTTGGGAACTTTTTTCTTGGAGAGGTGGGGGTGAACATTGTTACACGGTTGTCTGCTGAATTAGCCCTGATACTGGTAGAGGTTAAATTTGCCTATTCTATTATCATATTTAGTTTATTATTAGTGTATTAGTACACATTGTTTTGTTTTGCTTTTACAAATGGTGTTATTGTTTTGTTGTTTCTCTGTAGTGATATGTGTTGGGATGCTCATTGCAATTGTCTTAATAAGGCAATTTGAACGAATGCCTGCCATTTAAGATAGTAAAAGAAGAAATATTTGATATTATTTTTAATCAGGAGTTCTTTCATATATTTTTGTTTATCAATTTATAAAAATTTTTTTTTATTTATTCATTTGTTATTATATATATATATATATATAGAAAATGAGAGTCCCGGTTTTATTGAGACTCTTCGTAAGCAGTAATGAAGTGTGCAACACTGCTTACGCCCTATACCTTATACATGAGCAGAACTCAATTTTCAAAGATACAACAACGGGCCAAGTGATCTCAAAGGAAATGAAAATTATTGTGAAGTACGGGAGGACGTTCTACGGCCGCCACAATAAGCAGGCACTTAAATGCATTTAACCAAATCTTTACATTTAGTGATTGATTTATTTACTTAGAATAGTAACTCTTAGAGTCATATGGCATTGATTAATAAATACTTACAAAAATGCAAGAAAAGAATTTATGCACGTTTTGTAGACTTCTCTTAAGCCTTTGATATAGTTTGGCGATCGGAATTGTTTCAAACATTGTTGAAAATAGGCATTTGTGGCAACTACTATAAAGTTGTTAAACACATGTATTCAAATTCGAAATTCATAGTAAAGAAAGACAATCTTCTGTCATCTATGGGCAAATATGAAAAGGTGTAAAACAAGGAGACGGTTTAAGTACCCTCCTTTTCATTTTTTACATCCATGACATAAATAAGATATATGACGCTTCCATTTCAGATCCAGTTAATTTGAACGCCACAGGACTCAAATGTCTTGTTTATGTTAACGATTTAGTGCTGTTGTCAGAAAGTAAAGAAGTTCTACAATCCCGTCTTAATTCTTTGCAAATGAACTGCGATAGCTGAAAGCTTAAAATAAATGGAGATAAAACTAAAGTTATTATGTTTAATAATGTTAAAATAGACACTAAATCGTTGAAATTAATGATATGCAATTTGGAAATTGAAATGTTTGAGAAGTAAAATTATCTTGGATGGTATTGTTTTATAATGGTAATTTGAAACACGCTGCGAATCATTTCCATCAATTCAGTTTGAAAGCGATTTGTTTCGCTTAAATCTAAAGTTTTAGACTTTGATGTGTTAAGCAACACTTTAAAACCAAACCTTTTTGACATACTTATACGTCCGATATTAACTTATGGATCTGAAATTTAGATCAGTGGTTGTACTATTAAAGATAAAACATTTGATACTCTTCCCTTTGAAAAAATACGTGACCGATTATGTAATTTTTGGCAAGGGGTTCATAAAAAGTCATCCGATTTTGCTTCCAGATTGAGTTAGGAAGAGAAAAAAACACTTGATTTTATTGCCTGTCAAGCACTGAAATTCAGTGAACGTTTAAACAAGCTTCCAGCTACCCATTTTCCCAAAGAAGTGTATGAAATTGACAAATCCCTCCGTCATGAAGGTTACAGGGGCTGGTATTGTTTTATTGCAAATGTCAGTGAGACTAATTTGGATTGCCGGGATGTATATATTATATTTCTAAGAAGAATTGTTCAGACATACCATTACGAAAACATGCCTATATAATTTTGACCCCCTTAAACCCCACTTTTATATAGTAAAACTGGGGTTTACAGGGGTATACATTATTTTTCTTATTTCTGCTCAAAAACATAGATTGTGGGTACTCGTTAGAACCGCCTCGTCAAAAACTGAAAAAATTCTGATAAAAATTATCTGAATTTTTTCAGTTTTTGAAAGTGAAATTTTCTACATATTTGCATAGGCATGTTTTCGTAATGCATGAAGATAAAAAATTATTTAAACGCCAAATAAGTGACAATAAGCTGCACACATTCTCAAAAATATATGACAGTTTCTGTTTGCAATCCTATTTATCCTTTGGACTCCTAAAATCGTTAAGAAAAGAGCCTACAAAAATAGAATTAGTGCTCATGATTTATTAATTAAACATGGCCAGTACTTTAGGCCAAGAATTCCACGTGAGCAAGGAATTTGTGTGCAGTGTAATCAGGTGAAAGATGAGGAACGTTTTTCCTATTTTGTAGAAAATATACAAATTTGCAGATTACATTGTTTAATTAACTACATTTAAAGATATCAGTTCTGAAACCCAATACTAATGAATATTTTAAATTGATTTATGAATTGATGAACCCCAGTAGTGCTGTTGATACAAAACTTATTTGTAAATGTATTCATGAGGCATTAGAATTAAGGTAATAGATCTATGGTATGTTTTCTCATGTTTATCTTATTTAATGTTTATAGTATATATTTCATGTGAATGGAGAACACCTTCTGTATATGAACGTTTCAAATAAAGACATTTATATTCTATATTCTATTCTATTCACCACTGCGGCCCGGGCGCTAGCATGTGCCAGAGTAGTGGTCGCCCATCCAAAATCGGTGGTTTTCTCCACCACGTATGACGTTCAATCGCCAACATCCGCGCATATTATTATTATTATTATTATTATTATTATTTGTTATCGATAACAAATAATAATAATAATAATAATAATAATAATAATAATAATTAACAACTTTGTTTCAAGAGGGTGACGCATTTAACAGCAACTAATTTTCAACGAGGCCCTCACTATATCTACAGATATGTACATATACAGAAATTAACAAGGACATGTATTTTAAACATAAAACTACATGAATCGGAGAAATAAAGATTAATCATTAAGTAGCATTTCGTATATCATCTCACACATGCAAAATATGACAAACAAATCTTGGCAGATCGCTTTTGTAACCTTTAGATTCTGTCGTGGTTACAATGAGATGTTCCTCCCCATACTGTAGAACAGTAATCAATGTAGGGTTTATTGTGTTTCTTATAAAATTGAACTCTATGTTCAAGGGATAATTGTCTCTCAGTCTTGAAGCACTTGGGCAGCGCCATGCGAAAACGTGACTTTGGGCATATGCGGACAGCGAAGGTCCGGATGAGCCTGTGCATTGCGGATTATGATTAGGGCCTTCGTTGTCCGCTAACAGAATTATTTACACTATAGAATGTATCAATGGAGACCAAATGTCAGGATGAGACTTTGCACATGAATTGAATCCCTGCATTTTGCGCATGTTCCAAGACACATTTTTTGCTTGGCGTGGCAAAATTATAAATTCGCTGAACATTCTATGTCATTGAAGCTGGGAACATCATTAACTTTAAAAAGTAGACAGTTCCTCTATTGCAGTTCTTCTTTGTTTGAGTAATACATTTTTTTTATTCCTCAACTCTCCTTGAAAAGGCTGTGCATAATCATTACGAAAACATGCCTATCCAAATATACTGAAAATTTTACCACCAAAAAATGAAAATTTTCTGATAAAAAATTCTGATATCTTTCTTATTTCTGCTGAAAACATAGATTGTGAGTACTTGTTAGAACCGCCTCGACGAAAATAAGAAAAATAATGTATACCCCTGTAAACCCCAGTTTTACTGTATAAAAGTGGGGTTTAAGGGGGGTCAAATTTAGGCAGGTTTTCGTGATGGATTGTGGTATTTCCTTGATATAGTCATCTTTATTTTGACAACTGCAGTCTAGCGAAAAATTACGTAACACCATTTATCCTTTACAAGTCACATATTCCATACAAGAAAATTAACCAGAACATAATTTGAAGTCTGCACTTACACGGGGGTAATTCCAAAATCCAAAAAAATAAACAGAACATAATTTTGCACTTACACGGGGGTAATTCCAAAATCGCTACCTGTGTTGTCGCCCGAGCTGGTACTGCGTACAGTTGCTGTCGACCGAAAAATACGGCTTTCGACCGGGCAGTACAGAGGAATAACCTTGTTTGGATGCTCGTAGAGAGGCGAAATCGTATTTTTTTTTTATGTTTACATTTAAAAAAGTCGATTTTAAAGAGATATCGCGTCATTTGTCTGTTCACTTTTACAACCTTGTGACACCGAAAAAATAATAAAAATGGTGATAATGTCAAACACATCAATTTTTATATTCTATCATTAATTAAATGTATTTAAATAGATCAAAAAGCAAAAAAAAAAAAAAAAAAAAATAATAATAATAATAGATAATAATAGATAAAAATAAAAAATAAAATAAAATAAATAAAAGATAAATAAATAAAAAAATAATAAAAAGATAAAACTGCTTGTATATTTTAAATAACACTAATACTTCTACAAAAAAGGATGATTGACATTATTTATCACACTGACAGATTTTATGGACATATAAAGATATTGGGATGCGACCGTCGATTACCAGCGATACGAACGTCGATGGTATCTTAGTCTGAATGGTACGGCTGTCGACGAAATACGAGTATGAAGAAATTTATCTGCTGGAGTTAAAATAAACCGTTGGTTTAAACAATATTTATTTTAAAGCTCGTATAAAGTTACATCGATAAAACAGACTTGTCGCTATTTGTGCAGAAAAAGAGTGTGGTAGACTAAAACAATAAAAAGCAGAAAATCTCCATGACAGAAATGCAGTAACTAGAACCTGTGCAAGCCTAATTCAATTATAATTGACCTCCTGCAGTGAAAAATAACACCGGCATGTAAACAGTATAGGTGATGGAAGACATTTAGCATGCTGAATTTTAAAATGAAACAGACATTTAAGTCTTTCTTGCTTTGACTTTAAACAAAGAGCTTGGTTTTTCATTTTTCTTTGTATTTAAAATATTTCTTTTGAAAAGTGTCCCAAGTGACCTCTCCCTTAAACAAACAAACAAAAAAAAAAAAAAAAAAAACCTCTTTGACTGGCAATTTAGCCTACATCATGGTAAACGTCAGTCATATTTTCATACCAGCATGTCTGAAACAGCTAAATGAACCTGTAACCCAAAAGCAGCAGTGTGTTTAGATAAGCAAATCAAAGCTTAATTATTTCTGTCAATTAAAACAATGCCAGCAAGATGCGACAAGTGGGTTGTTGCAGTGCTTAAATTTCTCGCCTTTCTCGCCTTTCAGGCTCGAAATTAAGCACTGCAACAACCCATACATGTCGAATAGGATCTGACTGTAAGCTGTAATGCTTATAAATGTCATCTCCTGTTGTCATCAAACCGTTATTTCTGTGACCTACTGAAATATCATCACGAAAACATTTTGATCCCCTCAAACCCCACTTTTATATAGTAAAACTGGGGTTTACAGGGGTATACATTATATTTCTTATTTTTGCTCAAAAACATAGATTGTGGGTACTCGTTA
This sequence comes from Anodontia alba, assembly GCA_964016985.1. Lineage (NCBI taxonomy): Eukaryota > Metazoa > Mollusca > Bivalvia > Lucinida > Lucinidae > Anodontia > Anodontia alba. The sequence goes on along the minus strand of OZ024826.1, from coordinate 101,319,367 downwards.
GAACCGCCTCGTCGAGGCGGTTCTAACGAGTACCCACAATCTATGTTATGAGCAGAAATATGAAAATATCAGAATTTTTTTGCCTGAAAATTTTCATTTTTTGGTGGTAAAATTTTCAGTATATTTGAATAGGCATGTTTTCGTAATGTGCACTATATGCCAGGTTTCATGTTGATCAATGAAGAAAAGCGCATGCTTTGGTACAGACTAATATCAACAAATCGCAAAGGTCCTGATCAGACTGTTCATATATGCCCGAAGACACACTTTCGCATGGCGCGGCCTGTATAATATAGCTAACTTCCAAACACGCTGTCTAATCGAAACACCGGTTACACGGCGTGATGCGGGCTAAACGCTATTGTATGTAACACTAGTCAATGGCCGATTTGCGTAAAACTGCTGATGGCGGCGCCCGTTCAAATTAAGGAATTTATCGTTTCCTTGCTCTCCAGTAGTTGTTTCCGCTAAAAGACATTACGAAAACACGCCTATTCAAATATATTGAAAATTTTACAACTAAAGAAGGAAAATTTTCAGATAAAACATTCTGATATTTTACATATTTCTGCTCGAAACATAGATTGTGGGTACTCGTTAGAACCGCCTCGGCGAGGCGGTTCTAACGAGTACCCACAATCTATGTTTTTGAGCAAAAATAAGAAAAATAATGTATACCCCTGTAAACCCTAGTTTTACTAAATAAAAGTGGAGTGTAAGGGGGTCAACATTATATAGGCATGTTTTCGTGATGTGGTGCATCCGACAGAGATGAAACATTTTACTATGTATGTGTTAATGTAGATTTGATCCGAAGTTGGTAGAAGAGTTTCGGCCACGGGACCTTCAGCCAGTTAATTCCCAAACATTTCGTGTTTTTTGAAAATATACAAACATTATGAATATTTGAAGTGTTTGCAATGTATTTTTGGGTGCTTTTCATATATGTTGCCATTTATTAAAGAATAATACACTGGAAAAGCTGAATAAGAAATTGGAAAGGTCTTTTATCAGTAGACTGCTAGCAGCCATTTTACGACAAAATTACAATAAAATTAATGTTACAGTAAGATTATTATTACCAGCCGACTGGTAATATGAAATTAAAAACCGCTATTATCAGTCAGGTACTAGATATTTTACAAGTTAATCGTTATTCGAGACATTTAATTTTGATAATGCATTAAGGTCTCCTCTTGTAGGGAAGAGGGAGCTGGTCGTTTTGACGCTACATTATGAAAACATGCCAATTCAAATATACTTAAAATTTTACCACCAAAAAATGAAAATTTTCAAATAAAATATTCTGATAGTTTTCAAATTTCTGCTAATAACATAGATTGTGGGTACTCCTTAGAACAGCCTCGGCCACAATCTATGTTTTTAGCAAAATAAGAAAAATAATGTGTACCGCTGTAAACCCCAGATTTACTATATAACAGTGGGGTTTAAGGTGGTCAAAATTATAAAGTCGTGTTTTCGTAATGTGATATTGTCATCTATTTATTCTTGGGCTGTGTTCTGTGATTGTGGCTTTTTCTAGGTCTTTCACATTATATCCCTCCTTTTCGATATTGAATGGGTTTTCATATTTCATAATGTAGATATGTAAAGAATCAAGCATCACGAAAACATGCCTATATAATGTTGACCCCCTCAAACCCCATTTTTATATAATAAAACTGGGGTTTATAGGGGTATACATTATTTTTCTTATTTTTGCTCAAAAACATAGATTGTGGGTACTCGTTAGAACCGCCTCGCCGAGGCGGTTCTAACGAGTACCCACAATCTATGTTTTGAGCAGAAATATAAAAAATATCAGAATTTTTTATCTGAAAAATTTCATTTTTTGGTGACAAAATTTTCAGTATATTTGAATAGGCATGTTTTCGTAATGACTGAAACAAAATCCTTGTATGCCTTACATAAAGAAAAAAACAAAAAAAACTGTAATGGTCAAGGGCGAATCCAGGATGATTTCTGAAGGATTCGATTTGATCAAATTACCGTACTTACTCTACGTAATCGGAATGACCCACAGGCCTGAGCAAATAATGTAGACCCAGATCAGATGCCGCAGAAAGTTGCGTTTTATCAGGGTTTACACTGTTCGCCACTCAGCTAGCAATTGTGCATACGATCAAAGGTAGTAAAATGGACTGGTTGAAGAGAAGTATAAGGTAAAAAGTATTGGGTGTGAATATTTAGGGTAAATACGGTATCCCGAATATATTTAGAAAAAAAAAAAATGTTTTTTAATCATGGAAATAAAGTTTTGAGTCAAAAGGGGAATTCGACTCCGAACCCCTGTGAATCCGCCCGTGTTACAGGTCCTACAGACGTCGTGTAATATGCATGCAAACATATGTATATACCTCGGAGTGCTTCGTTTGCGCTTGATATGCAATGCGAGAAAAAAGACATGCCTTTATGCCCAGTGCAAACAGAGACTGTTAAGATAAGCTTGTACATCTGCACAGTCTTAGCAGGGCTTTCTCTGTATGCTCATTGATACTGTAAACTTGTAACAAAAGTCCTGATCAGACAATTTCTAATCAGTTTTAGAATTGTCCAAGTCAAACCCTATCCATTCATCGTTCAATATCAGATCATTAATGTTAGGGTAAAATCAAATATGTGCGTGTGTGTGCGTGTGTCTGTGTGAGATGGTACTTTAGTAACGTGTTACTTAATTATTGTAGAGTGTCCGTATTTACACGCCAGAGAAAAAAATCAAATGTTTAAAATTAAATGAATGCTGTCACACACACAACACAAGCACGCAGAGAGAGAGAGAGAGAGAGAGAGAGAGAGAGAGAGAGAGAGAATTTAGCAAAAGCGTTAACCAGAACAGCAAAAATATGACAAAATTATACTTACGTGATGTCTGAAAAACTACAGAAATATGTTACTCTCCTGTCCCGCTGCTCTATTAATCACTCGTTTATAGGTTATATTCTCAAATGACAGTAAGCAAAGAACATATAAATGGTCGCCTATTCAAACACAGTAAAATGAAGAAAAAATATTTCAAATATCGTCCTTCAATATTGTAATTACCACTAATAATTTTTGCGCATAATGAGCATAATGAGCGATGTCGATCCTACAATAAAGGAAATAAAATTATTAATGAAACACATCAACGTTCAATATTTCAATACATGGTGCGTAACATGAGAAAACGGCATTATCCTATATTCGAACAGTGAATGCCCTGATCAGACTGCGCAGTCCGTGCAGGGCCTTCTCTGTTTGTCGATCTATATACAGTATCCAATACAGTCGACCCTCGTTATCTCGACCTCGCTTATCTCGAATTACCGCTTATATCGAAGTGAAATGCTGGTCCCTGTTTTAACATGGTAATCTAAGAACAGGTAACAAAATATTGTGGAAAAGAGGAGAAATTGCTTTTCAGGAGCAATTTCTCCTCTTTTCAACAATATTTTCAATATATCGCTAACTTCAGGAGTCAAATTACATATTCATTTGTTAAATGTGGTTGTCAGATTTATATTTTTCCTCACTTCCGCAACACTGATATGTTGATACGGATATCTCGAAGTGTTTCAGGGAGTCCCTTGAAATTCGAGACAACGAGAGTCGACTGTTATTATATTAAAGTGGACAACGAAGGCCCTGATCAGAATGCACAAAAGGGCAGGATGATCCGTACCTCCGTTGCCTGTATATACAATAAGGCCCTTTACTCAGATTGCGTGCGCATCAAGTAAAATCGGTAGATTACGGCAAAATGTATTTGAAAAATGATAAAGGGCGCGCTTCAGATTAAAATGGCTTAACGTATAAGCGAACAGCGACGGTCAAGATTAACCCTCGCCTGAATCTTCTTAGTTAACTAGAAAACAGTATCAAACTGGTATATTATCTGAAGAGAATCTGAATCGAACCTTTGATACTAAAGTTAAATACTGCAAATATGTACCATAAAAAGACTGACAATATTTACATATATTACCTAAAACTTAATACATGTAACTGTAACTATTACCTGAAGCTTAAAACATATAAAAATAGCAACACTTCAGGAAACAAAGACCCTGTCAGATTTGAAAGTTCATCTAAAGTTCATTGAACACACACACACACACACACACACACACACACACACACACACACACACACACACACACACACACACACATCAAAAACTGTCTTTCCTTGCAAGTTCCGAGAGCATATTTTCGCTTGGCGCGGCTCAGTTTTTTATCAAATGCTTTTATAATTTAGCAGACCTCCCAGTATGCAGAAAATTCTCTAGACAATTTTTGCCATACCAACATACCAACGTCATCTGCGGGTAATCTTAAGAAGATAATCTAGAAAGTTTATGGAGTAATGTTGTATGCAGATCTTGATGGGCAGCCAACAATTTAACCTAAAAGGGCAAAAAAGTTATACGCAATAAAAATTTCAGAGCATACTTAGGCTCCATGTTTCTTTCTACAAACATATACTCATATGTGTAGACATTACAAGCTCCTCGACCAGCATCCACAACATATGTTTTTGTGGAAAAAAGAAAGACAAAAAAAAAAAAAAAAAAAAAAAGAAAAGAAAAAGCTAATTTGATAACCATCTTATCTTGGGATATGTTATTTATGGCATTTTCAAAATGGTCCTCGGTCTGACATAAGGGAACTTACGGTTAATTTTGATAATTTATAACTTTTACATATTCTGGCAAATCTATCCATACAGTAACATTTCTGAAAAGTTAAATGGTATACCATAAGATATTACAGATATATATCATTTTAAGTAATTTGAGGGTATCAAGTCTAAGAATCTCAATTTAAAACGTCAGCAAACGTTAATACGTCATAATATATTCCCAACTTTAGCTCACATCACGAAAACATACCTTAGTATATAATTTTGACCCCTTTAAACCCCACTTTTATATAGCAAAACTTGGGTTCACAGGGGTATACATTATTTTTCTTATTTCTGCTCAAAAGCATAGATTGTGGTACTCGTTAGAACCGCCTCGGCGAGGCGGTTCTAACGAGTACCCACAGTCTATGTTTTGAGCAGAAATATGAAAAATATCAGAATTTTTATCTGAAAGCTTTCAGTGTTTTGGTGGTGAAATTTTCAATATATTTGAATAGGCGTGTTTTGGTAATGTGACGAAAGAAACATCTCGACTGCACAAAGTTATAACACTAATATATGGATTCATATATGTTTTCATTATAATTATAGTTAATTATTTCTGCAATCTGAATGAAAGTTGTTGCTATGGAGTTTTGTTTCTGTGGAAACAATAATTTATTAATATAGGTATATCGGTAATATGGCTGCCATGGTAACAATCACGGTACTTTTGAAAAAAAAAATGTTTCAAAATTAGAAGATAGAATGTGCTAGGATACATTGCTCATAAACAAATTGTATTTGAAAAGGACGAAAAATACGATTTTTAACAGTTTAGACACTTACATTGCTCAAAACACTGCAAAATGTTGTACGGCCCCTTTTGACATTGCGCTTGTCAAATGGACCCAAACCTGATATGGTGAATGGGTAATATTTTTGCTGTTAAGCTCTGTTTTAAGACAGTTTATGGAGAAAACAAGATTGCTAAGAGAGAGAGAGAGAGAGAGAGAGAGAGAGAGAGAGAGAGAGAGAGAGAGCTGCAACAGTCTTAAATTTACCCTTATACAGTATTGTAGACCCATACAGATACCTGTTTTGACAATATATTATTGTGGGGTATGTGTAGGGTACTCACATACTTGTTAACGTACTGCAAAGAGGAAAGATCTATTTCAATTCTGAAAGTGTTAACCATTTCAGCCCTACAGACGAAACCAGATACATATGAAAACAGTGTAGAAATCTATACTGTTTGTATTTGATATTTGACTGATATCCCTATTTCCAACAATAGACCTGTCCGAATTCAGTCATGGAAAAGTCTGCTTCATGAAGTCATGGCTTTTCATAGTTTATCATTCATATCGCACATGCATTTATATATAGTTGATTCACAGTGTCAGCCAATGAACCTGATTGCAGAAGCGGTCAACGGTGATCCAGGTTAACCTGTACATTTGCGCAGTCTGATCAAGACTTTCGTTGCCCGCTGAACCGAATCACTAGATACTGAAGAATATATCGACGAACAAAGTAGGCCCTGATTAGATGCTGAGGATGCGCAGACTGATCTGGGCATCACTTTTCGCATTCACAATAATGACCCATTTCCTACGATTGGTAATGTTTCAAACGACCCTTTCAGCCATTAATCACACAACAATAACTCATAATATAGGGTGTCACACACCCATCAAGTAGTAGTTTGCGTAGAGTTCTCATTTTCGTTGCAAGTGCTAAACAGCCTGGCAAACTGCATCTTTAACTTAACGTCATAATACGCTTTGCTTCAACGCTTTTCAGAACGTCAACCGCCCCATGAAAAAGTTAACCACCAAATGCGGTTTAATTAATCGACATAATGTAACATAAAATCGCTATAACCAGTCGACTGGCAGTAGCCACTCCGTAAGAAATTTCAGGCTAGGATAAAAAAGTAACACCGGTTAAAACGTTACTATAGTTGGTCTAACGTGGCATTATTCCAGTTAACTGTACAAGATTGCTGTGTTAGTTTTTATTTTAAAGATGTACATGCTCATATAACCATCGTATGCCACTGAAAACATTTGGACACTCAACGGTCCCACACCAAGATACTTGGTATACTTCGTAGACATCTTACCGTTACCCAGTTTTCTACCTCGCCCCTCTGTGCACCTTCAGTCTCTCCTCACCGATCACCATAACTACGCTTTCCACACATACCCCTCTCTAACCATATATATACCACCAACCGCAACAATTTACATAATTTGCTTTGGTGATACCTCTGCACACACTTTACATGCTTGCATTAGTAGCTAAATGACCCATTTGGGAAAAAATCAACTTGAAGTATTTTATTTAACTCCATGATGTTTTATTTTATATATAAAAAAGTTTAAACAAAAATAGCAACAAGCCCTGTCGATATAAATCAAGAGGTCGGTATCAAGCTTGAATCAGCGATGAACCAAGAAGATTTCTATTACATAATATGGGCTGAAGGTAAACATATAAACATGTCTCATAAATTCTAAACTTGTTTTAATAATACTGGGTTCTTAGGGAACTGAAATGATTCACAGAAATTAAAAAAAAATAAATATACAATATACGGAAAGCTGGTATTCTCAAAAGTGGCACATCACAAACTCCAACAGTACTAGATGCAAAGGTAAACCTGCGCACCCATGCACATTGTACTTCCGCACATGTGAACACATACTTGTAACCAGACGCTTCTTCTGATAATGCACCAGGTTGTAAATAGAGCAAATTCTTCCGATACCGAGGCACCATTTTGGATATGAATCTATGTATTTCTAATGGTAAGGTTTCCACCAAAATTTATGATAAACGGGACGATTTTAATTTTGATATCCCTTTTCTGGATGGCGATGTCCCCCGGCGTACCTCATATGGGGTAAACATATCTCAACTTATTAGATTCGCCAGAGCTTCTTCAAATCTTAATGACTTTAACTACCGTAATAAAGCCCTTACTGCCAAACTTCTTAGGCAGGGCTATCGTTATATTAAACTTCGTAAGGCGTTTTCGAAATTTTATCGCAGACACAGTGCCTTGTTAGAAAAATATAGCGTCAGTCTGAAAACACTTCTGCAACAAGGTATATCGGAACCCGAATTTTACGGTGACTTAGTGTACAAATTTAGAAAAATTGTAGGTAAATCTAACTTTTCGGAGCAATTCAGAAAACTTATTAACCGTTATAAAAGAATTGGCTATAACCTGGATATTATGCGGCAGACTGCATGCCTAGTTGTCAACCCAATCATTGTTGATGGCTATGCTTCACTCTTTAATTGCACGACGGCGGTTCGGGCCTCAGACCCAATGACGGCCTCTTCGTAAAACTTTAACCAGTGGGTTCGGGCTTGACGATATGTCTTTGGCTTGGCCCGCCGTGGTTCAACTATTGGTTTCCATTTACTCTGGCATACTGTAGAATTGGCCATGAGTACTCGTCTTTGTTTATTATAGTGATTAAGTAGATTTTTGTGTTTTCGCTTTGATGCATTGACTGAGTTGGGAGCCTTTAAGCGAACCGAATGTTTATGTGTTTATGTATTAAGAGTAGCATCGGGACCCAGGGTGAAGTTAGCTAGCTGTAAAAGTGCTTTAAATCCCCCGGTGGTTTACTCTACTGACCGTTCTATGGCGGTGGTCCCGGTGTTAGTCTTACTCTTTGTTGCTTTGTGGCTACGAGGCGATTTGTTGTATGTCTTTCCATGTGTCATTTTTGTTCTTGTGTTTTTCAGTCCTTTTAGTATTGCGATTACCTCGCTTGGGGAAGAGAGAGCTAATATTAGTGCTTTTCGTACGTTTGTTCGATTTGTGCTTGTTTGGATTTGTCGGTTTCCTCTTCCTCTTGGGGTCTGGGAAGGGCTGCGGTTTGTGACTGTGGCACTCCCTGGTCTTTTCTCTTACCTTTTTTTACTATCATTTAGTTCCCATTTCAAGTGACGTGGTTCATTATCATTAGACACGTATTGCTGTAAAACTCGGCCCCATCTTCTCATAGAGTTCAGGGCAACGGATATTGTATCAAATCCATGTAGCGTTCCATCAAAGGACATTGGGAAACAGTGTAGACTACAGCGTCTGATCAAGTTCGACACTTTTCTGCGGCCTCTAATCAGGGTCTTCACAGCAGTATTAAATTTATACAGAAATTTATATAAAGCATGACAATACAAAAAATAACCAGACATCTCTGCTACTGGAAAGTGACCGGACCAAAGAGTTAATGCAAAATAGTCTATAATAGAAGAAACAATCTCAGACATTGTAGGTTGCTGTGTGTGTGTGAGGGTGGGGGGGGGGGGAGTGGGGAGCGGGGGGGGGGGAGCAGGGGGAGGTGTGGGGGGCGTGGGGATGGGGGGTGCGTTAATCCTTTTACGCCTGTGCAGAACGTTTTGCATTTACTCAACGGATGGAAATTTGCGAAACAAACATGGCATAAACTTACCGTATATGCACATGCTGAACTTATTCAGTGAATTTGTGAAAAATTAGAAAAAAAAAAAAAAAAAAAAAAAAAATAATAAAAAAAAAAAAAAAAAAAAAAAAAAAATATACAACAAAAAACAGCGTGATGTCAAATCTCGCTTTAGTATTAAAAAGTTGAAATACGATGCGGATATCCAGGTAAAAAGTAATACATCTTCACCCATTTCAAGGGGACTGGATACAGTTTGTAGATTTTCCACCATTTCTTACAAGGCAAATAACTTATTTGTTTCCTGTTTGATTCATGCAAAGAATTTGCTCCTACGGGGAAGACATTCATCCCATTTAGAGTAGTTCCTTTTCAGAGGGAACAGAAATAATTTAACGTGTAATTAGGTTTGTCCGTTCTCCTTAAAATGACCATGTCGACAATATAAAGCAGCACTTGGCGTAGGCTATTTACTATATCTCTTTGTGTGGTGTAATTTTTTTTTCTTACGCGCAAAAATGTGCGCACATTTCGCACATTGATAACGTTCAGGAGCATGTTTGTACTTTTGATGTCTGTCAGTGGACATTTTACAAAGTCGTATACGGTCATTCACTCTCTTGACTGTCTTTTTACATTTGGAACATTCCTTATCGGGTTCATGGCTTTTTCTTCATGCCTTCTCAAAGCAGTTATCGGAAAAGGTGGCTATGACGTCATTTCAGGTCATATAGGTAATCTCACGGGTACAGAGTAGATGGGCAAAATTTAGAAAATATGGCAATACGGCTACAAAGATGAATAATATGGATAAAAAGGATACTTTCTTAGCAGCAAGAAATATACAATGACTAAATTATGAATAGTTAGAAGGATGCAATATTCTAAAATAAATAAATAAATAAGTAAATAAATAAATAATAATAATAATATTCATTGTAACAAGGTCATAGTAGTTTGCATTTCAGTGTCGACTTGTTTTTATACTCGTATGAGGCGGAGTTTGTACAAAGTCTCCTCTAAGCAGGCAAGAAACACCTCGCACAACAATTCAATTTCACCTACAGATATATAGATGATGTATTGTCTCTCAAAACACAAAATTTACAGAGTATTTAGAATTCAACTATCCACGCGAACTTGAAATAAAGGAAACAACGGAGACCGCAGCCTCCTCCTCATAGTTGGATTGTTATTTCTACATTGACAATGGAAAGATTACTACTAGGCTTTACGACAAACGGGATGACTTCAATTTTCCCATTGTTAACTTTCCATTCCTGAGCAGTAATATCCCTTCTGCACTAGCATACGGCGTTTACGTTTCACAGTCAATCTGTTATGCCAGAGCCTGTTCAAATTATCAGGTAGCGTGGCAAAGTGTGCTCACTACAAAGTTGTCGAGCCAGGGTTATCAAAAAACCAAACTAGTAGCAACACTTAAGAAGTTCTATGGAAGACATCATGATCTGGTCAATCCCTACAATGTGGCAGTTTCCAGAATTGTTTCTGATGTTTTTGCCAGTGACGCGCCATAAGTAGATTTCTTTTCCCAAGTCCCGGACATACGCTTCTACCGATATTTCCTTCGTTCAGGCCTATGAGCATGGTGGGCGAAGACTGCTCACCATGTAATGCTTACTATTCTCGGACGCCTGATTACACCCTTTATTCTGGGGTCCATGTCTGTTGGTCTGAACATTCTTGTTCGTCATTCGTTTATGGATTTATGAGTTTGGATTACGGCTTAGGTACCATGACCGCAACTACTTTCCATTTTCTAATTTACACAAGCTTTCTATTAATCCATATCTTTTATCCTAATGGAAAGAAAATAACACAAAATAATTATATTTTTTCGCGCACACACGATTTCAGTACTATCTGAAGTAGGAGTATTCGATTTGGAATAAAAATTACCTTTATAACATCCAGTAATTAGTGCTAAAATGACTAAAATATTTCTCTTTCATCAGCTGTACATGTGCGCATCCTGACAGCGACTTCTTTTTTTCTGTCCCCTGAACGATTTATGAAAGCTTTCTTCCCATCGGTTCTAACAGACACACCTCCGATCACTTGACAAATTGTGTTAGGCTCATTTCGTTCTCTTACGGTCAATGTTATAATTTTCTGGGACGGTTTGGTAACTTAGGGCATAGGAACACGGCAAGAGCGCTTATTACATGCTTTTTAATAATAAACTCTTTAATTTTCAGTGTATTTTTATATGTTTCACATATTCTGAGACACTTCTGAAAATATATAAATGATTACAATATATTCTATAATATTTCTTACTTACTTTCTGAAAAAAACACTGGTTGAATATCCAATAATTTGTTAAAAATAAGGATTCAAAGAGTGTTTGGTGCTACTGAAATAGCACCTGAACCAATTAATATTGTTTTTATACTTAAAGGAAATTTTATTATTAAAACATAAGCCAACTTTCGGGTACTTTCTCTCTATCTACGTTATAAGTCGTCCAAGGTGAGTCGATCTATTTTTCTAGCCTGAACCCATGTGGATCGGAAGAGTATGTTATTATTTTGTTTCTTCTCACTTGTATAGTTTCGTCAAAAACTAGAATGTATTGTTAAGCTTCTACATAATCTTGAAACCTAAATCCTTCATATTTTTCTAAAGTTTGATATGGCTCATTTCACTTATTATCAGCTGATTCTCTGTTCAGTTTACTAGCTAAGGCTAAGGAAATTCGATGTAGTCTTTCAGCTTTGAAATTCAATGCAAAGTACATCATTTCATTATGGCATCAAATCATTTTTGTTTTAATAATGGAAATTTATTGTAATTAGCTGAATACAGTATTGAAATTCGATTTTGTTTTTCTTAATTGTTGAGGCTCTAAGACAGGAATCTAGAGATCGAACCTGTAACCACTATACTGATCACAGAGGGTCAGCCATACCCTCAGACGTGCTAATCTAGCCAAAGGTACAGTAACCGCCCATCTGTTTGAAAACCCAGTATTGCGCCCTGAGCTGTCCATTAAGTCTCACCGATTCTAGTTATCGAATAAGCCACGTCTGCTACAATATGCCGTGACCAGGATTTCTGTCCTCTACAGTCAAGACAAGGGTGTGTGTAAAAATAAATAAATAAATATTTAAATTAATAAATAATTAAAATGTGAATTACTTTTGATTCTGAAATAATATTACAAGTTTGTATAAGTTTATGTAGGATACTTAACCTTAGTTGAATGCAATAAAAATGTCGCTAGATGATACTTCAAGTTTATCTGATACAGATTCGGTTTATCAAGACTTGGGACCCATGAGTTCATTTCTGTCCCAAAAGCATATACAGGTTATACAAACAGATGTACACACGTCACCATCACAATCTCAACATGTACAAGACATGAACACACAGTATAAAAATACAAAATCTATCGTCGTGAGACACTTACGATATAGATGCACAATTAAGTTTTGGGAAAGACTACAGTATGGAATCTTTTATGATAAGACCCAGTTCACAAACTGACCGTGGATATTTTACGTCCACCCCTCACATGAAAGAATGAATAAAACATGCGACAGCTGAGGTATTGAAGGATAACAGAATAAATGGTACACCCCAAATTCAATATAAGATTTCCGGAGACCTCACTCGCTGGAAATAGGGTAATAGATACCTTACAGAGGTTACATCCTTCCTGTACATTGTCAACGGTCACACCGTCTCGACTAATGATGGGAACTATTTATAATACGGAAAGAAAGATAACCCCGTTTTCCTGATAGCACTGTAGGGATTATCGGTCCTCAAATACCATCAGCTAATTCAAAACCAACAATTTCACAGCAAACATTTTATACGCAAGCTGGTGCGGGAATCAAGTATATCCCGAAACCCCTACAGAAAATATTAACTCATAAATGGGTTCCGATAGGTTGAGCACTCAAATGACAAATACGAGAGTTTTGTGGGTGGGCGAGGGGGGGGGGGGGGGCGGGGGGCGGGAGGGAAGTGGGGCAGCACATATGTTCTGCAACGTACCCACTCAATCCACTTCAATGAGACCAAAGGGATTGTCGGTGACCTTTGACCCAAACCTTTCTTATCAATGTATACCACCAGATAAGCATAACACAACATACTGGTCGAAGAACACTGAAGCTTCAAACAGGTCAACAAATTTCACCAGTTCACATTCCAACCCAATGAATCTAGATACCAGTATACAAATGCAATGCCACCTGGGGTTATACAGAATATTGTGACCTAAGCCAGCATGGATCTGTCCCCCGTTTGGATGATCAACATGTCAATATCGAATCCAGGGAGTCAGCGGAAGTACACAGGGCTCAATCAGGATATTTTCATCAAAACCTGCCCATACCTATCCCTCGACCGGACCTTCAGCACTTTAACGATGACCCATGGAGCTCAGTCAAGATAACCAGGGAGCGAAACGGATATTTCGGTCAAAATCAGTCCGTGCCTACGCCTCCTTCGGATAATCAGAATAATCAGAATCCTGTGAAACTTAACCCTGGTACCCGGGGAACTTACTCAGGGCTTTGCGGCTTTGAATGTCGATTCTTTTGGCCAAACGCTAATCGAACAAATCAAACGTCTTCTAATTACGGGGCAGCCCAACATAATTTTAACTGACATAAACAAACGTCTTTAAATGATGCGTCCGCAGAACCACTATTACACCAATAAAGTCGGATTCTTGGGGTGTCGGGTTTGAGTCTTTCCAAAGGTTACCTGCAGGTTAATTCTATAATAACAGCTGTGCAATCTCAAATGCGACAGACCCACTGGTTAACTCTATAGTAACAACTGTACAGCCCAAATGCAAACATCTGTTGTTCAGCCTATCCCGATCCCAAACTCAACTCTAAGCCAAACTGTTCCGATTAATACTACGGGCCAACCTGCAACGCCAAATACTTTGGGTTACTCTGAACAGAACAAATATATTGGAACCCGATTCCTTTGATGGGTCTGAAAAGGGGCCCGAGATCTCGGAATATCTCATACACTTCTATCAAATTGCTTTATGGAACCGGTGGGGTCCAGAGCAAAAGACTAGAATGTTAACAATAAAATAAAAAGGGGAAGCACAGAAATTATTAAGGACTCTTACTTTAATTCAGTTATCTGAATTTGTTCATTAAAAAGCCCTTCTACATCGGTTCAACCCAAAAGAGAGACTGCTCGCTTATAGGTGTGGCCCTAAATTTGTAATGTGAACCCTAACAAGGTCATGAAACCGTCCTTGCTTGATTCGGACGAAACGGATAAGATAACTGCAGTTACTTCCCTTAAACCACTTGAATCAAATTCGTCTGTAGACTATGAGGAATCAATGACACAAATTTTTCAAAAGGTCTTAGATAAAAGTTTGGGAAAACTTTTGGATAAAAGGGAAAGTTTTCAGGGGTAGACAAGTCAAGCAACTATTATGCGAACTCGACACGTAGGGTCAGGTCCCCTTCCCCAAACTCAGATAATACGGGACACGGTCGTGGTAAACATGTGACTTTTAATGAAGAAACTACTCCAAAACGTGACAGTCCAAGGAGAATAATATGCACGTACTGTAAGTTCAATCATACTGAAAATTTCTGCAGGAAAAAGCGTGCTGATGAGGGGAAACGACAGCAACAGAAGGATAAGCAACCGTTAAACGAGAACGGACTGACTCAGAATTCGTAATGGCCTGTGAATCAGTACCCGAAAATAATTGGCCACTTACTTTCAATCTAAATGAAAAAGAGACCCCTTCCCCAAATCCATGTTCACTGATAAGTTCTTCTACAGGACAAAACTTAAACGAAAGACAGTTGTTAAGAAAGGAGGGTGGTTCCATGGGAAAGTCTTCAGAAGTCAAACAAAACGAGTCGTCTTTAAATCATATTCGGCACCAAACTCGTATTTTAAATCTTTCTCCTGAAGCCACCTGCGTTAAACAACCCAATAAGAAAAGCAATAGTATTACAGAATCTCACAGCGGTGAACAAAGGGTGCAAGAAAATAAATAATTCTGTTATTAACCAAGACCTGTTCAAGACAGCCACATTCAGAAAGGGAGCAATTTAGGGAGATAATGCCTAGTGAACTAACGGTTGAACAACAAAACACACACAATAAACCGCTTGAACCATTTAGCCAAAAAGAACACTTGTCTGAACCGAAAAGGGAGGTTAAAGTGTTAGAAATTGAAGTAACCTCAGTTGAAACCTGCTTAAAGCAGTCACCTGATGAGAATGTTTAATCAAAACAAATATGTATAAGCAGGAACTGTGTAAGTTATCCTCTCATAAGTGCAAATACTTATAGAAGAGAGAGATCACCTGAAATAAATTATTGTGAGAAATTGTATCACGAAAATAACCATCCAGGGGAGACAATTTTGTCAGATACTTGCTCAAGGCAAATGCCTTTAGAAAACAGAGCTTCACTCTCAACAAGAGATAGTTGTCTGGTGCTAAGGTCACCAAGAAAAAGTGAAAAAATAGGCAGTGATGGGAATAAGTTGTCCATCACATACGCATTCGGAAAATGACTACGCGGATAATCCTTTAGTGGGGATCAATTATCTTAGACTAATAGTTTTGAATAATGAAGCTATTCCTGCAGAAGCAGAAGGTCGTTTGAAACAAACAGTTTCAGATAGCTTCTCTAGAACTGTTTCACCAGGTCGTCATCCGGGTTTTATACCCTCGGGAATAGGTAGCTTAGAGAAAATATTCCCTAATACCAAACTTCCATGTGCTACTTCAGATGAACATCTAGAGATTCATCTCTCTAGAATAAGCTTTCCACTACTGCTTCATACGTGCACTATAGTCGTTTAATAGGTCAAGACTTTGGGAACTTGGTTTCCAGCACTACTTCTTCGGTACAGTATAGCCAGAGGAATCTACCTTCAGGCTATGAGACCAAAATAATTTGTCCTAGTTTGAAAATCATTCGTTGAATTATAGTTAGGGCGATGGTTTTCTCCTTAATCATCATGTAATGAGAGCTGCCTTCTCGGACACTAGTCAGCCACGTAACTTATGTCATATGGGTGCAACCTACTTAGAAAATAAGAAAATAAACTTTCTTTCTAGTTTCCCTTTACTTTCCAAAAATAGCCAGGCACCCAGTCTAGTAAATATACAGAAAGAAAATAGTCCGAGGGCTTGTCTTATGGAAAATCAATTCATAAAATTGTCAGACACCCAGTCTATCAAATAAACAGAAAGTCAATTGTCCGAGGGCTTGTCCTCTGTAAAATCGATTCATAAATAGTCAGACACCCAGTCTATCAAATAAACAGAAAAGAAACAATAGTCCAAGGGCTTGTCCTCTTGAAAATCAATCTGAAAATAGTCAGGCACCCAGTTTAGTAAACAAATAGAAAGAAAATAGTCCGAGGGCCTGTCCTATGGAAAAACCGATTCATAAATAGTCATACACCAGTCTACTTCTTTGCAAAGGATTCTAGGTGTAAACTACCCAGATGAAATGAGGCTGATGTCAAAATCAGGAAAAAATTGCTTAAAACAAAACAGAATAAAATAAAATTACACAAACGGGGAGCTCAGCTCTGCAATAAATTACATATTTGTGAAAATGTCACGATTGCAGCTCAGTCTGAAGCATTTGTCAAGGCATATATGCCAGAAAAGAGTACCTCACCGTTTAATTCAGTAGAACCAACCAATAAATATATCAGTCTGGGATTACTTATAGCAAGGACATTAATAGATTCTTCTGACGATCTGATGACAATCTCTGTTCTACATGTAAGTGATAAAAATGTAAAACTGAAATAAAATAATACTACTATGGGAATGGCATATCCTGTTGACCCAGTTTCTATTTGTTGCAATAATACTGAATGTCAAACAGATTCAGAATGTAAAGAGAAGTATGACCAAAAAATATGCCCAGAATATTTAGAGCCTTTATTAGAGAAATTGAATTCTGATTTGAGTTCAAACAGTTTCAAACATTTTCTCCAGAAGAGACTCCCACTCGCGATTTTCTAAAACTTGACTTCAGAAACAAGGGTCCTGACGCCGTTAACATTAGCAATATCCTGAACCATAAGAAAGTGACTTCTACGAGGCGATTTGTTGTGTGTCTTTCCGTGTGTCATTTTGTTCTTGTGTTTTTCAGTCCTTTTAGTATTGCGATTACCTCGCTTGGGGAAGAGAGAGCTAATCTTAGTGCTTTTCGTACGTTTGTTCGGTTTGTGCTTGTTTAGATTTGTCGGTTTCCTCTTCCTCTTGGGGTCTGGGAAGGGCTGCGGTTTGTGATTGTGGCACTCCCTGGACTTTTCTCTTACTTTTTTTTTTCAAACATACCAGCTTATTTAAAAAACCAGAGCCCACCTATCATCTCCTACAGTTATTCGTCTCCCATTGCACCTAAAATTTTCATTACAAAAACGTGCTGTAAGGGCTAAATACTGAGAGCATTACTCGAAACCCCTCAACGTGTTCCTGTAAAGCATCGGAGTTCTGCTATAATCCAGCCGGTTATATCATAACAGGAGACCTCAATATAGTCAGGATTAGCAAAATCAGGGACATTCTTTCCGAAGGCCTTAAATACAGGCAACCCAGGTCTTTTACTTGGAAACCGAATTCCAAATTAATTTTGGATTCTGTTGAAGAGTATGCACGATGCTGGGCCAAGAAAGAGGACGTGGAGGTTGACACCTGTCTGAATGGGTTAAGTCGGTAATGTCCTTTGTAAACAGACGTGGTTCAATACTCAGCAGAACCATGTCTCGCCGACATGAATCGGTGTTTGATGATTCAGATGTTGCTGCTGAGTAAGCTGAAATCCATTAGAAGTTTGTCGTTGTTCCAGCCGACAAGGCATCTAACAATATTGTGTTTGTTTGCAAAACACACTATATAAAGTGCTTAATGGAAGAGCTTGGTATGAGTAACATAACCGGAAACCCTACATATAATCACTGCTATGTCCAAGGGCGCAGTTCTACAAACCACCATTCGGTGATGCTGACATTCGGAATTCCCCTCTCAGAGGAAGATATTGACCTTCCCAAACTGTACTGGATTCCTAAACTTCACAAGAATCCATACAATCAGAGATATATTGCGGGTTCAGCTAAGTGCTCAACCAAGCCTCTTTCTCAGATTCTAACACAAATCCTAACCGCAATTAAAGAAGGCCTTTAAAGGTATTGTTGTGACACTGCATTTGCCAGAAGTGGTGTTAATCAGATTAGGATCCTAAAAACTCCAAAGAGCTTTTAGAAAACCTAAAGCACAATCTCTTCATTCCGTCAACAGTATAAAATCTTTCGATTTCTCTAGTCTTTACACTACTATTCCTCATGATAAACTTTAAATGTAAATTAAAGGAAATTATCAACCAGTGTTTCTTCCACAAGAATGGTAACCGTCGATTTCAGTATGTTGTCATTGGTTACAAAGACACATACTTCGTTCGGAATCACTCTGATGTGCCACAAAAAATACTCAGATGCAGATGTCATAAAGATGCTGGAATATCTCATTGACAACATTTTTGTGGAGTTCGGCGGACAGATATTTCAGCAAACAATCGGTATACCGATTGGTACTAACTGTGCACCGTTACTTGCCTACTTGCTTTTATTCTCGTATGAGGCGGAGTTTGTACAAAGTCTCCCCCAAGCAGGCAAGAAACACCTCGCACAACAATTTCACCTACAGATATATAGATGATGTATTGTTTCTGAAAAACACAAACTTTGCAGAGTATTTGGAATTCATCTGTCCACGTGAACTTGAAATAAAGGAAATAACGGAGACTGCAGCCTCTTCCTACTTGGATTGTTATCTCTACATGAACAATGGAAAGCTGTCTACTAGGCTTTACGACAAACGGGATGACTTCAATTTTCCCATTGTTAGTTTTCCATTCCTGAGCAGTAATATCCCTTCTGCACCAGCATACGGCGTTTACGTTTCACAGTTAATCCGTTATGCCAGAGCCTGTTCAAATTATCAGGGCTTCAGGGAGCGTGGGAAAGTGCTCACTACAAAGTTGTTGAGCCAGGGGTATAAAAAAACAAAACAAAACAAAAAAAAAAAGTAAAAAAAAAAAAAAAATAAAAGAAAATAAAAAAAAAAAAAAAAAAAAAAAGAAACTGGTAGCAACACTTAAGAAGTTCTATGGGAGACATCATGATGTGGTCAATCCCTACAATGTGGCAATTTCCAGAATTGTTTTAGTTTTTTGTTTTTGCCAGTGACGCGCCATAAGTAGACTTCCTAAATCCCGGACATACGCTTCTACTGATATTTCCTTCGTTCAGGCCTATGGGCATGGTGGGCGAAGCTTGCTTACCAAATAATGCTTACTATCCGCGAACGCCTGATTACACCCTTTATTCTGGGGTCCATGTCTGTTGGTCTGAACTTCTGAATCGTCATTCGTTTACGGATTTATGAGTTTGGATTATGGCTTAGGTACCATGACCGCAACTATTTCTGGCAAAAAACAGAAAGTAAGTCAATTATTAGCGGAATTCCAAAATGTTTATATGTCACCCGGGGGAAAGTTAGATCGAACATGCTTAGCTGAACATTTCATGTGATCACAAACCTTTCAAGTTACCTTGTCACCGAATTCCTTTATTCAAAATACCCATGATTGAGAAAGAAATTTAAAAACTGTTATAGAACCGAACGCAAGCCCTTGGAACTCCCCCATATGTTTGGTATCAAAGAAACAAATCAGGGAATAGAGGCTTTGTGTATACCTCAGGGCTTTAAACTCAATCACAAAGCTAGATACCTATTCGTTACCCCGTATAGATGAGACCTTAGAAAGGCTATCAAATTCTGAATGCTTTAGTACCTAAGACATGGCTTCCGGGTACTGACAGATTTCTTTTAATAAATCTGATCGTCAGAAAACAAGCTTTGCGATACCAGGCCTAGGTTCATACAACTTTAAAGTAATGTGTATTGGTTTGAAAAATGCACCCAGCAGTTTTTCTAGATTAATAGGGAGAAATCTACAATATGAAAAGTGTTTGGTTTACTTAGATGATATTATCGTGATGGGAAACGATTTTGAGACTGCGCTGGGAAATTTTAATTCAGTCTTCTTACGACTTAGGGAAGCAAACGTACAGTTAAAAGTAAGTAAAATATGAACTATTTTAAAAGGAAGTTGTATTCCTTGGCCATTTGGTGTCGCAAGATGGGATAACGCGATCCTGAGAAACTGAAGGTTATCAAATGTTGGCCAGGCCCAAAAGATAAATCAGAAATTCACAGTTTCTTAGACCTCGTGCATTTCTATCGAAAGATGGCACCAGCTTTTTCAGAGATAGCCCTTCTATTAACCTGTTTAACCAGAAAGAAGGAAAACTTTACTTGGAGTCCAGACCAACAAACTGCATTTCTGCAACTGAAAAATTGTCTTATGAGTCCTCTTATATTGTGGTTTCCTCGTGAATCAGCAGGGGCCTTTGTATTGGATACAGACGCCAGCAGCTTCGCTGTCAGTGTTGGTTGTCAAAATACCAGCACAATGAGGAACGGGTCATTGCTTATGGTAGCACACACTAAACACTGCATAACAAAATTATTGTGCAATAAAAAGAGATTTGTACTGTGTTGTATATTTCTAGGAACATTAGAGGCAATATTTATTAGGGCGAATATTTATGTTCCATAGAGATCATGCTCCGTTAATCAGGCTCTGAAATTTCCGAGAACCTTCTGGAATTATAGCTCGCTGGCTAAACATATTAGGTACCTTTGACTACCTAGTAGTTTACAGAGCCGGTAGGCTGCATGTTAGTGCAGACTTTTTAAGTAGGTAACCAAAGAGACCATGTCCATTTCCAGCATGTTTGGAATGCAAAAATGCTTTCCAGAAAGAACCCAAAGTCACCTGCTATCTCTGAACACGATAATGTAGATCAAATATATGCAAATGTAGCCGAAAGTCCGTTGAAGAAAATGAACTTGTATCAATTTGGCTTTGTTTTTGGTCAAATGACGAATTACAACAACTGCAGAATCAGGATATAAGCATTCATGAAATCGTTAGACTCAAAAATTATATCAAGAAAAAACACAAAAATTAGAAATCAATCTAGTTCATAGAGATTTAATGACCTATTGGAACTAATGGGAATTGCTACATTTGCATAGGGGCTTGTTATACAGAAAGATAGAAGATAATTCAGGAATAAATTTGTTACAACTCCTGGCCCCAAATAAGAAATGAGAAGAGCAGAGGTATGCTGCCCATTTCGGTAGAAATATAACAATAGCAGCTGTTTAACGAAGATTCTGTTGCCTGGTATTTCTAAAGATATTGCCATGTGGACTCAGACAACCCTTTTATTGGAAATGGACCTGTCCAAAGAGTTAAGGTGGAAGAATCAATTAGGCATAAATGGGTTAAAGGAATGGAAAAAAAACATTTTCAATATTATTGATAAACGTGTGAAATTTTATTTTTCGCAAAGTAATGATTTATTTACCACCTAAACCAAATTTGTTTTCCGTCATCTGAAGCAGGGTATTAAAGAATTTCATGGGAAGTATGTTTTGGTTCAGTTGACAAGGCCGCAAACAACGTTGCCATTGTTTGACGGTTACATTATATTAATACTCTGAAACATGAATTGAGCGACAAGAAGGGCTATAAAAATACTTCGGAAGAAGAGAAGACAGTACGCTATGCCTTCTGCAATTATTTAATCCTGAAGTTTTCTGTTAATGTTAAGGAACAGCAAGACAAACTACCTACAATGTATTGGTTACTTTAGCTTCATGAAAGATTATATAGAGCAAGGTGTATCGCTAATTCAAGCTCATGTACCACTACTGAACTTTCTAAATTACTAACGGCTTGTCTCAATGTCTTTAAAACTCATGTAATTAGATATAGTGAAAATGTTTTTGGAAGATCAGGCGAGAACCTGTTTTACTCAATTAAACCATTCAGGTGAGGTTTTTAATTAACTAAAGTCAAGAGGATTTTGTGCGCCCAGTTTGTCAACATAGGATTTTTCTACGCTTTATACACTTTTGCCCCATCCTTTAATCAAAGAGTAGCTTTCTTAATTGAAAATACTTTCCAAAAGGAATGCACCCTTCATCTTGCTTGTAATGATAGAAAAATATTCTTTACTTCTGATGACAAAAAATGGTTTAAAATTTGGTCTTATCAAAACGTATGTGATGCATTATCATAACATTTTCATTAGATTTGACACTATGTAAAATAAACAAATAGTGGGAATTCCGACGGTTACTTATTGTACTCTTCTTGTGCCAGATTTTTTTTTGTTTTGTTTTGTAATGAAACAATTTAATGGTGTCTCTTTCTGATGATACACAAGCTGATATTATTGAAATCTTTAACCCTGCTTTCAAATGTAAAGACGACTTGAGTACTCGTCTTTGTTTATCTTTGCGATTAATTTGATATTTATGTTTTCGCTTTGACTGATTTGGGAACCTTTATGCGAACCGCATGCTTATTTTTTTTTATGTATTTCTGTATTAAGATTAGCATCGGGGTCCAGGGTGAAGTTGTCTAGCTGTAAAAGTGCTTTAACCCCTCCCTCCCCCTCGTATGTTTATTCTACTGACCGTTCTAAGGCGGTGGTCCCGATGTTAGTCTTACTCTTTGTTGCTTTGTGGTTTATTCTACGAGGCGATTTGTTTTATGTCTTACCTTGTGTTATTTTGTTCTTGTGTTTTCAGTCCTTTTGGCATTGCAATTACCTCGCTTTGGGAAGTGAGAGAGCTAATCTTTGTGCTTTTCGTACATTTGTTCAATTTGCAATTTGCGCTTGTTTAGTTTTGTCTGTTTCCTCTTCCTCTTGATGTCTGGGAAGGGATGCGGTTTGTGATTGTGGCACTCCCTGGACTTTTCTCTTACCTTTATTTGAACATTGACAATCCTTACTTTAAGGTATGGTCACTCTAATTTATCCTGCCGAACTAATCAAACAAAGCTAATTATGCAGATATCGGATAAAAGTAAAACAATATTGCTTTGGAAACAAAGAACACACAAACTCACGAAAGTCGGAGACTCGGTTTGATTGAGTCTCTTCATATGCAACACAGTAGTTTGCGAGGCTGCATACGCCCCTTAGCGCCGGCTTAAGCGGTATTCGATTTTCAAAATAACCAGGATGGGCTCAATAATCCCAAAGGAAATAAAATATAACCTGCACTATGATGATCTCTCATTTTCCTACATTATAATGGTTACCGAAACTTCATAAACGACTTTATAAAGTACGTTTCATTGCTAATTCTAGTTCATGTATGACTACTGTTTTGTCCAAACTGCTAACTTTATGCATTACTGGTGTTAAAAATCATTGGATTAGATACTGTTTACGAAAGGGACGGAATAAACTATTTTTGGTCAATTAAAAATTCCAATGAAGTTCTCAATAAATTTAAATCTATAACCTTTCAAGCTTCTAAATTGTCTACATATGATTTTTCTGCACTGTATACTACGTTACCTCATCATCTTATAAAAGATAAACTTATTGATTTAATTAACCGAACGTTTATTCAGGAGAATACCAAATATTTGGTTTGCAACGAAGAATGTGCTTTTTCACTTCTGATGTATACAATAATCACAATATATGGTCGTGTCAAAAAGTCTGTGATGTCCTTGTTTATCTTTAAGATAATATTTTTATTAGATTTGGAACTAAACGTTATAAGCAAACTATTGGTATCCAGATGGGAACTAACTGTGCTCATCTTGTTGCAGAGTTTTTTTGTTTTTTTTTGTAACGAGAGAAATTTCACGTGAAAATCAGGCTGACTTTATTGCGGCTTTCAATTCAACTTCAAGATACCTTGATGATGTATTAAATATTGACAATATTTACTTTGACTAAATGATGGACCGCATATACCCTACAGAACTCCAATTAAATAAAGCAAATTCTTCCGATACCGAGGCACCTTTTTGGATTTGAATGTATGTATATCTAATGGTACAGTTTCCACAAAATTTATGATAAACGAGACGATTTTGATTTTGATAAAGTCAAGTTCCTTTTTCTGGATGGCGATATTCCCCGGCGTACCTCATACGGGATATACATATCTCAACTTTGTGCCATGTTTTTGCCAATGACGAGCCATAAGTAGACTTCCAAAACCCCGGACATACGCTTCTACCTACATTTCCTTCGTTCAGGCCTATGGGCATGGTGGGCGAAGCTTGCTTACCAAGTAATGCTTACTATCCGCGGATTCCTGATTACACCTTCTATTTTGGGGTCAATGTCATTTGGTCAGAACGTTCTATTTTGGGGTCAATGTCATTTGGTCAGAACGTTCTGATTCGTCATTTTTTTACGGATTTATCAGTTTGGATTATGGCTTGGGTACCATTACTAAAACTACTTATTAGATTCGCCAGAGCTTCTTTAAATCTTAGTGCTTTTAACTGCCGTAATAAAGCCCTTACTGCCAAACTGCTTAGGCAGGGCTATCGTTATTTGAAACTTCGTTAGGCGATTTCGAAATTTTATGGCAGACACAGTGCCTTGGTAGACAAATATAGTGTCAGTCTCAAAATACTTCTGCAACAAGGTATATCGGATCCAGAATTTTTCGGTGACTTAGTGTACAAATTTAGAAAAATTGTAGGAAAATCTAACTTTTCGGAGCAATTCAGAAAACTTATTAACCGTTATAAAAGAATTAGCTATAGCCTGTATTTTATGCGGCAGACTGCATGCCTAGTTGTCAACCCAATCATTGTTGATGGCTATGCTTCACTCTTTAATTGCACGACAGCGGATCGGGCCTCAGACTCAATGACGTAAACCTTTAACCAGTGGGTTGGGGCTTGACGATATGTCTTTGGCTTGGCCCGCCGTGGTTCAACTATGGATTTTCATTTACTTTGGCATACAGTAGAATTAGCCATGAGTACTCGTCTTTGTTTATTAAAGTGATTAATTTGATTTTTATGTTTTTGCTTTGATGCAATGACTGAGTTGGGAGCCTTAATGTGAACCGAATTTTATGTATTTCTGTATTAAGAGTAGCATCGGGATCAAGGGTGAAGTTTGCTAGCTGTAAAAGTGCTTTAAATCCCACCCACAGGTAGTTTATTCTACTGACCGTTTTAAGGCGTTGTGGTCCTGGTATTGTTCTTACTCTTTGTACTGTTTTTCTGTATGTGTTGTGGTCACCGTCTTCAATAGCTGCCCATTTTGCTTTCTGTTTTACAAGTTGAGTTGTGATGCTAGCATTTTGGTCACCTTCAACAGCTTCCCATTTTGCTTTCTAGTTTACTAGTTGTACTTAAGAGTGGCATCGGCACCTAGGGTGAGGTTGGCTAGCTGTAAAAGTGCTTTAAACACCGTCCCCATCCCGACCCGGTAGTTTACTCTATTGACCGTTCTATGGCGGTGGTCCCGATGCTAGTCTTACTATTTGTTGCTTTGTGGTTTATTCAACGAGGCTATTTGTTTTATGTCTTACCTTGTCTTTTTTTTTGTTCTTGTACCTTGCTTGGGGAAGAGAGAGCTAATCTTAGTGCTTTTCATACGTTTGTTCGAATTGTGCTTGTTTTGTTTTTGTCGGTTTCCTCTTCCTCTTGATGTCTGGGAAGGGCTGCGGTTTGTGATTGTGGCACTCACTGGACTTTTCTCTTATCTTTTTTTAGATTACGTTTATCGATTCTAAGCGGTTTTGTTTCATCCAAGATTTATGACAAACGTGATGATTTTGATTTTGACATTGTCAATTTCCCCTTTTGAGATGGCGACGTTCATTGTAATCCTTCTTAGGGTGTTAATATTTCTCAACTCATTCGGTTTTGCAAGAGTGTCCTGTCATTTGGCTGATTTAAATGCCTGTAACAACACTAATTACCATATGTATCCCAAGGGGTATCGGTATCTTAAACTTCGTAATATTGTGGCCACGTAAAATCGATTTAAGCCCCCCTATGAAATACATTTCATTGACCGTTCCTAGGTTCTTCTTTCATGGTTTATTTTTGTTATAGTTCGTCTTTGAATGTGTGTGTCGCTTACATCTTTTTGTTTAGATAGCCATTTGGCCACTTTGTAGGAAAGTAACTGTCCGTTTGGCTTTCTGCTAGTGATGTTTCTATTTAAGTCTAGTTATTTCGTTTTTGTGTTTGTTTCCTTTTGATGTCCCTGATGGGAGGTGTGGGATAATTGTATTGATTCCTGATCATTGCCTTCCCTTCTATTTTGGGAAGTATTTTCTAAGCTTTATCGTCGACACTACGAATTGGTTTCTAAATACCGGACTAAACACAATTCTGATACAAGGCCTATAAGAACCTAAATTTTATGGTGACTTAGTCTATTAGTTGAGAAAAATTATAGGTAAACGTGGATTTACTGATCAATGTAGTAAAATTGTCATATGTTATAAAATAAAGAGGTATGATATTGACATCATACAGTGGTGTGGTTTGACACCCAAGGGATCTCCAGAAGTCTCAAAAGAGTTTCTACCTCATTGGGAACGGGCTGCTTGACATCTGTTCTTTTTGTGGCTATTTAATTGGACTTGTCCCTTTGGTGTTGAGAACTGGATGTGGATCTGATCTTATTTATTTTGTCTTAACCCGCAACATAGACAGTATAAATTAGAAGGATTGTTGGTAACTCTGATTTTCGGAGGGATTAAAAAAAGATGCCAATCGTTACAAAATGATAGGTAATGACATTAATTTTATGCTTGATTTTAACCAAGTTATGAAAAAGTAACTTTTTTTCTTCATTAATTGCAGCATGGACCTCTGTCAGAATAACGGCTTTTTATACCCCGCCACACAATAGTGGCGGGGTATTATGGTTTAACGTTGGACGTCCGTGTGTTCGTCCGTCCGTCTGTCCGCCCGTCCGTCCGTCCGTCCGTTTTTCGTTTCCGGGTGATAACTTGAATAAACATCAATGGATTTTCACCAAACTTGGTGTGTGAATTGATATTGTGGAGATCTGGTTTGGGATTGCTAATGGGTAATTTCGTCAAATTTTTACGGAGTTATCTGCCCGAGACACGCCCATATTTACGTTTCCAGACGATAACTTGAGTAAATAATAAGGTATTTTAACCAAACTTGCTATATGCATTGACCTTAAGGAGATCTGTTTTGGAATTGCTAATGGGCAAATTTCATCAAATTTTTACGGAGTTATCTGCCCGAGACACGCCCATATTTTCGTTTCCAGATGATAACTTGAGTAAATAACAAGGGATTTTAACCAAACTTGCTATATGCATTGACCTTAAGATCTTTTTTGGAATTGCTAATGGGCAAATTTCATCAAATTTTGACGGAATTACCTGCCCGAGACACGCCCATATTATCGTTTCCGGACAATAACTTGAGTAAATAACAAGGCCTTTTAACCAAACTTGCTATATGCATTGACATTATCAAGATCTGGTTTTGGGTTGTTATCTGTCCATTGATATTATCAAGATCTGGTTTAAGATTGTTATCTGTCCCTCCGTCATTTTTTCCAGACATTTTCGCAACGACAAATTAAATACATAAACAAATAATTGCTATGGCGGGGTATTATGCTTGCGGTACTTTTATTGTTCAGTGTGTTTCAAAAGGTGGGTGAGCCTATTAAGGTCAAGCCAGTGTTTTCTTTTTTCTCTGATTATAGATTACATTTGGGTCGTCTTCTTTATTTCAATCGAGGATTTTTGATTAATATAACTTTACTGAAATGTGTCTCTCACTCATGAGATAGAGGATCTTACCCGGACTGGAAAATGTATATAATTTTGAGATTTCAATCAAGTAAAACTAGTATAAGTCAAAGTAGTTGTTTCTGATGACTATTTCAAGGCGGTTCCTCTGTTATAGTTCTTCTTTACTTGTATGCCAGTTGTTGCCTCTATGCCTTTATGTCTTCATTACGAAAACACGCCTATTCAAATATATTGAAAATTTCACAACCAAAAACATGAAACTTTTCAGATAAAAAATTCTGATATTTTTCGTATTTCTGCTCAAAACAGATTGACAGGCGTTCTAACGAGTACCCACAATCTATGCTTTTGCACAGAAATAAGAAAATAATGTATACCCCGGTAAACCCCAGTTTTTACTATATAAAAGTGGGGTTTAAGGGTGTCAAAATTATATAGGCATGTTTTCGTGATGTTAAGTCACAGTAGATGTTTCCGCGGACTATTCCAAGGCAACCTCGGAAAGGCCGTGCTTCATGGCTGTGCCCTTTTCTAGGTAACATGACGGAAACATACCCATATAATGTTGAAAATGTTTAGATAAAAATTCTGATATTTTTTCATATTTCTGCTCAAATACATAGATTGTGGGTACTCGTTAGAACCGCCGAGTACCCACAATCTATGTTTTGAGCAGAAATAAGAAAAATAATGTATGCCCCTATACACCCCAGTTTTACTATATAAACGTGGGGTTTAAGGGGGTCAAATTATATAGGTATGTTTTCGTGATGGTTAGTGTTTGCTCTTGACTTCTTCTTTCGGTGCCTCGGAAAGGCTGTACTTCATGGCTGCGCCCTTTTCTAGGTAACTTTTTTTTTTTACTTTTGATGCAAAGGTAAGCTGAAGTTCCAAACATTTCTAAGCACGTATCGACGTCCCTATTGCACACGTTAGAAACAAAGTCTTGAAAGTATATGATGGTTACTGTTGAGCAGTGAGCTTGTCTAGTCCAGAAAAGTGGATTTTGGAAAATTAAGAGTCACTGATAAGGCCTCATTAGCCGAAACTAGTTTTCTTCGCACATAAAACGTGACTTAAGTATTTTCAATCCTTGTGTGAGTGTATTCATTGCTGACAGGGGCCATTCTTTTTAGAACATATTTATCGTTCAACAGTTTCGACACGGCATTTTTGGGATATGCTTGTCGTTTCACTAGCCATATATAAGCGCCTATGATTTAATTATGTCAAACTACTGTAAATAGTGCTTCGGATACCGTTTTTTTTTTTTTTTTACAAAATGGGTATCTAACCCATGCTTTAATGCTTTAATGCCCATTTGCATTGCTTAACATTTTAAGCACCTAGCAGAATTGTATCATTATAAAATTTCTATGTTTTTCAGAGAAATTAAGGCTTGGTGTTTCATATGAATTGTCTGCTTAGCAGACAGTCTAGGCAAATAATTTATATGAAATGCGAAGCCTTATTCGCTCTGAAATAAAATCAGGACGTCATTTGCTGTATGTATCATTTCTTATCTAATGTATTGGCATTGCTAACAGAAGAATGAATACTGGGAAAATTGCTTTTATTAATAAATGTAAAATTCACTGAAAAAGTTAACCCACTCAATTTGATTTCAATGCCGAAATCTAAACTTTATTGGCGTTTTACCCAATCAGCTTCAGTAGTTCTAATGTTGATTAAAAAAAAAAAAAAAAAAAAAAAAAAAAAAAAAGATATGAATGCTTAAGTACGCGTTCCTCCTTCTGATCTCGTGGCTCTGTATAGTAACGTAATTAATGAACCGTTTTAAATGGGATTCAGACAAAATACGCTAAATAGCTGATGTGAATCCATGTCCCTGAATTGTTTTTCTTGCATTTGCCATTAGAAGTAACCTGGGATTAGGGGTTAGAGCACCACCTGACTACGTAGGGATTGGTATGGGCTAGAAGTAAAGCAAACAGTGTAGATATGGGGGCAGATGCTTTTCATTGACCATTTGGGTAAGGAACGGATTAGCTATAGCAGTGATTCGTTGAGTAATAAATCACAGTTTGGAGGTCAGTTGTAAAATTATCAAATCATGAGCGCGAAGCACAGACGACTTATCCACTTACAACCGACTGACAGACTGAGATTTATACTCAACAAATCACGTTCTAGAGCTGATCTATTTCGATTCTAATACAAAGAAAACGGCGAAAAAAGTAATTGTATTTCAGATTCTACCAACTATTCGCTTTCGCACAAAAAAATTCCGGCAACAGCTTTGATCGCACCGCTGACCTTTACATATACTTCATACGTTGTTGACGCAAGAAAACCAGGTTACACCGTCCAACGTCGTTGAAACGACGACTGACGTCAGCAACGTATCGAGATGACGTCGGGGCCGCGCCAGATAGCGTCGCACGCTCCTGTCCAGTGATTTAATACAGGGTAAATCACACTTTTTCTCCATTACGTATATAGGCGCGCTGTGGTAGAATCAGGGTCTACGTTTTTGCACAAATATATATATTTTTAATCTTTAAATTTTATTCTCTTTACCCGTTACAAATCTCTTTTTGGATCCGGGCTATCCAAAAAGATACAAAAGCAATGTTCTGTCCATCTTACAGCCATCATTGCCACTCATCATGTGCACTATTCTCTCATTCTCGTTCATATGATCATACCTTTATAAATATAGAGATTGTATTTCCTTTGAAAGATAAGACAGTGCACCTTTTTCACAATTACTCATCCATTATATTTTCCTAACTGTTTACAGATCACATTTGTCATTTTTATACCTGGCAGGCTGGTAAGGGGAGAGGGGTGGCGGGTGGGGTTTGGGGTGGGGGTGGGGCCGGGATGGGGGTAGGTTGGATGTTGCACAGATCTTTATATGTCGGACAGCTATCATCATTTTTATTACTATATTTCTGAATCATTATGTTTAGTAATTCCATTAATTAATGTCTGATATCGGCTCCAGTCCTTCTGGATTTCATCTTCTTTTCTTTTTTATGTGAATAAGCTAAATTCTTATGAACTTTGTACATAAATTTCAGTTTCTTTTTAAAAAACAACCCACTTAGAGTCAGAGATTGCCTTTTACATTTAGCCAGATATATATAATAGTTTGCATAAAGCAATATGAAATTAAATGTCTTGCTGAAAGTCTATTCCCTCTGCAAGCTAAATATAAAATATTCTTCTGTAATGTTACATTGTATATTGCAGGTAGCTAACCACCTTGCTATCTCTCTTATAAAATTTTGGGTTTTATCACATTTCCATAATAGATGGATAATTGGTTCATTATTTGACTGGCAGAAGGTACATAATGAGTCTGTGTATTCTCATTTGATACACCGATATACAGTTGACTCTCGTTATCTCGACCTCGCTTATCTCGAATAACCGCTTATCTCGAAGTGAAAATCTGGTCCCTGCCTTAACATGAAAATCTAACAATATGTAAATAATATTGTGGAAAAGAGGAGAAATTGCTCCTAAGGAGCAATTTCTCCTCTTTTCCACAATATTTTTAATATATCTCTAACTTCAAGAGTCCAATTACACATAAATTTGTTAAATGTGGTTAATCGAATTAGTTTTTCCTCAATTCTGCAAATCTGATATGTCGAAGTACGGATATCTCGAACTATTTCAGAGAGTCCCGTGGAATTCGAGATAACGAGAGTCGACTGTATTTGTTACAAGTATGTTATGGTTTATGTTTATTTGAAACCATTGCATTGCTAGATATTTGGTTATGTTGATTGGAAATATATATATTTTTTCCAATCGTTATTTGTTATATTATATACATGTAGCTTATTCCAGGTCATCTCCCAGTCAGCATTCTACGTAAATCTATATCGGGCCGTCATCGGCCCGTCAGGGTAGCTGACGGGCCGATGACGGCCCGATGTAGATTTACTTAGAATGCTAGCTGGGTCTGTCCTGTACGTATTTCGTTTATTTTTATTTCAGATGTTATACATGGCTTGGGACCATTTCTTTTGTTGTAGCATGGGATAAATATATGATGCAGTGAATGGACATGTTTGTTTATGAGTAATTTGTATATTTATATTTTACGAGCTACATTTTTGATTGATTTTATTAAACCATTGTACTGCAAAAAAAAATTCGTTTGAATGCCTGTTTTTGCATTAATTTATAGAATTCCCCATGTTCATTTATTAAGTCATTCACATATCTTACACCATTGTCGAACCAAGATTTATAGGATACGTGTGTTCCGCCAATCTGTATATTTGTGATATAGTATATTGGATTTGTCAGTACATATTCCTCAGTAACTAAAGTTTTCTTATTTATATTTATTAGTGACTGTAGGACATCCTTTCAAAATTGATTAGTTGTCCCTTTAATTCTATCTTCTACATATTTCATATTATATCCTGTTAATTCATCAACTTTAATTTCTGATGTTATTAAAGCATGCCATTTACTGTTAGTAGTTAAAAGCCTCCTTATCCAAGTAAATTTGACAGCATGTATAAAAGCCCTTAAGTTAATCATTTTAGTCCTCCATCACAATACACTTGAATACTGTAGATTGTTTCAGTTTTACAAGTCTTGCTATTCCATAAGAAATCAAACAGTATCCCATTTATTTTTTGTAATTATTTCATTATTTGGGTTTGGCAACATTATGAAAAGGTGATTACTTATTGCTATCATAAATGTTTTTATAACTGGTATTTTTAATGGTGATAGTGAACGGTTTGCCCACTGTTTGGCTATTTTTTGAAGGTGTTGCACTTTTTTTTTTTTGCAATTCTCATTTACGATACTGCCAAGATCAACACTGAAATTTGTCTCCAACAGCTTAAATTTATGGTGTCCCAATGCAAGTTTCCATTTCGTTTTAATTGTGTCAGAGCTTTTTTTTGGAGCCAATCCAAACAAGTTGTGTTTATAAATAAAATTGATTTAAGGCCTGATATTTTTGCATTTTTTTTCTAACTCCTAAAGTGTATTATTTAAAGATTCCTTTGAACCATTTAAAATATCGTTGTATCATCTGCAAATTGTGTAACTTTAAATTCAGTATTATGTGAAAATATGCCTTTTATTTTTCCTTATTGAGTTTGACGGAAATTCTGCACATATCATAAATAAATAAGGAGACAATGGATCCCCGTGTCGAAACCCGCGACTTAGTGCTTAGTGCTTTTCGTACGTTTATTCGGTTTGTGCTTGTTTAGATTTGTCGGTTTCCTCTTCCTCTTGGGGTCTGGGAAGGGCTGCGGTTTGTGATTGTGGCACTCCCTGGACTTTTATCTTACCTTTTTTTTATACTAAAAATGCTGATAAGAACCCACACTGATAAGTAGCCACACTGAATAACTGCTGATGTAATATTACTATAAAATGTCTGTATTCATCTTCTTGAGGAGTAATCAAAATTAAGAAATTTTAATGCTTTCTGGATAAATGGCCATGACAAGGAGTCAAAAGCTTTCTCAAAATCTATTAATAATAAAAGTCCTGGAGTGTTTTTGCTCTGTTTGTTTCAGTAAAAAAAGGCAAGAGAAAGGTCCAGGGAGTGCCAAAATCACAAACCGCAGCTCTTACCAGACACCAAGAGGAAGAGGAAATCGACAACACCAAACAAGCACAAATCGAACAAAAACACGAAAAGCACTAAGAATAGCTCTCTCTTCCCCAAGCGAGGTAATCGCAATGCTAAAAGGACTGAAAAACGCAAGAACAAAACAACGCAAGGTAATACATAAAATAAATCGCCCCGTAGAATAAACCACAAAGCAACAAAGAGTAAGACTAACACCGGGACCACCGCCTTAAATCATATACAAATCTAGTATTTTCACCAATGTATCTTCCTTTTATAAATCCTGTTTGGTCCTTATCTATCAATTTGTCTATTACCGATTTAATTCTGTTAGCTATTGCACTAGAATCAATTTTGTATACTGTTTCAAGAAGTGTTATTGGTCTCCAATGTTTTAGAAATTGGTTTATTTTCCTTTGGGATACATGTAATAATTCCTAGCGTTTGTGTAATTGATAGCTCTCTAATTTTACATCCTAAATTTAGTGACTTAAGAACAAAAATCCCTAACTGTCTCCAAAAGACCTTGAAGAATGCAGCAGAAAAATCCGCTTAGCCCTGGACTTTCGCCATATTTCATATTGTATAAAATATCTGATATTTCCTTATAAGTTAACATATCATCTATTCTATTTGCCCCTTCGTTCTTAAGTTTGATCATTTTGCTCTCATTCATATTCTGTTCTATGTCATTTTTTTATTATTTTTCCATCTTTATTTTCATATAAATTTCGACAACAAATTTCAGTTTCTTTCCGAATTTCTGACTGTTCAGTTAGAGTTGTACCATCAATATTTTTAGGTTTTTCTCCTTGGTTTATATACTGAGCTTTAGCTCTTATCATATGTCCTTTCAGTTTTCCATACCTTATATCATATAGTGCTGTTTTGAGATTTTCTATTTGTTCAGTGATATTCATTTCTGTGTTCTCTTCCAAATCTGCTATTTTCTTTATAAAATGTGTCTCCCTACAATTTCTTTGTTCTTTTCAAAGCTAGTATAAGATATTGACTTTCCTTTATATTTCATCAGTAAAGTATCAAAAAAAAAAAAAAAAAAAAAAAAAAAAAAATGTTTATCATTTATCATAAATTGTATTTCTTTATTTGGAATGCTGTCTATTATATCATGATTATAGACAGGTAAAGCGTATTGTTTTTTGGTTACCATTATCTTTTCATTTATTTGTTTCAAGTATTCAATGTCTGTTCGTAACGGGTTAATATGTTTCCAGTATGAATTTCCATTTTCAAAACTTGTTAGATTGAGTTCTATGGTTATAGGTGAATGGTCAGATCTGTAACTGATGTTTGTTTTTTTTTCATTTTTTTTTTATTTTTACATATTGCATTAGTCTTTCAGTAGACAGGAAATAATCCAATCTTACTTGTTTACAAGCGTTTTTTTTTTTCGCCGTGTAAACTTTTTTTGCAATGGAAATTTTTCTCTGAAGGGGTCTGATAAGTATTTTGTATCTATAATTTCTAGGACTTTGTTTCGAGCTTTTTCATTGTTAACATATTTATAGTTATAGTAGTCTAATTCTGGGTTTATTACACAGTTTTAATCCCCACGTCTGATAATATCATTATTTCCAATTTCATTAATGTAATTTCAAATTTGCTGAAAAAAGGCAGGATTATCTTGGTTTGGTCCATAGAGCTTAGCTAATGTCAGTTATTGATTATCAATTGATAAATCTAAGATAATACACTGTATAGTTACCATCTAAGATAAAATAGTTATCATCTGTAATTTTTTGTGTGTATCTTATAATCAATATCCTTTCCAAAAAGTACCACAACTCCTCTTGCATTTAATTTATAATTACCAACTATGCAGTTACTATTACCCCACTGATCTTTGATATTCATTTCATTTTCTTCTGTGAAATGTGTGTCTTGTAAGCAATAAGCAGGCTTTTTTGTCTTTTAAGTATTCTAAAATATCTATTCGTTTTTCAATACCATGTAGGTCTTGAGTATTATAGGACAAAATTCGTAAATCAGATATTTTTTATTAGAATAAAGTAATGCAGGTATAGTACTGTGCAACAAGGGTGGGTAGGGCTGCCAGACATTTTCAAATAACAAAAAACAAAGTAATACATAACATAAACACTGAACTAAAAAAATCGTGTACACATTTAGGCTTGAATTTATGTTAATTTCTTTTTAACTTTTTAAGTGCAGTATCTTCAGTTTTAAAAGTGTATCTCCAACCAAGCTATTCTATTTTACCTTTTTTCTAAGATCTATGGCAAACTTTAAAAAAAACAACAACAACAAACAAACAAATATTTTATTTAAATATTTAGGGCAAATGTGGTGCTACTGACTGCATCTATTGTTTTACCTTTTAAATACTAAGAATGCTGGAGAATATCAGCAGGCACCGTTTTGAAATGCTTTTATTATTAACGACAGGAACTGGGAATTGACATTTCATGCAAATTGTCGACTTTAGTAACTCGCACGTTTGAACGCCGCCTTGGTGGGGGCCTCTGTAAAGTGAATTTCGCTTAGATAATATTTGGACACAAAATTTTGCTCCCATAAGTGTCGAATTATTTCCCTTCTATAGTGGATCCCTTTTTATAATGGGCTTAATGTCCAGGAAGGCACCCAGGAAATCACAAAAGTTGTCTTCCTTTAACAAAATGCATATGGCAGATAATGTAACAAGAATTCAAGGCCCCCTCAGGCAAATTTTTTACGCCCAGACCAGACCGCGGTTGTGTGAGATCTAGTCTGGGCATACAATGTTCATATTTCTTTTGTGCTTTTTAATGAGTTGCTGAGACATCGAAATTGATAATCCCACTGTTGGTCACCAGTGAAATTATCATTTTTCCCTCTTTGTTAAAACAGAGTTTTCATGAATTCAGGATCAAAACCTCGCCAAAAGGGTTGACGTAGTGTACTTATCTGAAATCATGTGAAATGGTTAACTTACCGCGCTCGAACCGCTGACTAAAGTAACTCTTTTTTTTTCTGCACGCGACGTCAGGCGGTATCACCTACCGCGGCATTTTCTCTGTGTCGATTTCTTGAGTTGTATTGCTTTAAGATTAATTTGGCTTCATTTTCAGGTACAATTTTTTTTTTACCCAATACTATGCCCGTAACACGCAAATTGATGAGAAATGGCCAGGAAAAAAGTTAATTTCCCTACGCAAGTGTCGAAGAGTAGGTAGAAGTTCAATTAATGTAAATAAAGCATAAAAGAAACAGAAAATTTGATTTTTTTTCTGTGTAAGATCGTATTTACACTGGAAAAATCAAATGTCCCCTAAATATTCAGAAACAGGTTGCACACACTGCTCCTATATATTTGGAAATATGTTTTGTCCTAACGTGTCCAATTACATTAGGTGTTAAAAAGCTCATGTCTCACTTGTCGAACGTTTTCTTGTATGCGCGTTGACCACAGAGCTATAGACTTATCAGAAATGCGTTCATCTTCATACATGCAAGCATGATAATGGTTCTTCCCTTTCCCTGCGGATCTACAGTGCCTGTAATGCCGAATAAATCCCTCTTCCGGTCGAACTGTTACGCTGAAATAAATTTAAGTACTTGTGTAAAGGTCGCGACACGAGACCGGACCATTCCCAGCAGGCACATGACGTATAAACAACGTCGTATCAAATGTCAGTGCAACGTCAAGAGATTTATACAACGTCGTCTTAATGTTGATGTAACGTCGTGACGTTTATAGAATGTCGTATTAACGTCGATGCAACGTAATGACGTTATACATAGAGGATATTTATTCTTTTGCTGTAAATACCATAAATTTTGTCTTCGAGTGAAATGAAAACATCAGTATTTTCACGAGTGCGAAGCATGAGTGAAAATTTAAATGTTTTCATTACACGAGATGAAATTTTTTATGGTATTCACTGAAAAAGAGTAAATTTTCTATTTATTTTATTGTTTACACGTCCATGCGCGTTTATGACGTCATAA
Organism: Anodontia alba; assembly: GCA_964016985.1. Lineage (NCBI taxonomy): Eukaryota > Metazoa > Mollusca > Bivalvia > Lucinida > Lucinidae > Anodontia > Anodontia alba. Next base: position 101,282,003 of record OZ024826.1, on the reverse strand, counting down.
GTAACATCACTAAACAAAACATGACCATCATGAAGTCGACGCTCAGAGCTTAATATGCAAACCGCTGGAGAGACAAAAACAAAATGTTTCACGAAAAAAAATAATTTTGATACAAAATGTTCCTAATATTCTAACTAAGAAAATGCATACCAAAACCTGGTAGTTTAGTTCAGAAACAAAGAAGTTAGAGGTATTCAAAAGTCTGAACTGGAGGTAGCATCCACTTCTGAAACAGTAAAGAAAACCGGTCGTCCAAAGTGAGGAGTGAAAATATAAATCGTATAAGTCACTAGTGAAATGATACGATATCAATTCACTAGTGATTGTACCACTTTTATTTTCATCAGATATACACTGATTTCACCGCTGACAATAAAATAAAATATCTTATCAGCGTCGATGCAAGGTCATGACGTTACATAGCGTCGTATCAACCACAATGAACCGTCAGGACGTTTATACAATGTCGTATCAACGTCGTTGCAACGTCAAGACGTTTATACAACGATGCGACGTAGTGACATTTATACAACGTTGTATATACTTCGATGCAAAGTCATGACATTGCATCGAAGTTAATGTGACGTTGTATAAACGTCAGGTGCCCACTGGGTTACGTCATATTTAAAAAGCGGATGCGAAAGTGAATAAAATTATCATTGTTCGTCGGTGGTATACTGTAGCCAGTACTTCTGAGCCCTGTTCAGACTGTGAAGGTGTGAAGTCTGATATTAATCAGCCTTGTTGTATGCTTATTTAATTCAAAATTGTATTCTTATCATGAATATATAAGACACGATTACGCATAAACCCAGTCAGCATTCTACGTAAATCTATATCGGGCCGTCATCGGCCCGTCAGGGTAGCTGACGGGCCGATGACGGCCCGATGTAGATTTACGTAGAATGCTAGCTGGGAAGGTGAAAGTAACATGAATATTTGTATTTTAATTCCCGTATATCAAAATGTTATAATATATTTCTAATCCTTTCTTCCCTAAGTTTCTCAAGTAGTCCATTTCATTTCTGAATTTGGACATATCTATTATTGCATATGGGGTTGACATTTCAAAATCAAAAGCAGAATTGCAAACAGTGTAGATCATGATGAGACGGCTAATCATGAGCTGACTCATAAGGATCTACACTGTTTGCACAGGTATTAGTTAGTTTAAACATATTCAATATCAGCACTTAGACATATGTAGTCGACTCTCATTATCTCGACTTCGCTTAGCTCAAAGTGAAAATCTGGTCCTGTTTTAACATGGAAATCTAACAAAAGGTAACAAATTATTGTGGAAAAGAGAAGACATTGGACCTAGGAGCATTTTTTCCTCTTTTTCACAATAGTTTCCTTACATCACTAACTTTAGGAGTCAAATTACATATTCATTTGTGAAATATGGTTGTTCGATTTGTTTTTTCCTCAGTTCAAATCTGATATGTCGAGGTACGGATATCTCGATGTATTTCAGAGAGTCCCTTGGGCTTCGAGATAACGAGAGTCGACTATATATATATATATCTCAAATAACATATTCATTAGGATAAGAACGAAAGCAGTCTGCAGCATTGGTTTTGGTCAGTAGGGCTGAAAGGGTGGCTGCGATTTCTCTATTGAAATATTTGTCAGAAACAAAATACATCGCAATGGATTCCGGCGGTCTTAATTTCCTAAAAGCCTTGTTTAAAAATATATTTACGAACAATGACATGTAATGCTAGGCCAAAGAAAACATGAAAATAGATAGGATAGGTAGGAATTATCATATTTTTTGTTTTTACATTTTTATGTAGAATTATACCATAATTACCAAATATACCTAAGTCGCATAAAATTTTGTCAAGCCTGATTGGACACTCTTTGGTGCGCCTTAAAGGTACTGGTATAGACACTGATCAAACTGCTCCTGCAGGAGCAGTTGGCATTGGGTCTACAATATTTGCTCAGGCGAGGGGCAGATCCAGGAGGATTTCTGAGGGGATTCGATTAAATCATATGACCGTACCTACTCTACGTATTCAGACAGACAGGCCTAAGCAAACAGTGTACCCCAAATCAGCAGAACGCGGCGTTTGATGAGGGTCTATAGTGTTCGCCACTCACCCAGCAATTTTACACACATTCACAGGTAATATAACTGACTTGTTGAAGAGAAGTATAAGGTAAAGAGTAAGTGGTATGAATATTCAGGGTAATTACGGTATCCCAAATTTATCAAGTTTTTCCAAAATTTCCGATAAAAATGAATTTTAAGCATACGCCGTTGGGAGGGTGGGGGTGGGGGGGGGTAGATACGACGGAACCCCATGAACCCCCTCTTAATCCGCCCCTTACAATATCTGCGCAGACCTGAACTGTCCAAATATTTAGCATAATGTGGTTGCATAGATATGTTATACCTGTAAGAAAGTGGTAAAACTATTTATTTTTTGAGAAAACATGAAAAAATAAATACTAGGTTTCACCAGGAAAATTAGGCAGGGTAGGCGTTATCCGAAATACATAAATTTATTTTGTTTGGCCCTACCTCTTAAAACCTATTACTGGTTGAAAATAATGCGTTCGCCACTGTCCGGGTATAATACATTGCGGCATAGTGATGTGTTTTTGTCTATCTAACGTTGGCTCAGCAGTTGTGCGGTTGATGTATCGTCCAATGATCAAGTCACTGCTGTTGTCCGATGGTCCCCAGGATATGTAAAAGAATTGTGTCTTGAATATGAATCCAGCGGCATTCTTGTACTTTTTCTTGAGATCGGCCTTCAAAATACAATAAAAATATTCATTAACTAAGTAGTTATAGTTCTAATATGTGCCAAATAGCTTGCATCAAATCAATGCAATGTTTGGCATGACTTCTATACGATTTTGGCCCAGGCTTTGTACGAGGGCTAATACTGAAAGTTACAAGAATTTAGGGGATAAATAGCAAGGGAGTTTAGTTGGGCCAATATTTTACGGTATTAACCGGGCTAATATTTTACGGTGTTAACCAGTCGATGAGGTTTGATTGGCTTTCAACACTTTAAAGTTGAAACAAAAAGTTGATTAATGAAAAACACCGAACTGATATTTTTACATTGGCCCTGTTACAAGTCCTCGGCCAGTCGTATTGGTGTTCCGTTGGCTGTATTGGCCCTGGGCTTCGCCTCGGGCCAATACAGCAATCCACAGGCCAATATGACTGCCCTCAGACCTATAACAGGGCATTTATAAAAACATCCATTTAATAACATTATATTAAAACACATTTACCTGTTTAAAAATGTTTCCTTACTGAAATGAAGCATTTCATTCTTATGCGTTTCATTTGTCGATGAAAAACGATACCCAACGCTCTCGCCTGGGCGGACATAAAGCGGAGACGAAGAATACACTCGTGTTGCTGAGAACTTCAGCCAGTAGCGTGTACTGCAGTTACAAAGACATCGCAAGTATATTATACTGACGAGCGTGCAAGTTCCGCCCGTCTTCTGGCTGTTCAAAATCAGACGTTAAGGCTAGAACTTTGAGTCCCGGTATTAAGAAAACATATTTCCTGTTAGGTAGAATACTATCGAAAATTGCATAAATAAAATAATATGTAAGTATAAGAACTTAGATTCAGACTTTAGCTTGCACTGTGTGACGCAAAACATTAGATAATTTAACACTTTCAACCTTGCAGACCAAAACATGTTGTACGCAAACAGTGTAGATCCTGATAATGAGCCATCTCATTAGGATCTACACTGTTTGTCATTTGTTTTGATTTTCTACTGAGATCCATCACGAAAACATGCCTATATAATTTTGACCCCCTTAAACCCCACTTTTATATAGTAAAACTGGGGTTTACAGGGGTATACATTATTTTTCTAATTTCTGCTCAAAAACATAGATTGTGGGTACTCGTTTGAACCGCCTCGTCGAGGCGGTTCTAACGAGTACCCACACTATATGCTTTGCGCAGAAATATGAAAAACATCAGACTTTTTATCTGAAAATTTTCATTTTTTGGTGGTAAAATTTCAGTATATTTGAATAGGCATGTTTTCGTAATGCCTGTTCTGACTAGATTCGGAGATGGAGGAGTCCACTTCAGAAATTGAGGGATAAAAGGGTTAATTCTTAATAAAACATAAAATAAACAATAATCTAAAAGGTTGCTTTTTGGAAAAAATGAAAATTGTCAATAAGCAGCGATTATTCGATAACCCCGCATAAAACATAAAACCTTTTTCTAACAAAATTTAAGTTTCAAAGTGCCGGCATGACCGCGAAAATAAAGTCAAGGTCACTAAAATCTAATAAAAACCAGCAATTGGTGACAGAGATAGTGTGCACAACTTTTTACTGCATTAACAAGGCTCACTTTTTGAGTATTTATAATGTAGTGACCATGATTATAAGGTAAAGGTCATCAAAATCTAATCACTTCTTTACCTTATCCTGATGATGTATCTGTGCTAGTTTGGTCAAATTTCCATCCATTGGTTAAAAAGATAATGTGCTAGTTTGATCAAATTCCAGCCATTGGTTAAAGATTGTGCGCACAAACTTTTTACTGCATTGACAAGGCTCACTTTTTTGAGTATTTATAGTGTAGTGATTTTGAAAATAAGGTCAAGGTCACCCAAAATCTAATCACTTCTTTTCCCCATTCTTATGATGTATCTATGCTAGTTCGGTCTATTTCCTGCAATTGGTTTAAGAGATATTGTGCACACAAACTTTTTACATCATTAACAAGGCTCCTTTTTGAGTATTCATAATGTGGTGACCTTGAAAATAAGGTCAGCTCACCAAAATCTAATCACTTCTTTCTCCCATCCCGATGATGTATCTGTGTTAGTTTGGTAAATTTCCATCCATTGGTTAAATAGATAATGTGCACACAAACTTTTTACTGCATTAACGAGGATCGCTTTTTTGAGTATTTATAATGTAGTGACCTTGAAATAAGGTCAAGGTCACCAAAATCTAATCACTTCTTTGCCCGATCCTTTTGATGTATCTGTGCTAGATCGGTCAAATTCCACCCATTGGTTAAAATGATATTGTGCACACAAACTTTTTACTTCATTAACAAGGCTCCTTTAGGCTCCTTTTTGAGTATTTATAAAGAAGTGACCTTGAAAATAAGGCCAAGGTCACCAAAATCTAATCACTTCTTTCCCACATACTGATGATGTATCTATGCTAGACTGATTAAATTCAATCCATTGGTTAAAGAGATAATGTGCACACAAGCTTTTTGACTGCATTAACAAGGATCGCTTTTTTGAGTATTTATAGTGTAGTGACCTTGAAATAAGGTCAAGGTCACCAAAATCTAATCACTTCTCTGCCCGATCCTTATAATGTATCTGTACTATTTCAGTCAAATTCCAGCCATTGGTTAAAGAGATATTGTGCGCACAAACTTTTTACTTCATTAACAAGGATTCTTTATGCTCCTTTTTGAGTATGTATAATGTAGTGACCTTGAAAATAAGGTCAATGTCACCAAAATCTAATCACTTCCTTCCCCTATCCTGATGATGTATCTGTGCTAGTTTGGTCAAATTCCATCCATTGGTTTAAGAGATAGTGTGCACATAAACTTTTTTCTGCCTTTTTTCTGCATTAAGAATAATTTTTTACAAAGGGAAATAACTCCAAGAGAATTTGCCCCTAGCCCTTACTTTCTCTTATGTAGGTACATCTTATTAATATCAATGTGTCTGCAGTTATTGATGAATATCCATCGCTGCGTTTTTAAGATATAAGGAAAAAAAACAACAACATCGCGGACGGACACACGGGCGGACGGACGGATAGACGGACGGACAACGTGAAAACAGTATACCCCCACCCCCGACAAACAAAGTTTGCGGGGGCTATAAAGAACACATTGCATTTAGAAAATGGGAGTCTCAGTTTTATTGAGACTCTTCATAAGCAGAAAAGAATTTCATTTTCAAAGACAACTAAATGGGCCGAATGATACAAAAGAAAATAAAAAAAAATTCTGCACTAAGGTGAAGTACGGAGAGACGTTCTAAGGCCGCCAAACGGGACAAATAACCAGCTGCAGTGAAATAATTTAAAAAAATCTAATAGGTTCCCTTTGGAAACAAAGAACAAACTACAGACAGACAAGTCTGTATAATGCATACTTTCCTGTTCACCATAATATAAGTGTGTTTATTTCATTGCAAGCGGTGAAATCAATGTGAATTCGAAATGAATAAAAATGATATTTTAACATGTGAAAGAATATGATATTTTCACTAGTGAAAAATAACAAGTATATTTTATTTTCACTACTCGTTTTGCATTACTTCGATTGTCTTCACTGTTTCACTAATAGATGCCGATCCCGCTTCGATTTTTTGAACTCATCTAACTTCTCTGTTTCTGAACAAATCTATTTAGTGTTGGTGTCATTTTCTTAGTTAGAATGTAAGGAACAGTTTGGTATCAAGATTATTTTGATATGCTGATACTTTTTGTTTTTGTCTCTTCAGCGCTTCACATGTTTAAAAGCACTGAACGTCGACGGCAGGACGTTCATGTTTTGTTTGGTGACATAGTTATGACGTCAGAAGCGCGCAATTGTGTGGTAACAATATAATAAGAAGAAAATTTACTCTTTTTCCGTGTATACCATAACAATTTTCATCTCGTGTAATGAAAACATTTAAATTTTCACTCGTGCTTCGCAATCGTGAATTTACGGATGTTTTCATTACACTCGATGAAATATTTATGGTATTCACAGCAAAAGAATACTATATATTGTGAACGTCAATGGCTCGAACACCGATTGCTCGACTATATCTAATTCGAAGCGTTTTTTAGTTTTTAGAAAATTCTTCCGATTATTATTTTATCACGAAAATATATATAGAGGATATTTATTATTTTGCTGTGAATACCATTAGTATTGTCATCGAGTGTAATGAAAACATCAGTATTTTCACGAGTGGAAACACGAGTGAAAATTTGAATGTTTTCATTACACGAGATGAAAGTATTTATGGTAGTCACTGAAAAGAGTATTTTCTTTATTTAGTTGTTTACATGCCAATGCGAGCCTCCAACGTCACCAAACAATAATGAACGTCATGGCGCCAACGTTCAGTGATAGATATGTGAAGCTTTGGAGAGACAAAAACAAAAAAATAGTGAAAATAACATCAACTCGTTATTTCTCACTTATGAAAGTATCATATAATTTCACTTGTGAAAATATCTTTTTTACTCATTTCGGATAAACATTGATTTTAACGCTTGCAATAAAATAAATTTTTAGTGTACTTATTAGAATTGCCGTAATATTTCATAGAAGATCGAAGAGACATCCATAAGTTACCCCCATTTGCCTCCTGATCTGGCGTGATACTTGTAATTAACCCTCAGTGGCTTAAACTACCAATGTCTAGAACAAATTTCCATGTCCCAAATATGGGCTATTTATTGTTTTATTTTGAGTCGCATGGTAGGCCATCTTTAAAAATGAAATAATTTTTTATGAATTTCTGCTTTTGTTCCGGGACACCAAGTCCATTCTGAGGGGTCTACTCCGAGGGGGAGCAAATTCTTTCCGTTTAGATTAGACTCCTTCTCAGAAAGGGGCAAAATAAATCCTGACAGAGTTGGTTACCCTGACAGTGTATCGATTTCACTTAACAATATTTAATTTTTACCCAGTGCCACGACAAACATGTCCATCTTCGAGGGTATTTGTGAATTTAGCACATGTACAGTCTAGTGACTTTACACTTAACCCAGATTATATTTGGACCCTTGTAAACGTTGAAAATCGAATATCCATTTTGATCTAGGTATGTGTAAGTTACAAATTTTGTAAAAAAAAATCAGATTCTTACCAACATTTCTTTGAGTGTCCTATTTCTAGAGGGAATCAAGAATTCGTCAAAATCCATTATTCCAAAATAAGTGCTCCCGGACATTCTCTCAAATGCATCATAATTGACCATTGACAAATCATTATAAAGTTGTCTACTTCGCTGAAAGTCTCTCGGTCTTATGTCTGAAAACAAGTAAATCGGACAGAAAATAAATGAATAAAAAAAAAATAATAATATAATAAATCTCTACATAAACGGTTATTTGGTATGAAATGAAACGAATACCGTAAAATGTGATAATTTCTACATAAACTAGTTTTATTTGAGCCTTGGCACAACATTTCCTACAAGAAGACGTGCGCCCAGTGAAGACTCAGATCAGACTGCGCATATGCACAGTCTGATCAGTCTTCATAAGATACGCTGTGGGTAGCCAAGGATCCACAGCGTCTTCAAGCGGACATCAAGTGGACATCAGTCTGCGCATTTAAACGAGTGCTTTTTTGACATTTTAAATAGTAAAACTGTTTTTTTTTTTCTTATTTCTGCTCAAAAACATAGGGTACCCTCAATCTATGTTCTCAGCAGAAATATGAAAAATATCAGAAAAGTTTCAGTTTTTGGAAGTAAAATTTTCTATATAATCGAATAGGCGTGTTTTCGTAACGAATTGTCCACAATACGCCCATCAATGAGCATGCCCCGAGGTTAGGACTTTGTTTCGTGTTCAACTCAGCTGAGCATGAAATGGTTGCTGCTAATAAATATAACATTTTCATATTTATTAGGAGAGAAAGTTTCATGCTCAGCTATGTTTAGCATTACGAAAACACACCTATGCAAATATGTAGAAAATGTCACCTCCAAAAACAGAAAAAATTCAGATGAAAACCTCTGATATTTTTCATATATCTGCTAAAAACATAGATTGTGGGTACTCGTTAGAACCGCCTCGCCGAGGCGGTTCTAACGGGTACCCACAATCTATGTTTTTGAGCAGAAATAAGAAAAATAATGTATACCCCTGTAAACCCCAGTTTTACTGTATAAAAATGGGGTTTAAGGGGGTCGAAATTGAATAGGCATGTTTTCGTGATGGCAAGAAAGAGTTCGCAATTGTTAGTAATTTTGAGATTTATTAGCAGGACAAATTTCCTGCAGGACAAATATTCTGCTCAGCTGAGTTGAGCACGAAAAAGCACGTAAAAAGTTATATAATCTCAAGGCCGGAACTCATATGTACCCTCTCCCAACGTACTATTGTAAGATTTCGCGTTGTTTTGTTCTGGGACAGCACACTGTCCACACCGACAAATACTATCATATTTAAGACAGTACATAAATATATTCGGGACTTAAAGACACATTTTGGATTGCATAACTAATGACTATAAGGAGGTTTAGATAAGAAATTCTTGGTGACATTGGCCATCCTTACAGTTAGGGGCCTGATAAGGGGAAATCAAATTTGATATCAGCAAACTTTATAATGAAGACAGAGAAACAGATAAGGTGGGTAATTTGGTGATAATTCGATGATATTTTTTCTGTTTATTCAATAAAATATACCTGGTTGTTATTCATTAGGATTGCCTCTCCTAGGCAGTTCTAATGAATACCCACAACATGTTTTAAGGAGAAATACAGATATTTATGCCTATATGCTAATTTATCATTAAATGCCCTCTTTATCTGTTTCTTTGGATCAAATACAGAAAATTAGTAAGATAGATAGTATTTACTTACTTACTTTATTTATTTATTTATTTATTTAAAAAGAGAAGCTCTATAGCATAAAATATACATTCTCAATTGTCTAGGAATTTTCTGACATGGAAAAATATCAGTACTTTGAAAAAAACATCTTAAGGGCTCTTGAAGAAAACTTTCTGATAATTCCATCATGTTTTACTTTCATGAATAAATATTATTTAGTATTCCTTTGTTCTTCTTTCTTCAAGACAAAATATTTGCAATTCAATTTGATTGAAGCTAAAATATTTAGTTTTTAGGCAGCTATGGAATAATTGCGCAGAGTTCTTATTTACTTTAGAAAATAAATAAATAAATAAATAAATAAATAAAGCTTCCTATTTTATATTTCTATTACAGTTTATTTGTATTTTTTCACAATGCAAGAAAAAACGCTTCTTTATTTTGGAAAAAACTATCAAAAATAGATAAATAAAAATAAATAAATAAAGTGCTACAATACAAATCAACAAATTAAATGCAAAATTTGCACATGAATTTATTTAGTTCTAATGTAACATATTGAATACTGCTCAGTTACATGAATTTACCCTTATAGGGCCCCACCTAAGGAGACTTAACATCCTTATAATGGCTTCTTAATTACTTAGATAAGATAAGCCTTTGATGTGCGCTCTGCTATCAGGACTGTATATTAGGGGTGATCATGAAGGGGGGCGCGGGGGTGGGGGGTCTAGCCAAAGAAGGAAGAAAATGTGTCTTTAAAGGGATTTTAAGTGCTATGATAATATTTAGTAATTTTTCTCTGCATTTTCTGGTTATGAGAATATGAGTGAGAGTATCAAAAGAATCTAATACACTCTTGAGTGACATGTTATAGATAAACCATGATTATAGTCGAGGTTTAGGGTATCATCACGGAAACATGCCTATATAACGTTGACCCCCTTAAACCCAACTTTTATATAGTAAAACTGGAGTTTACACGGGTATACATTCTTTTCCTTATTTCTGCTTAAAACATCGAATATGGGTACTTGTTAGAACCGCTGAAATATGAAAAATATCAGAACTTTTATCTGAAAATTTTTATTTTTGGTGGTAAAACTTTCAGTATATTTGAATAGGGTTGTTTTCGTAATGACTGTAAATTATATACCATTGTTTGGTGACTTTTCACTGTCTGATCCCAACTGAGGCGGAGCCGGGTTTGGGTCAGACAGTAAAAGGTTACCAAACTCAATTGGAACAATATTCTTCAGAGTTGTATGAGAAATATTAAACCTGGACGATAATAAGCCATTGGTGAAAAGTAAGTTATTTCCTTTAGAGCAACTTCGCACTGTTTATCGAATTCTCTTAACTGTACGAAATATGTCATTCAGTGACGGCCAGTGACAAGTAGCGAAGAAGGTTATTGCAAAAGCCTATTAATCCTATTATCGCGTTTTAAGCATCAATTGTTCTTAAATGATTATTGATATAGATCCTTACCATCATTCAGTCTTTTTCATTCGACTGATTTTATAGGTGTTAAAGATTGAGATATGTCTGCAACTTTCAGTCAACGGATTGTTAAGGAGCGAATCTGTGTATTAACGGGTCAGTCAACCATGTCCGTCATGTGATAAGTCCCTCCGGGCAAAGCAAATAATTTTCGGCTCTCTGTGACAAACGAGCGAAGGTCTTCTTAATTGATGGCAATAAAAACTGTTTGCACTCCTTATTTAAATCGTACAAAATGATAGCCAATCGTAGCTTTTTGATGTATTGTAATCAGCCAGTTGACATTTTCTCAAGAAATCGAAATGCAATGTTCCTAAGTAACTTATTTTCTTCTTTCATTCCTTCGTTCCTTCCTTCTTTCTTTCGGTCCGTCTGACTGTCTCTCAGCAAGTCAGTCAGTCAGTCAGTCAGTCATATTTTACAATTAAATCATAATGCCATGCATTAGCAAGATATGTAGAAGAGTATTCATTCATTCATTCATTCATTCATTCACCCATCCTTCCTTCGTTCCTTCTTTCGTTCCTTCCATCCATCTATCCATTTATTCATCCATTCATTCATTCATTCATTCATTCATTCATTCATTCGTCTGTATAATAAGTACCATGCAGTATCTGAATTATTGCTACTAAATAAATAAATAAATAAATATCAGTGAATTAAAAAATTAATATTCATTATTATGACATCCTGTGCTCAAGGTAGTTTCCATCATTATCTTATCCTGCAGGCGCTAGTGGACAGCCATTTTCACAAGAGAATATGCAAGTACGGAAATGCTGCTTTCCTTATTTTTAAACCAAAATGGAAGAACTAAGGCTGTAATTTATTATAGAATAGTATATATCATTGCAAACTTTGAGAAATTGGATTTCTTGTTATAAAAATATGGATGGGAAAATAATATGTTTCAAATTAGCATTGAAATGTAGATTCAGACGCATTATGGCAAAATATATTTAGGATAAACAGGGAAACTATATACCACAGTTCAAAGTAAAATGATGAACTAAGTCATCAATTTATTTTTACAAATTTTATACCAAATTCTTTTGAAATAAAATATATTTTAAAAAAATGACATATTTTTTTTTCGCATTCTTCTAAAACTGTATTTTGATCAGTTTAATACGACTTTCCTTTCAATTGCTATATAATTCTGCAGGTAAGTCTGCGACGAGTTTTCAGAGCCGATATCGGCTATTTCCGTGAAACTACGAGGATTGTTCCCGATGATGATATAATTTATAGTGGACAGCGGTTCTAACGAGTACCCACAAGCTATGTTTTTAGCAAAATAAGAAAAAAATAATGTATACCCATGTAAACCCCAGATTTCTATATAAAAATGGGGTTCAAGGGGGGTCAAAATTATATATGCGTGTTTTCGTGATGAACAGCAAACATCAAATGCGCCGATCAGACCGCGCCTTCGCTACACGCACATGCATTTAGCAGGTTTCCTCCCGACAATGTCATACTCTTCTTGTGTGAATGCTCAGCAAATCAATCTATTAGATAGTTCAAGCAAGATTTGTGTAAGATATTGAAATTAGATATGTCTCTTAAATTGCTTTTCCGTGTATCTCATTGAAACTGTCCCCATAGGAGGCTACCAGGTTGGATAGATTTTGAAGAAAAACATAGAATCGGATACATGTATAGAATTAGCTAAATGATTCATTCAACCAAATACATGTATATAATTAAGGCATAGATTACTTCTTTTTCATCCCAAATGCCTCCAACTGGCAGAGATTAGAAACCCTATCTTCAATGTAGAGACCTATTTGTTTGTTTTGCGAACCCCCAGACCCCTCTCTAACCCGCCCATTTAGTGAAGACAGTATATACAGTTATTTCTATACCTGTTTGTGGAATAGTCAAAACTACCGCCGGAGGCCGGGGGGCAATAGTACTTCGAGCTGTCCACGGTACCGAGGGCAGTAGTTTTGACTTTTCCACCAAAACAGCCATGAAATAACTGTTTTATAATCTAACTAAATCTAAAACATTATTGATTCAATCAATGAGCGCTGCTTCAATTGACACGCGATATCGGCACGCCAACGTCATTGCCGTGAAGACGTCCCCAACATTGGTATAGTCAAAACTATTGCCTAGCGCTCTTGCATTAGGTTTAAATAAGATGACGTCATCAACTGTGGTATAGTCAAAACGATAGCACGGCTAATGACGTCAACATTGTCTGATTTTATTGACGTAGCTCTGGCGCGCGCCAAGTAAGTAATAAACAGTCTAAATAGACAAAACTATTTCAGTGAGCTGTAAGTAGTAGATTGGGTAATAAAATTGCTATATTTAGGACTGTTAAATTTAACATTTTTTCACATACATCCAGGAAGTAAAAATTACACAGGCACACTACCATGATTGGCGTGCTAACACAATGTATGGATGCATACAAATAACCGGCATTTGGCTAGATGCCTGAAAACCGCAAAGTTCCTGAAATCAAGGACATCCCGGAAAGTTGCTGTTGTTTACATAAACTCTGGACAGTATGATTCTGGTTTACACCAATGTGTCCAAAAGTTGCGGAAGGAATAGCAAACATTGCAGACACCGACCAGCACGCTCTCAACCAGAGTTCTCTTTTGGGAGCATTCCTGTCAGGATGTACAAACACTCCGTTAATACCTGCCTGTCCGAAAGTACAGGACCGCCATGGTTTAAGACTATTCAAAAAGGGTTCTCATGACCAAACACCTAGTTCTAATATTCGCTGCTTTTTGTTCTGAGTACGTACATAAACCTTGAAAATAATTCTATTGAGCAGTTTCTTTTCAATTTCTGTTTAAAAACATTAATGTTAGCTATATGACCTTTCACTTTGCAACATAATGCTCAGCTATAATAGCACAAATGCTTAGACAGTCATTTTCTGCGGGTGTATCAGTGAGCTGGTTTAAAATCGATTTTTCTGGTTCTAGGTTAAACAATGATATTACATTTAGAGTTTATGGAATCTCGCAACTGGAGTAGAAATGTTTTTACGTGACTGCTCTCATGAAACAAATGTAACAGGGTTTCTCTTTGTTCGTTACAAAATGTACAAAGCTCTTTTTTAGATAAACCACATTTAGACAACCTGCTGTTAGTATATAGTATTCTATGACAGTGTTCATAATGCAAATTTATTAGATTTGAATCATCTGTTGTATAATATAGTTTCGTAAAATGTATGCTCAAGTTTTCATCAAGATCTATGTTTGGCATTTTGAAATAGCTTTTAGTTTTGACCAGCAACATTTTTCAGCGAAAGCTGGTGAAATGGTTTAGTAGATTTTATGATGTATTAATGACCTTCAGCAGCGAATGTAAACTGCGTGGTCTATATAAACATGTTTTACTGTATTATTGAACTTCATATTTAAGGTATAACATGAATATATTGAAGTCCTCAGAAAACATTCAGCAAAGTTTCTCTGCATTTTCAGATTATGACAGTATAAAAAAACATAAACATAATCTTATACACTCCTGAGTGACAAGCCTTTTTTACCAAGACACAAAACGATCTTTCTTTGTCTGTCTGTCTGTCACATTCTCTCTGATACAGCTAGTCTGCGCTATCAAGACCAAGTTTCGAAACTCATTTGCGTTGTCGCTGAAGAAATATTGACTGTATTATTGACCATCAGTAGTGGGTGTAAAATAAGTGGTCTCTGAGGACAGACACTTCACAGCAGCTGGTTTTAAGTACCGTGAGGTGGCGATTGAACGTCCCGGGGGTGCACATAACGTTTATACACCATCGTATTAACGTCGATGCAACGTCATCGACGTTAATACAACGTTGTAAAAGCTCATGTGCCCACTGGTATCATAGTGCAGTTTATATGTTTATCTCTTTGGGATCATTGAACCCATTGTGGTATCTTTGGAAATGGAGTTCTGCTCCTGTATACGCTAGAGGGCGTAAGCAGGGTTTGCATACTTCATTCTGCTTATGAAGAGTCTCATTACAACCGATATTCTAATTTTCTACCTGTAATGTGCTCTTCGTTTCGAAGGTTGCCTTTCAGATTTTTGTTTGACTGTATTACTTACCTTCCGCAGCGGGTATAAACTGATACAGGTCGACTAAACCAGACCGATTGTAATACTGCAGCGCCTGCAAAGCCTGTTGATTTAGATCCCTGAAGTAATATGATATAACCTTATCAACACCAAGGTACTTGTAGACCTCCATCCATTCAATGATTAATTCCGCACTAATATTGGCATATACTACCTGTGTAGTTAACACCAATGTGGTGTCATCGTCTTTAAGGGGCTTATAGATATCTTTGAAAGCGACAGTGTCTTTCTTGCATGGAATTTTTTTCGATAAAAGTCCAACACCGTCGGGAATATCCCTGTTATTATGCCAAATATTGCGACATGTAAAATGAAACGTTCTCATTTTAGTTGGTGCCCAGTGCTGAGTCTTGTGCAAAACAGGTGCTGCAATCATGTCACTGTGGTTTTGAAATTTATATAAGAAACAACATTTTATATCTTCAGGATTGTGTTTGATTTGATAGATGGATGCGTATACTTTGACTATGTCCCATATATGGTTTGTTGTGTTTCCTGCTGCGGCACCATAAACATAGATATGTCCAAAGTTCATCTTTACAGGTTCAAAATCTGGTATCTTTCTCATCTTGTTTGCTCGTTCTGTTACATAAAATACTGTGTTTAAGTTAGATAGGACTACTGCAAAGAAACAAGTATATGTCATAATGTTAGATCAAAGCACTTAAGCATTGCTTGATAGTAGGTCCTGAACGGGGTCATCAGACTGTTCCATTTAACCCTTAACATCCTGTACTTTTAAGAAACAGTGCAGACCCTAATCATCCGCAGCGTACTGCGGAGTCTGATCCGGGTCTGCACTGTTTGCCAATGTCCTTAATGTCCCAGTCCAGGTTCTACAGATAATCCTCTTTACACAGCACTCTGACGTCAAAGCGACAAGAATAGCGCTGCTATAAATAACCGTTACTTGGATTTCGTACAAACGCTATTTGCGTGGATTAACTTTATTGGTCAGCGATAGTCACGTGAACAACCGCAATATAACAATATATAGCAATATTACCGCAATTCTTATGTAACTTTGGGTCGGCCCCAAAATGTACCATATGGCAAGCATGCTCAGATAAGAATCATATCAGTCTGCTATCCGCGCAGTTTAATAAGATGAGTTGCTGGCCGCGTGAACAACTCCGGATCCGTTTGACTATCCGCAATTTATCCATCCAGCGATGACTTACCAGACTGCGCGAAAATGCTGGTTGATCTAGATCTTCTTTGGACGTCTTAACCCTAGTCCTGCTGAACCCGGATAAGCCCTACCTTTACAAACAGTGTTGATCCAGATCAGTTAATGAGCCAATTGATCTGGTTCTGCGCTGTTTGCTATCAAATATGTGAATTTATATCAACAACCTGGATCAAGTAAGTCTGATTCGCTGAATATTAGAAGTGGACGGTGCATCTTAATTCATTCAGCTTAGCAAGAGTTAAGATACATTTAATTACGTTGCAACTGGTGCTACATTCATAACGTTAAAAAGTAAATGAATCTCTATGTTTCCACAAAATATATTTGCCGCGTCAAGTGAGAAAATGCCTCAAACATACGCAAAAATACAGATTATCCTGCGCATGCGCAAAGTATCATATGAGCTCTACATCATTAGGGGTATTTTTAGAATTCGCAATTTATAAATCAGCCTTTTAATTTGCTACTTCTAGAAAGCTTCCCAGCTAGCATTCTTTATAACGGGCCATTATCGGCCCGTCAGCTACCCTTACGGGCCGATAACTGCTCGCTATAGATTTATAAAGCATGCTTACTGGGTTTACTTCATACATGTGTCATAATTTGCTTAATAACCAAACTCTTCCTCATTTCTCATATTATATGGTACAAATGCAACGGCTTACACAGCTCGAGATAAGACAATATCAAAATGAGTATTTTCTTACTTCTTCACAAACATATTTTTAGGTTTTCATTAGAAGCGCCTCAACGAAACAAATCGCTTCTAAGGAATATTCTCGGCGTATGCTTTTTTGAACTTTGTAGAGGCGTTTCGACGCCGACGCACTGCGATGATATGAGCTTGCGTCGATGCGACTTTGCCACGGTACCATCGATTTGAAAGAGTCAATTGACTCATTTTTGTCAGAATAAAATCATAATTACAATAACGAAAAGTCTTTGGAAAACATGCCTGTTATGGGAAATAAATGCTTATATTTACAAGTGAGGTTTAAGAAACAAACCACGTTTTGGAAATACTAAATGCCGACGGAAATGCGGCAATGTTTATAAAGCGTGGGAAATATATAAATACAAACTGAATGCACGAAAATATCTAGCTTTCGGTCTATTAAAATGCTCAAGTTTTTTCTAGACCGAAAGTGATTTTACCAATCTTTCATTCATTGGCTCTTAGTATTTAACTACATGCTTTTATAAAGCAATAAAACAAGAAGTTGATAATTGTGAGACCAGTCATAACACATGAACTAGAGTTTGCGATAAAGCTTGCTTTAGATAACATTTTTGTAGAGCCTCGGATATTAATGTTTGTAGCTTCTCCTGATTCTCTTTATTACCATGCTGGATAATTAAAGAAACCACGCCCACTTCTAATTTCTAGCCTACCAGATTACTTGATCCAGAATGTTGATCCAAATTCTCATAATGAATGATAAATAGTGCAGATCCAGATCAGTTGGATCCCGAAGAAGCCAAGTGATCTGGATCTACACCATTTGTAAAGGCGGGGCATATCCGGGTTCAGCAGGACCAAGGTTAACTGTAAACTTGACAGATTGAATACTATGATTATCAATGACTGACTTCTCTTCTTTAGAAGTCTGTTTACGTTTTCTATGTACTGACTGCAAAAATAACACAATAACAACAATGGTTGGGGAACCAAAAATATGTAATAGAACCCAGAAAATGCCATATTCATGAATCAGAGCCTTACTGAGGCACTGAAAGAAGATACGATGAAGAACAAACAATGACAAAACAAACGCCACATATGAAACAATAGACGCACGAACAAAGAAACGGTCTGTAGAAAAACTACCGGCAAAACATATTTCCTATGGAAGTCCTGAGTACCTTGCTTCAGATGTCCAAAAGCAAATTTAGTTAACGCGCGGTAATGGTTTCAATCATTAGAGTAACATAAAATACATTAATCTATAAAGTTGAAAACACTTAGCTTCTGCCCGTTTAAAGCATATGACTCGGTGTACTCTCATTGATACCAGCGTTTGCATAACTCCTGTAAATCTTTTTCTGTTTGTAAGCGACAGTTGCTGGAGTCAGTATGGTAAGGGAAGTTTTGGAGCTATTAGATAGAATTCTGTTCCCGGAAATACTATTGAAATTGACGGTAATAACGTAGCCAGCTACTGGAGAACAGAATGTAGAATCTTTGCAGTCTGAGGAATCGGGGAGCATTAACTTCTATAGCAAGATCAGAATCTATTCATTAAAATTTAACATTGTAGTTTGAGTATGCATTAGGATGAGATTTCGCAAGAATAAAACTAGTTAAGGCGCTCCCTCCACCCCCACCCCTCTAGCAGTAGTTTTACTACTGGCCGCGCCAATGCGGCCCTTTGTTACAGTTTTTTCATTGCTTGTGCGTCTGTGGTTTCATATGTGGGGTTGTGTTGTCCTTGTTTGTTCCTCATCTCTCCTTTCTTTGGTACCTCAGTTGGACTTTGCTGTGTGACATTTCCAGGGTTTCTTCACATATATTTTGTTATATTTATAGCACAGTTTAGGTGATTCAGTATTCAATAAATAAACAGGAATAGAAGAAACAACAGATACGGCGTCTGATCAGGGTATGCACTGCTTGCATAAAACACAGCCGGATACCCATTCTACTGGAGAAAGACCTATCCAAAGAGTAAAATAGAAGAGCCCACTCGGCCTAAATGGATTAAGCCATGATGACCGTTACAAGATATTACCTCTCCCAGCTAGCATTCTTTATAAATCTATAGCGGGCCGTTATCGGCCCGTCAGCTACCCTGACGGGCCGATAACGGCCCGCTATAGATTTATAAAGAATGCTTACTGGGTCTGTTCCAGTTCCTATTCGTGTGTCTTTTTCTATCTTCATTTGTTCATTGTATTGTCGTCGACGTACTCTTTGTACAATTTGAGCCACAACGTCAGAAACTGTATACGCAGTCTAGTCAGAAGTTTCACTGAGCGCATTTTGGATCATCAAGGATGCAAAGTTTCTTCGTGAGGACAAGGAAGACTCTGAGCAGACTTTGCGGATGCGCAGGCTGGTTTAAGTCGTCGTAGGGCATACATATAAGAAGGTACATTTTTTCACGTTTCGAATCACGTCATATAAGTAAACCCTCTAAGTAGAAGGCGGTGATTCAGGCCCCAGACTGAATGACGGGTACTCCGTCAATATCCCAGCTAGCATTCTTTATAAATCTATAGCGGGCCGTTATCGGCCCGTCAGCTACCCTGACGGGCCGATAACGGGGCGCTATAGATTTATGTAGAATGCTTACTGGGATGGCACATGACTATTGATATCTATTGTCAAATCTATTGTGATCCAATTTGTGTTTTCTTGTATTCTGCTGCAGAATGCCGTTCAGCCATCTGTGTTGTTTAACCATTGTGTCTGCGATTATTTGTGTTTTACTGTGATTGTTCAATAATGAGTTATCCATTACAAAAACATGCCTATCCATATATATAGAAAATTTCACCTCCAAGAACTGAAAATTTTTAGATAAAAACTCTGATATTTTTTCATATTTCTGCTCTAAACATACTTTGCGAGTACTCGTTAGAACCGCCTCGACGAGGCGGTTTAAACGAGTACCCATACTTTATGTTATTTGAGCAGAAATAAGATAATATAACTAATATATACCCCTGTAAGCCCCAGTTTTACTACATAAAAGTGGGGTTTAATGGGGCCAAAATTATATAGGCTTGTTTTCGTGATGAGAACCCGCGCAGACCGAGCGTTATAAGGAATTGCATCATATTTAAGGGAGGGGGGTGTTTGTGTGTTTGTGTGTGTGTACGTGTGTTCTTTATGTCACTTTTAATCAGGTATTCAAGAAATTAATGGGAAGTATGTTTTGGCTCCGGCAGACAAGGCAGCAACAATGCCATCGTTGTTTGACGGCTCCATTATGCCAATACTCTTAAGCGAGAACTTGGTGATACAAAGGCTTATGAACTACAACATTTGATTGAAGAGCGGCCTATGGTTAATGATCATACCTGCCATTCAGCCATTCAGCCATGGAGTTTGCTGTAAGTGTTAAAAATATAACGTCATTCTGTAAACACTTCTGCAGCAAGGTATATCTGAACCAGAATTTTACGGTGACTTAGTGTACAGATTTGGAAAAATTATGGAAAAATCTTTTCAGATCAATTCAGAAATTTAATTAACCGTTATAAAAGAATTGGCTATAGCCCGGATATTATGCGGCAGACTTCATGCCTACATGTTTTTATCAGCCTAATCATTGTTGATGACTGTGCTTCACTCTTTAATGCTCGACGGCGGTTCGCGCCTCAGACTCAATGACTGCCTCTTCGTAAAACTTTGACCAGTGAATTGGGGCTTGACGATATGTCGTTGGCTTGGCCCGCCGTGGTTCAACTATTGGTTTTCATTTACTCTGGCACACAGTAGAATTGCCATGTGTACTCGTATTTGTTTATCATAGTGATTAATTTGATTTTTATGTTTTCGCTCTGATGCATTTACTGAGTTGGGAGCCTTTATGCAAACAGATTTTTTTTATGTATTTCTGTATTAAGTGTAGCATCGGGACCCAGGGTGAAGTTGACTAGCTGTACGGTGTTTTATTCTCTTACTTTTTTTGTTCTACTGACTATTCTAAGGCGGTGGTCCCAGTGTTAATCTTACTCTTTGTTGCTTTGTGGTTTATTCAACGAGGCAATTTGTTTTAAGTTTTGGCTGGTGTTATTTTGTTCTTGTGTTTTTCAGTCCTTTGAGCATTGTACTTACCTCGCTTGGGGAAGAGAGTGCTAATCTTAGTGCTTTCCGTATGTTTGTTTGATTTGCGCTTGTTTGGTTTTGTCTGTTTCTTCTTCCTCTTGGTGTCTGGAAAGGGCTGCGGCTTATGATTATGGCACTCCCTGGACTTTTCTCTTACTTTTTTTGAAAAGATTGCCAAGATAAGCTTTCTACGTTATATTGGTTGCCTAAACTTCACAAAAGATCATACAAAGCACGGTTTATTGCAAATTCAAACTCTTGTACTACTGAACTTTCTAAATTCTTAACTTCTTGTCTTACTGCCATCAGAAAGAATGTACATAAATATTGAGTCAAGTCTAAGAAAGATCATGTTAGAATCTGTTTTGGTCCTTTAAAAATTCAAATGAAGATTTGATCAAAATAAAACCCAGACGTTTTTGTCCATCACGTCTGTCTACGTATGATTTTACACGCTTTACACTGCACTACCTGATAATATTATATAAGACAAACTTAATGATTTAGTGGAATGGTCATTTCATAGAGAAGGTTTCCCCTTGCATGTAACAGAAAAAACTGTTTTTAGTTTCACTTCCAAAAACATAGATATTATATATTATGGTCATATCAGGAAGTGTGTGAAGCTCTGCTCTCACTTTTCTACTTAACAATATTTATATAAGATTTGGTACTAAGCTGTTTAGACGAATTGTGGGTATTCCGATGGGTACGAATTGCGCACCGCTTGTGTCTGATTTGTTCTTGTTCTGTTATGAAAGAAAATTCATAATTTCTCTTTCTGAAGAAAAGCAATCTGAAGTTATTAAAACTTTCAGTCAGATCTCTAGATATTTGGACGATTTATTAAATAATGACAATAAGTACTTAAGAACTTCGATGGTTTGATCAGTCAAAATTTATCCTTCAGAGCTTCAATCAAATAAAGCAAATTTTTCTGAAACAGAATCCCCGTGTTTTGGATTTGCATTTGTCTGTTTTAGATGGATTTATTTCATAAAAAAAAAAAAAAAAAAAAAAAAAAAAAAAATGATAAACGCAATGAATTTGATTTTGAGATTGTAAAGTTTCCTTACTTGGATGGATATGTTCCTCTTCGAGCATCCTGTTTATATAGCACAACTAATTCGGCTAATTTGGTCATGTAACTGACTTCAACACTCGAAATTAACTATTAACTGCTAAATTTCTAAATCAGGGTAATTGGTACGATAAACTTCGTAAAATCTTTTCTGAATTTTATAGACGTCATTTCGATTTAGTTTCAAAATTAAATGTCTTCTGCAACAAGGCCTATCTGAACTTGAAATTTATCATGGCTTAGTATATAAATTCAGAAAAAAAAAATCCTTGTAATGATTTTATCACTCTATTTCGTAAAATCATACTTGTAAAATGATTTGGTACAACATAACTGCAATACGACAAACTGCATGCATAGTAGTTAACCAAAACACGGTTAACTTTCCTTCCCTCATTGGTTGCACGCCGGCGGGTCGGACCTCAGACTCTATGACGGCTCCGGCCTAAAGTCTTTTAAGTAAGTCGGTTGGTGCCTGATGCTCTGGCTCTGGTCGGTTCCACTAGAGTTAAACCGTAGGTTTTTTTTTTGCTCCAGCATTTCAGTTATTTCTTGCTGTCGAGTCCTCATTGTTGTTTCTTCTTTGTATTCGTTTGATTTTTATATTCTCCGAGATGATGCACTAATGCGTTAGAAACCCTTCACACGGACAGTACAACTGTCTTGTGTATACCAATTCAGAGCTAAGGGCGAGAGTTGTGGCCACATAAAATCGATTTACGCCCGTCCCCCACCTCTCCCCCCCCCCCCCTCCTCACCCAGTAGCGGTGCTTCTGCTGCGATTCACTATTTCTATCATTGCGTGTCTTTGCATGTATTTCCAGGTGAAACTTTTATTTTGGATAGCCGTTCGGTCATTTTTTGGAAAGAAACTGTCCTTTTGGATTTGTGCTTGTAGTGATTTGATTGTGGTGCCGTTACTTTAAGTACGGAATCCAACTTTTGATTTTCTTTTGCTTTATTATTTCAGTTATTTCTTGCTGTCGAGTCCTTATCGTTGTTTTATCTCTGAATTCGTTTGATTTTTATGTTTTCGGAGATGTTACACTGATCAGTTAGGTATCCTTTACGTGGACTGAACAAATGTCTTTTGTATACCATGGCAGAGCTAAGGCAAGGATTGTGTCCACGTTAAATTGATTTGCACCCCACCTCCCACCAAGTAATATTTTTACTGACCGTTCCAAGGCGGTGCTTCTGCTGTGGTTTAAGCTTTCTGTCAGGGTACGTCTTTGCATTTATGTCCTGGTGAAATTTTTATTTTGGACAGCCGTTTGGCCAACTTTTGGGGAAGAAAATGTCCTTTTGGCTTTGTTTGTTTGTGTTGAGGTTTTATGGCCAAGTCAACCCAATGGGATCATGTCGAGCGCGACCAGTTTACCTAACCACACGTTTACTGGGCAGGCTTAGTCCTCTAAGCGGTTTACCAGTATTGTGCACATTCTTTCGCCAGAAACTGACAACTGCCCTTCTTGAATCAGCGGAAGGGAGAGAATGACCGTAGAAAATATTTCATGATCAATCTCCACGAAAGAATGTTGCCGACCTCGGCGGGGGTTGAACCCACGACCTCCTGGTCTCCAGTCGGACGGCGCATCCAACTGAGCCACCGAAGCCGGCGTTTTGGCTTTGTGCTTGTAGTGTTTTGATTGCGGTGCCGTTGAAGTAAGCGCGTCCTGCTTTCCCTTTGGTGTCTTGGACGGAAGGTGTTAGGTAATTGTATCGATTCCTACAGTCTACAGAGAATTTACATAGGAATCTGTCCAAGCAGACAATCTCATAAGACTATGCACAGTTATCTTCTAGGATATGAATGTTGTACATAAGGTACATAGCCCCCTTTATCTATTTCCGTTCATTAAATAGACAGATTTGTAAAAAAAAAACAAAAAACAAAAACAAAAAACAGCTGCACAAATGCGTACCCCTGCAAAGCGCACTCCACAGCTATCCGTAACTCGTAATTCGGGTGTAAAATTTACTGATAAAAAACAGTAAGTCACTACTAAGAATGCTTATAGCACACACTTACTTATTTGTATGGTATTGGAGCTTTTATGTTTAAATTAGGTTCAAGCTGCCCCCATCTCCCTTCCCTTCCAACCCAGGTTTCAACTGCGTAATTATTTTCTGACAGATTTGATCTTTGATTTAACTGGGTTCCACTTCTTGTCAACCTATCGTTTTAATATGAAAATGGGGCATACATATCTGAATTATTTTCACAAAATTTCTTAAAAATTGAAAATCTATAACATATAGTTATTGAGTATATTTAAACATTGCAACACAGCTTACAACAAAATGAGAAAATGCACACAATAATTGATAAATATTTAGGTGTTTTTTTTTTTGTTTTTTTTTTGTTTTTCATTCCTGTTTGTTTGATTTTTGGTCCATTATAAATTTCTTGCTTAAAATTACCTTTTTCTTGTTATTACAACCTGTGGAATATTAAGGAAATTGTTTAATGGAGCCCTGTGGAATACCTTGTAAGTGTGGAATAAAAGCCTGTTTTGCAAAAGACATCTAAGGTATTGTAGATAACAAAGCAGTTGTTGCATAATTAAAAAGTAAAATTTAGATTTTGTGAAACATAAAATGAAAGATTATATGCAGCTTCAATGGATTATCTATATAAAATTGTGAATCGTCACAAAAAAGTTAAGTAAAAAGAGACAACAGACGTGTATATAAACAAGAATTCAACAATGAAAATTGATCCTAAACACAAACTGTTTCATATATGGTACAAATTGTTGATCAAAACATCAATGGGTGACTAAATGATTATGATGGACTGTCTGTCCTTTAATATGAAGAAACAACCGTTACTGATGATTAATAAAATTCTAAAACTAGCCATTAAAACACCAAAAGCAGTGCTGTAGATAGCAAAACGTTGCAAAAAGTGGCGCTTTAGTTTTGAAAGGACAGTCTATCCGAAACTTTGGAAATAGAGGCAATATAACAAACAGTGCCCTATCGATGACAGAATTATACATGAATTCAGCTTTGAAGTATGTTCACAAACAAGTTATTCCTATAGCAAGTTGACTGTTAATTTCCAATAATGACTGTTGAAGATAGATAAATAAAACGGAATTGCTCCTATCACTCAGACAAACAGAGATGAAAATGAAAAACCGTTGGTAGAATAATCAAATAAAGAACAACAGAGAGGCTGTTATATAACCACTCTAAACTCACAAAGAGAACAGCTTCAATATTGAATGGAGTGCCAATCTAAACCTTTGACGTCAAATATACTATATGAAACAGTTACAAATAAATGGATGCAAAGGTGTAGATGGGAATATTTTAGTTTAGAGAAACTATCAGTATTAAGCTAAACAACTTGATACTTGCTGGATCCTTTGTAAAGAAATAGTTGACTACTCATCTTCATTTATACATATTTTACAGACAAAAAGCTTTTGCATTTCTTCCTTTAAGGACATCTATTCTATTACCACGAAAAGAGACCATTGTTGAGAACACATAATGGCCCCCCCCCCCTGCCTTACACTTAAAGTAAAGAGTAATTCTGGTTACCAATGGTGTGCGTTATTTTAAAATATATAATCGATGCTTATTTAATCTTATCTCTTTTGTGAGGAATTTTGTTGCTCTGGAGTGCTTGAAATAAATCAAATGCGATTCCAATTACTTATATGAGGGATTTCAAAATATTTGAGATGTCTTTGATGTCAACAAATATATTGAATTTTACAAAAAAAAATCGATCTAAGTGAATATCATTTATTTTATAGATATGATAGCGCTTTCTAAATTTCATGAGACTTCACATATCATGAGGGAGGGGGTGGGGGATGCGGGTGGGGGTGCATAAGTGGCATGTGTTTAGGCAAAGACCATAGGCTGGAGCATACATAAATTTGTAAATGAGTGTCTTGTTTTTCGTATGTTCAGCTAAAATGTTATCAGTTTTTGATGTTCAATATCTCGATATAATCATTACAGAAATTTAAGAAGTAACTTCACTACAACGATGGAGATTGTTGGAGATCATGTTGAATTGTTAATTTCATACTGATAGGTTTAGAGACAGGTTTTCAGCTCTATGTCTAGATTTTTGGACGATTTATTAAATATTGATAATAAATACTTCAATGGTATTAATCAGTTTTGTCCTTCAGAGCTTCAATTAAATGATGCAAATCCTTCAGAAACTGAAGCCCCGTTTTTGGATTTGCATTTGTCTATTTTTGATGGGTTTATTTCATGCAAAATTTATAAAAAGCGAGATGATTTTGATTTTGAGATTGTAAATTGTCCTAACACGGATGGATATGTACCTCATCGAGCATCTTACGGTGTTAGTATCACGCAACTAATTCGGTTCGTCAGAGTGTCTAGTCATGTTACTAATTTCACTCGAAATGAATTATTAACTGCTAAACTCCGCAAAGCCTTTTCTAAATTATATAGACGTTATTTCGATTTTGTTTGAAAATTCAATGTTGGACTTAAATGTCTTCTGCAACAAGGCCTATCAGAACCTGACTTTTACGGTGACTTAGAATATAAATTCAGAAAAATATATGCATGCAATAGCACTCAATTTCGTAAAATCATTCTTCGATACAGTCGACTCTCGTTATTTCGAATTCCAAGGGACTCTCTGAAATACTTCGAGATATCCGTAGTTCGACATATCAGGTTTGCAGAATTGAGGAAAAAATAATTTGATTAACCACATTTAACAAACTGATAGGTAATTGGACTTTTGAAGTTAGAGATATATTGAAAATATTGTGGAAAAGAGGAGAAATTGCTCCTTAGGAGCAATTTCTCCTCTTTTCTACAATATTTTCTATCTGTTGTTAGGTTTTCATGTATAGGCAGGGACCAGATTTTCACTTCGAGATAAGCGGTTATTCGAGATAAGCGAGGTCGAGATAACGAGAGTCAACTGTATATAAAGTTTGGGTACAATATAAATGTAATACGACAGACTGCATGCATGGTAGTTAACGTAATCACGGATAAAAACTTTGCTTCCCTCTTTGATTGCACGCCAACGGGTCGGAACTCAGTCTCTATGAGGCTCCGGCCTAAAAACTTTTAATAAAAGTCAATAAGGATTGCCTTTGGAAACAAAGAACACACAAAATCATGAAAATCGGAGACTCGGTTTGATTGAGTCTCTTCATATACGTCGGTTGGTGCCTGATGCTCTTGTTCTGGTCGGGCACACCGCAGTCCAACTGTTGTTTTTCTTTTGCTTTAGTATTTCAGTTATTTCTTGCTTTCAAGTCCTCATCGTTGTTCTGTCTCTCTGTTCGTTTGATTAGGCGGGGTGTTAAGTCCGTCTATAGTTATGGTCTTCGACTCGATTTTGGGGACCTTTTAGGTATCTCTATTACGCTAGAAAAATAGTTCTCAAATTTCTTTTGTAGTTCCGAAAATTTATCCGCATTGTAAATTGCCAAAGGAATCACAATAAACATCTTAGATTTAGTCAAATTGAAAATGGCTTCAGTTTGCTTCTGAAATCAATACTTATACCTTCGACAACGGAACATTGATCAACGCGTATAAATATATTACGTAAATGTTAACACCTGGTAAATTTTCCTGGTAAAATGTCACGTGCGCACTGACGAGTGATATAAACGTATCAATTATTGAGTTAGTTTCAATGAGAATGGTAATGTGATAAACAAGCCGTCAATTCATCTCAGTGTTCTAATTTTATGATTGTGACGATAAGTAATCTGTTCGAACTGTCCGCACACTTAAAATTAATCCCAAGAAAACAATACATACGAACATGATAATAAGATCGATTTTCTCATACAGCGGATTCCCGTCACTGAGCCACGCGAAGTTAATTAGGGTCACGCAGTTTCTTCTTGTGGGAACGGGTAATCCAATCTCAGCAGTGTGGATCAAGATCCGAGGGCCGCACAACGGCCCGTCTGTTAAGGGTAAACACTGTTTTCCAAAGTACAGGAACTTTTGTAAACTTACAACAAATAAAACAAACTTGACACCCCTAAACTTTCAAATGATTTTGTCAAATGGATCTGTCCAAATGCATTTGGCAAGCAGTGTAGACCCTGATCAGACGCAACAGAACGCGGCGTCACTGTTCATTTACAGTGCAGAATTTTGTTTTGCAAACTTACATCAAACAAAACAAAACTGACATCCTCTAATTTTAAGATAGTTCTGTCAAAAGGCATTTTGCGGACATTTGCAAACGGTATAGACACAGATCAGAATGCCGAGTCTGATCAGGGTTACCACTCTTTGCGTCCAAATTAGGTACTTTTGGATTGGCAAACAATGTGAACCCAGATCAGACGCCGAAGAATTTGTGCGGCGTCTGATCAGGGTCGTCACTGTTTGCTTAATTTACAAGATTTTTTGTACAGCTTACAACAAATTAAACAACTCTGACACTACTTAAATTTAAAATGGATCTGTGACTGTTTGTTATCCAACATCGCAAAATTGTGGTACATTCTTGTTTGAAAGCTATCTTTTCCAAAATGTGGAAATGGAGATTTCATGGTAAAACAAGTTGTGCAGTGTTCTGCGATGGATGATTGAAAACATCTGTCAGATTTGTCGAAAGAAAATTAATTCATTTACAGGGAGGTAAAAACAAAAGTAGTGTATCCCCACAGCTAAAAGGGAAACTATTTCTTTGTAATACGTTTCTACATCCTCCATGTGGTTTAGTTCCCTCAGTAAAAGTTGACGCCTTGCAGAAAAAAACTCTCAGGAATTAAGCAGTAAGCACTAGAACTAAAAGTACTTGCCTATCGGCAGCAAATGCCATCTTTCCGGAGCCTGTTTGATACGAAATCAAATTTCAAAGGTTGGCTCCTTTGCAAAAGCACTGCAAAGTAAAAAGAATAAAGAGCTAATTGCCCGCCTCTCATTACTTCCAGTACTTTGCCTTTTATGTTCTCGGAGATGATGCACTGATAAGTTAGGAACCCTTCACGCAGACTGTACAAATGTCTTGTGTATACCACGTCAGAACTAAGGGCGAGCGTTGCGGCCACGTAAAATCGATTTACGTCCTCAAGAAATATTTTACTGACCGTTCCGAGGCGGTGCTTCCGCTGTGGTTTACTTTTTCTGTCATTGTTTGTCTTTGCATGTATGTCCTGGTGATTTTTGTTTTATTTTGGATAGCCGTTTGGCCAATTTTTGGGAAAGAAACTGTCCTGTAGACTTTGTGCTTGTAGTGTTTGTGGTGCTGTTGCTTTAAGTGCGTCCTGCTTTCCCTTTGGTGTCTTGGACGGAATGTGTTAGGTAATTGTATCGATTCCTGATCATTGGCTTCCTTACTATATACTAAGCCGGGTGTACATCAGGGAGCTCTCCTGAGATTCGAAATACTTTGGTCTCGAAAACAACTACAATGTTATTTTTATAGTTGCTGGGCCTTGTCCAAATAAAGGAATTCCATGCATGGGCAGATTTGGAACTCCACCTTTTTATGTATGTATACTTAGACTTGACTGTAAACAATCGATCAAAAATAATATGAGTCATCGCACGACAAAACCAACAATAAGACCTATGTGGCAAGTAAAAACTCAGATAAGCGTATGTCTCTATCCAGTATGGCAAGGGTTCTCGTTTATTATGGTTTTTGGATAACCTGGAGGCTGTAGAAAGCGCATGCAATCAGCGAACAATGATCAGACTGCGCAAATGCACATGCTGATCTAAGTCTTCGTCGGTCCACAAGTCTAATTTGCAGGTTTGTCGTGCGCTGGCTATTATATTTGTAATCTAAATATTTTATATATAGTGACAGCATATATAATCTGAGATAAATACATTTTCTCTACACGACCGACATTTTACATCTAATGATCAACATAAGAAATAGAACAATATGACATGTGTGGTCTTGTATCGGTCTATACATATTCATTACGTCATTTAAGAATCCTCCGTTGGCATTTGCCTCAAGAAGTCAATAACAAAGAATGATTGTAAACAACTTCAGATTTACATATTGCTAATATATTGTCAGGAGAGATAAATACTTAGAAAGACTCGAGTTTTAAATAACTGTGACATTTCATCTATCACGTTAAGGGAATCTCAATAATAAGCCATACAATGACAAACCAGCAACATGGCATGCGCTCAGCAAAGACTTAGATCAGCCTGGGCATCCTTCCAGTCTGATCAGTCTGTGCTGTGCGCTCAATGGGTATCTGTGACCCAAGCTTCCTTCATGCGGACATCGAAGATTCTGATCAGACTGTAAGGATGCCCGGGCTGATCTGAGTCTTTGCTGGGCGCACATGCCATTTTGTTTGCTTTGTCATGAGAATGCTCATAATACATGTAGTTTTTACTGTGTAATTTATTTTGCAGCGCAACATGAGGAAACATACCTTCTGAGATGTGCGCTCAACAGCGTCCCAAATCAGCCAACGCACCTGCGTTTTCCGTTTAAGGTCTTCGTTGTCCACATGAAGAAATTTTGCATCCTTTGCTATGCTAAATGTGCCCAGGGAAGAATCTGATCAGACTGTGCGAATGCGCAGGCTGACTTGAATCTTCGCTCGGCGCAATTGTCCGACGGTTTATTACGTTTTCTCACGTTGCGGATTATTTGTTTCGTATTTTGATTCTTACAGTTACCATCGTGATCAGAATCTTCCCTGGATCATATTACTGAAGATGTGTATGAGACAGCAAATGACTACAGTATTTTCTTCCAAGATATTGCTTATGTATTGCCAGGAGAGCTATTTGCTACACGCGGGTTTTAAATTACTGCCATATTAAACCTATTACATTATAGAATGTGCGTAGTCTGATGGACAGTGCTGGTGCTGACAGACCTCAGCGAAGAACAGCTCTAGTTGGTAGAGACAGATACAAAGTGGTGATTGCAGCTCTGAGTGAGACTTAATTTTCAGAGAAAGGGCTTTAAAGGAAGTTGGTGCTGGCTACACTTTCTTCTGGAACGGCATGAAGCAGGAGTAGGATTCGCCATCAAGTCAGAACATGTCGGCAAGCTCTCAGGACTTCAAAAATGCTTAAATGATCGCCTAATGACACTGAGACTTCCTTTATCTGGCATGAGGCATACGAAAATTTTAAGCGCCTTTGCCCCAATTTTACCAACCAAGATGAGGTTAAAGACTAGTTCTATGATAATCTGGATTCTGTGATTTCTGCAACACCCTGGACAGACACTCATCCTCCTCGAGGATTTCAATGCCAGAATGGACACAGACCACCACAAAAAGGTAAGAGAAAAGTCCAGGGAGTACCACAATCACAAACCGCAGCCCTTCCCAGACCCCAAGAGGAAGAGGAAACCGACAAATCCAAACAAGCACAAATCGAACAAACGTACGAAAAGCACTAAGATTAGCTCTCTCTTCCCCAAGCGAGGTAATCGCAATACTAAAAGGACTAAAAAACACAAGAACAAAATGACACGTGGAAAGACATACAACAAATCGCCTCGTAGAATAAACCACAAAGCAACAAAGAGTAAGACTAACACCGGGACCACCGCCTTAGAACGGTCAGTATAGTAAACCACCGGTGGGGGCGGGGGGGGGGGGGTGGGGGCGTTTAAAGCACTTTTACAGCTAACTAACTTCACCCTGGGTCCCGATGCTACACTTATTACAGAAACACATAAAAATTTGGTTCTTATAAAGGCTCCCAACTCAGTCAATGCATCAAAGCGAAAACACAAAAATCAAATTAATCACTATAATAAACAAAGACGAGTACTCATGGCTAATTCTACTGTATGCCAGAGTAAATGAAAACCAATAGTTGAACCACGGTGGGCCAAGCCAAAGTTTTACGAAGAGGCCGTCATTGGGTCTGAGGCCCGAACCGCCGTCGTGCAATTAAAGAGTGAAGCATAGCCATCAACAATGATTGGGTTGACAACTAGGCATGCAGTCTGCCGCATAATATCCAGGCTATAGCCAATTCTTTTATAACGGTTAGTAAGTTTTCTGAATTGCTCCGAAAAGTTAGATTTACCTACAATTTTTCTAGATCTGTACACTAAGTCACCGTAAAATTCTGGTTCCGATATAACTAGGAAGGAGTGATTGGAACTGAAGAAGTAGGAAAGTGCAATAGCAATGACCTACTCCTTTTAAGGAAGTGTGCAGAGCATGAA
Organism: Anodontia alba; assembly: GCA_964016985.1. NCBI lineage: Eukaryota > Metazoa > Mollusca > Bivalvia > Lucinida > Lucinidae > Anodontia > Anodontia alba. The sequence goes on along the minus strand of OZ024826.1, from coordinate 101,249,621 downwards.
CTACTGATCATCAACAAAGTCTTCCGTCAATGTGGATTCAGGAAGGACAGAGGAACAATTGACATGATCTTCAGACAGCTCAAGAGAAATGCAAGGAACATGATGTGGACCTCTCCTGGTAATTTTGCAAATCTTATACCGCTTAAGACGCCGCTAGGGGGGCGTACGCAGCCTCGCAAACTACAGTGTTGCATATGAAGAGACTCAGATAAACCAAGTCTCCGATTTTCGTGAATTTGTGTGTTCTTTGTGGCCAAAGGCAATCCTTCTTTACTTTTATTTTTATTCTCCTGTAGCTGGTGTTGTGCCGTGTGGCGGCCGTAAAAATGTCTCCCCGTACATCATCATAGTGCAGGTTATATTTTATTTCCTTTGGGATTATTGAGCCTATCCTGGTTATTTTAAAAATCGAATACCGCTTAAGCCGGTACCAGGGCGCGTATGCAGCCTCGCAAACTACAGTGTTTCATAGGAAAAGACTCAATCAAATCGAGTCTCCGATTTTTCTGATTTTGTGTTCTTTATTCCCAATCCTTTTTGACTTTTATTTGCCGAACTTACCAATGCATTTGTCACGGTCAGATTAGATGGACTTTGAAAAATTATGGCAAGGTTTGGCTGTCCGGCCAAGTTCATAGCAATGATGCGGCAGTATGCTTGCACGGCTCCAAAATGATGGCGAGTTTTCTGATCCATTCCCTGTGACAAATCGAGTTTGGCAAGGCTGTGTACTAGGTTCAGCGGTGTTCAGCATAATGTTTTTGCCATGCTCACAGATGCTTTCCAGGATGGTGACAATGGTATACCTATTAGGTATCGCTTCGATGGGAAGCTTTTAATCTAATAAGGTTGCAAGCTAACTCCAAGATGCAGACAGAAATGCTAGATGAGTTCCTCCTTGCCGATGACATGGCGAAGGGTGCTCCAACAGAAGAGAAGATGTAAAAAGTGTGGCTCATGTATCTGATGTAAGTGACAGCTATGATATCATAATCAGCATCAAAAAGACTGAGGTGGTATATCTGCCAGCACATGAAAAGCCTTACAAGGAGTAAAAGGTTAAAAATTGCAAGTGGTAGACAAATTCACCTTACTTGGAAGCACATTGTTAAGAGATTTGCACATTGATGATGAAGTAAATGCCAGGATTGCCAAAGCTAGTGCAGCATTTGACCGATCACGTGTAGCGATTAGGATCGCAGTGGAACAGATAATGTTGCAAACTTTATTATTGCTTATGAAGAGTCTCAATAAATCCGAGACTCTCATTTTCTTTTCTGTAGTGTGTTCTTTGTTACCAAAGGCATTTTTTTTACATTTATTCACACAAAACTGAACGTCTACAGTACTACACTATTATGAACATGTGAAACTTGGAAAGTTTACCAACGGCAAGCAAAAAGACTGAACCACTTCTATACAAGCTGTCTTATAAAACGTCCAAAGATTGATTGGCAACACAGATTTCAGACAAAAAAGTCCTGGAAAGGGCAGGGATGCAGAGTGTAGTACTCTTTTGTGATTGGCACAATTAAGACAGACAGGCCATGTTACCAGAATGCCTGATGAACGTTTGTCAAGGAAAATCCTATATGGAGAATTATTAGTGGAAAATGGCTCCCATGGTGGTTAGAAGAAGCGATACAAGGACACCCTCAAAGCTTACCTTAAAACTGGAAACAGATTGTACGGGGTCAAGCAAAGTGGCGAGGCCTCATAAGAAGGGGTGCTGGTGAAAAGAAAAAATCGGCAAATCCAAGCAGAACGTACTCTGCGGAAACTAGAGCTAAGACACTACCAACAGAGCTTTCTTCCTCTCATGTTTAGTCTACAACAGGCAGTTTAGAGCTAATATAGGTCCCAGCCATTTTAGAGCACACAAACAGTAACACTTCACGCGTTGGATTAGGATTGATTATTGTCAGAAATGACAGACGAACTATCATTACTTTAGGATAAATCGCAATAAGAATTTTATAGTGTAATTTATTTGAATTGCAAGATTAGATGTTTCCTTGAGTGCGATTCGGATAACCAATGATGAAAAGATTCTTCATGCGGACAAGACAAATCTGATCAGTCTGCGCTTTTGTGTGTTCTTTGTTTCCAAAGGTAAACTGTAGGTGGTGTTATTGTCGTGTGGCGGCATTGAGCCCATTCTGGGTTCTTTAAAAATCGAATATCTCTTAAGCTGGTGCTAAGGGCCGTATGCAACCTTGCAAACTACATTGTTGTGTATGAAGAGATTTGATAAAACCGAGTCTCTGATTTTCGTTCTGTTGTGTGTTCATGCTTTCCAAAGGCAAGACGCAGAGTCGAAATCAAACATACTACATTCTTGCAAAATAAAAACTAGTCGAGAGAGAGAGAGAGAGAGAGAGAGAGAGAGAGAGAGAGATCGAGAGATCAAATATTGAGATAGCCAATGAAGGTAACAATCATGAACTTGAGCCTTGTCAAGGCACCAGATAAGGGTATAAATACATTTCTTGCACACCAGTTAAGGAAATCCTGGATTTAACTATGGGATGGAAATTCTTATCCTACCCAGGTAAGATAAAAATCGAAAATTCTCACATGTTTGATATCCTTAGAACGGCCAACATTTACGTCTAAATATTTTGTCTTGTACTATTATTACCCCGCATACTACCTTATTAAATGGTACCGGAACGGGAAAATTGATCGTATTAATCTTGCCTTGAGAGTCATTCAAAAAGTGTTTGGATAGCAATTACGCATAAATACGCTACCGCCGTCGAAAGGATATGCACTGGATGTAATGGATGTCACGTACGCTATCGTTAAGGTTTACGTCACTGAACCTAATGACAACATTAAACGCCACAGGAATGTCATCACAATATGGCGGACGTCAGCAATCGAAGTGACTGCATTATTAAAAAACATCTACGTTCAGATATAAAACGTTTACAAGAAAAAGAATCTATCATGGGTGTTAGGGGCAGATAGAAAAATCCGTCCCTCGCGATCACAATCTGGCATCAAGGGGCTCGTGATGCCAGACAGTGACGGCTTATCTATCTAACCCTCACTAACCCTCACACCAGTGATAGATCCTTATAAACTGACACTTTAACCTATTTATACCGAGTAAAGGCGTCTACCATAACTCATACATAACAAAAACACGCCTATTCAAATACATATAGAAAATTTCACCTCCAAAATCTGAAAATTTTCAGATAAAAAACTCTGATATTTTTCATATTTCAGTTCAAAACATAGATTGTGGGTACTCGTTAGAACCGCCTCGGCGAGGCGGTTCTAACGAGTACCCACAATCTATGTTTCGGGCAGAAATAAGAAAAAATAATGTATACCCCTGTAAACCCCAGTTTTACTATATAAAAGTGGGGTTTAAGGGGGTCAAAATTATATAGGTATGTTTTCGTGATGTGTTTAGACGGATTGATTTTCAACAGAAAGGCACGTCTGGTAAGATGTGTTATAACCATGTATTCCCGTATATTATGCAAACCGTGTAGACCCTGATCTGTGACGCGTTCTGTGGCGTCTGATCAAGTCTACGCTTTTTGCCAGTGTCCCTTTTATTGGACGCTAGGCGTAAATGGGTTTAAACACTGACACCAGAGCAAACAGACGAAAAGGGAACGAACCCAGAAAGAGGAACTGTTAAAGAAATACTGCCATGGAAGTTTGACATTCCTTTCATGTCTGACATGGAGACAATGTTAATAAAATACCAAACCCAATTTTCTGGGAAAATAAGGCCAATATTGATTTGTCTAATCCCATTTGGCCAGAGACAGCTGACGTTTAAAATATCAGAAAACATTTTACCTTTTGTGCTGATACCACCGGGTTCATTCTGATGTCTATTAACCTGTCCAATTAATAAATCATACTATAGTAAGAATCTCAGTGACTCGAGCACCCATTACGAAACACGCCTATTCAAATATATTGAAAATTTTACAGCCAAAAAGGACAAATTTCAGATAAAATATTCTATTTTTTTTCTTCTTCAAATTTCTGCTCAAAACATAGATTGTAGGTACCCGTTAGAACCGCCTCGGCGAGGCGGTTCTAACGAGTACCCACAATCTGTGTTTTAGCAAAATAAGAAAAATAATGAATGCTCCTGTAAACACAAGTTTTACTATATAAAAGTGGGGTTTAAGGGGGTTAAAATTAAATAGGCGTGTTTTCGTGATGGAGACTCCTTTACCGTGGCGAATTCGAACTCGTTTTTGCGTCTCTAGGAAATTCTCCCGACAGCTCAAGAAAACAAATATTTAGGGATATTTTATGAATGATTCTTTCCTATTTTATCAAGAAAATGTATGTTGCGTTTCCTCATTAGGATGGCCTCATCGAGACGATTCTTATGAGTACACTCAACAGACCATTATCATATAGAAGCTTGAAAAGACATCCATATACTAAACCTATATATTCCTAACCTGGCGCTATGATTAACCCAAAGTGGCTCCAACTACTAATATCTAGAACAAAGTTTCTTGATCCCAAAGATGGTCAAGCCATTGAGGTTCGAGTGTATTAAGGTTGCTGAACACACCATTAAGAGAGATCACTCTGCCGGATCAGAAAGTATCTATCTCCCTTCTCACCTTCTTTAAAGGAAAATATTCCCGAAGGCTACAATTTAAAACTTATATCATCTGAAGTGTTACTCCCTTAGCGAATGAATTAAAATCAAATCAAATCAAAATCGAATTCATTCTCAAAGGGAAACCAGGGAAACACATTCTTTTCTGCCGAAGTGGTCTCCCTTTGAACAGAGGGTGATAAACGATAACTTAATGTGCTCTCATCGTACGGCTAATAGAAATACATTCACGGGGAGATAACTCTGTCTAATTTGTATTTGTTTCCCGTCTGAAGCAGGATCTCCTCTAACCCGAAAAAAAAATGCTTGCCTTGGAGCAAATTCACTTCATTTAGAGTAGACCCCTTTTTATAAGGGCCTGGTTTGCAGTAAAGCCGCCACAGAAAGTCACAAAAGCTGTCCGTCTTGGCAGAAATAATGGAAAATACAGTAACACTTCGCTATTACGACAACTCGAAATTACGACCACTCCATTACTTGGACCAGGTTTTGTCAGTCCCACGGTTTCCGAGGTTTCTGACAAAATGACATATACTAACAGTGTAGACCCAGATCAGACTTCTTCTTCAGGAATCAATTTGCATGAAATTCATAGCCTATTTTCTGGGAAAAAGTAAGAAGAAAAGTACATCAAGAACTGTCCTCAGCTGAAAATTTGACCCAGCATTGCTAAGCATTCATAGCATGAAATTGATCCTTTATAAATCTCTTTAGTACCTGCACACTACCATGGATTTTAGCCGCCCACTTCCAAAATTAATGAAAAGGCTGCATATGCTACATTGTACACAGGACACCTTTTCAAACCGCAAGGCTCATTTCTACCAGTAACGTAACCAGAACGGAATTATTTGTACGCACATCTGGGAAAAATCTTGAAAAGGTATGCCTAGAAACGCTTCCAAAACAGGGGCTACTCTTAAAGGAAAGAATTTGCTCCCTGTGGGAGCAAATTCTTTCCTTTAAGAGCAGCCCCTATGGTAAAGAAGCAAAACAAATTATGTTAAAGTCATTTTATTGTAAATACTTTCCTTATGCATGTTACGCTCATGCGTAATATGCCTAATGAAATCTACACCTATGTCTATTATAAATTCATTAACGCTCAGCATACTGGATACACATTTCAGCAGATAATATTTTGAATTATTGTTCATAGAAAGTAGGCTTTGACATTTCGTGCAACTTGTCTCCGAAGCAAGAAACGTTGACGCCAATTTTCCGTCAAAGATAAAAAAAAAAAAGAGAGAGAGAGAAAAAAGAAATCTTTCATCCATTAGTCGTCTGCTTACTTTACCCAGATAGGTTGCAGTGGTTTACAACGATTACATTACGAAAACACGGCTATTCAAATATACAGAAAAAATTACCTCCAAGAACTGAAAATTTTCAGATTAAAAAAACTCTGATATTTTTCTTATTTCTGCTCAAAACATAGATTGTGGGTACTCGTTAGAACCGCCTCGCCGAGGCGGTTCTAACGAGTATCCACAATTTAGGTTTCTGAGCAGAAATAAGAAAAAATAATGTATTCCCCTGTAAACCCCGGTCTTACTATATAAAAGTGGGGTTTAAGGGGATCAAAAATATATAGGTATGTTTTCTTAATGTGAAGAATTTTGGCTTAGCAAAGAAATGTCATTTAGCCGCAACTTCAGAAAATGTAACTTCGGACATGTGCGCCCAGCGAAGATTCAAATCAGCCTGTGCATTCGTGCAGTCTGATCAGAATGTACACTGGGCGCATTTTAGACAGCCACGGATGCACTATTTTTTCATACGGAGAACGATCAGACTGCGAATGCGCAGACTGATTTGAGTCTTCGTTGGGCGCACCTGTCAGACGGCGCGTTTTCTCGTGTTGAGGCTCAAATAATCAATACCAATAAAAAATATGCTAACACTTACTTCTATAGAAGTATTGACTGGCAACCTGAAGGTTGTATGAGTAAACTGGTCCGTGAAATACTTTATCTGAAAAGAAAAGGTGAACATTCAGGGCCATAGCATATAGGTTAAAGAGTCAAAATATACGGAGAGTTAGATAGAAACACAGACAAACAATAAAAGATAAATAGACAGATTAATCTATTTATGTCTGGTGTTCCTTAAGAGGAATATTGGCAAACAGATGGACCCATATAAGACACCGCTGCCCGCGGTGTCTTATCAGGGTCAACACTGCTGAAAACAAAACACCGAATAAATAGGCAATCGACCTGTCCAAAAAGTTGGGTAGAAGAGTCAACTCGGCATTTAGGGGTTAAATATTTAGCTATTATTGAGGTGGCACTATGTAGTCCGTATGTTTTTTTGTTGTTTTTTTTGAGTAAATTTTGTCTCATTTTACCGCAAAACACGTCTCAGGTAACCGTTATCATCATATGATCATTTGTTTTTGAGTAAATTTTGTCTCATTTTACCAAAAAACACGTTTCAGGTAACCGTTATCATCGCTTCGCAGAAAGTGAGAATAAATAGTACCGATTACATAACTGTTTTGTATTGAGAACTGGAGAACATTAAATTAAGTATATCATCAAGTACTTACTATAGATAGATAGATAGATAGATAGATAGATAGATAGATAGATAGATAGATAGATAGATAGATAGATAGATAGATTGACGAACAGACAAATAGACAGACAGACAGACAGACAGACAGACAGATAGATAGATAGATAGATAGATAGATAGATAGATAGATAGATAGATAGATAGATAGATAGATAGAAAGATAGATGGGCAGACAGACAGGTAGGTTAGTAGGCAGATAGACATGCAGGCAGAGAGAGAGAGAGAGAGAGAGAGAGAGAGAGAGAGAGAGAGAGAGAGAGAGAGAGAGAGAGTCATTACCTCAATTACAACGCCAGCTAAGCTCGTCAGTGCAAACAGTATTATCACATGGACTTTTCTTACCTTCCTTACTAAGAGCATATTGAATAACACTGAAAATAAAATGTTTATTATATATCAGTACTGGGAGAAACAGTTGTCATCAAATGACAAATGTCTGGGGAAATTCAGCAGACGTAAGATAGATTATAGTTTATCTTTTCCTCGTTTTTCTCAGAAAACAGGATTTGACATTTAGTCATGCGCAAAAATATACATGTATGCTGTTATGTGAATAAATTAGCATCAATGTCCTTGGGTAGGAAAAATAGTCTCGCATAAACATTTCTCTCTACAAAATGTCTTGCATGATATTTTCCTACACACATTATGCAGAAAAACAATACCCAAGATCATTGATGTTAATTTGTTTACATCACGCCTATATAATTTTGGCCCCCTTAAACCCCACTTTTACATAGTAAAACTGAGATTTACAGGGGTATACATTATTTTTGTTATTTCTGCTCAAAACATAGATTATGGGTACTCGTTAGGACCGCCTCGACGAGGCGGTTCTAACGGGTACCCACAATCTATGTTTTGAGCAGAAATATGAAAATTATCAGTTTTTTATCTGAAAATTTTCATTTTCTGGAGGTGAAATTTTCTATATATTTAAATAGACGTGTTCTCGTAACGCAATACAGCATACATTTTGTATACTCATTAAAACGACCTCCTGCTGCTCAAAAGTGTTTATGGTACCCATTCACGCTTAGCTGTCTGGCTAAATTTATCAGCAGATGACCTTTAAAAATATTTTTCTTATTTTTCCGAGAAAACAATTCGGCATTTTTAATGCAAATTGTCTCCAATGAAGTCAGTTTGCATAAAATGCCAATTCCTGTTTTCTTGAAAAAAAAAAAATCATAAATGTGTTGTCTAAAGAATTAGCCAATAGCATCACGAAAACATTCTTATATAATTTTGACCCCCTTAAACCCCACTTTTATATAGTAAAACTGGGGTTTACAGGGGTATACATTATTTTTCTTATTTCTGCTCAAAAATATATATTGTGGATACTCGTTAGAGGCGGTTCTAACGAGTACCCACAATCTATGTTTTGAGCAGAGATATGAAAGATATCAGAGATTTTTATCTGAAAATTTTCAGTTTTTTGGAGGTGAAATTTTCTATATATTTGAATGGACGAGTTTTTGTAATGGTGTGGTAATGGTTAAACATGCATACGACAATATGCCAGAAAAAGTGAAAGTCCAGATCGACCTATAGATCCTTGCTATGAGTAAATTAATCGGGGAATTTACTGTTTTCACATACTGATCCACTTCTTGTGCGGGTCATGTCACTGAACAAAAATGCCTGTGGCAAAGCGGACGACGAAGAACCAGAGCGACCTGCGCTTTCTTGCTGTCTGATCATGTACTTTGCTGTTCACATGCAACATACGATGCATTTTTCTCATGCCATTACGAAAACACGCCTATTCAAATATATTGAAAATTTTACCACCATAAAGATTGAAAATTTTCAGATAAAAAATCCTGATATTTTTCATAATTCTGCTCCAAATATAGATTGTGGGTACTCGTTAGAACCGCCTCGTCGAGGCGGTTCTAACGAGTACCCACAATCTATGTTTTGAACAGAAATAAGAAAAATAATGTATAACCCTGTAAACCCAGTTTTACTATATAAAAGTGGGGTTTAAGGGGGGTCAAAATTATATAGGCGTGTTTTCGTGATGGAATCGTCACGAGCTATTTGCTCATACATGTACGAATCGCTATAAGGAAAGCAGTGAGCTATTTGCTCATACATGTACGAATCGCTATAAGGAAAGCAGTGAGCTATTTGCTCATGCATGTATGAATCGCTATAAGAAAAGCAGTGAGCTATTTGCTCATACATGTACGAATCGCTATAAGGAAAGCAGTGAGCTATTTGCTTATACATGTACGAATCGCTATAAGGAAAGCAGTGAGCTATTTGCTCATGCATGTATGAATCGCTATAAGAAAAGCAGTGAGCTATTTGCTCATACATGTACGAATCGCTACAAGGAAAGCAGTGAGCTATTTGCTCATACGAATCGCTATGAAGAAAACAGTGTTATCACATATGCAGACAAAGACGCAGAACAATTTGAGCAGCCTGATCGGGTACATTGCTACGAGGGTCGTGTAAAACGTTCTGTCACTAATAGGCTTCCTTCGTTTTATCTCAGGTATGCTTTAAAATGTTTCAATGCACTTGAATGGTGTGTTGATTAGCTAACGATACAATTTATTTCGTGCACATGTCGTGCAAATTGCTTTCCAACTGACCGAGTTATTTTAAATTGAAATAGATGCAGTCATACACATTGACTAATTTACTTGTTACATTGGAACATGGACCAGAAGACTGAAATTCGTAGCTATATTAAATGCCGCATTAGGTTTAATATAGACTCAAAGCAGATACTTAATGAATTGTGTGGTATATATGGACCTCAGACCATTTCAATGCGCACAGTATTTAGGTGGGTAAAGCTTTTAAAGCTGGGAAATTTTCTGTTGAAGATGATACCCGTCCTGGAAGGCCTAAAACCTCTGTCACCAAGGCTAACGTCGCTGCTGTAAAGACTGTGGTCGAACAGGATGCGCGATTGTCTGTCAAAGATATAGCTAGCTGTACTGGCATATCAGAAGGCAGTGTGCAAACAATTCTGAAAAAGCGTTTGGACGAGAAAGTTTTGCGCTAATTAAGTGGGTACCTCATTTGCTCACTGAGGAGCAAAAGGCACAACGCCTTAAATGTGCCCGGAAACCATACAAAGGCTGTAATAGTCGGGCTATTTCTAACTTGCTAACAGGTGAAACCTGGGGGCACATGTTTGAGCCACAAAGAAGGGCTGATAATAAGCAATGGATGCGAAAATGTATTGCCAAGAGAACCATAAGTTCGAAAAAGATGTTGTACGCAATTTTCTTTAATCCAAGTGGGCAAGTCGTCCAAGTGCCTTGTCCATCTGGTCATACAGTCACTGGCCGATTCTACAAGAATTCTGTACTGAAGAAAGTGAAAGAGTTTTACAATTAGAAACGACCAAGCAAAGGATGGTCAGGAGTCCACCTTTTACATGACAACGCCTCCTCTTATAAGTGTGAGGCTGTTAAGTCTTTTTTGGCTTCTGAAAACTGGAAGTTTTAAACCATCCACCTTATTCACCTGACCTTTTTATTTCCAAGGCTTAAGAAAATGTTTTCTTGAAATAAGTATACGTCTAGAAGTTCTCTTGGCAGCGTTATTTATCAATGTCTCCAACAGATACCAAAAGAAGACTATTTATCTGCTTTTCGCGACTCGGTAAAAAGGTTACAAAAATGTGTGTCAGTAAAGGGGGGATACTTTGAAGGTTTTTAATAAAAATATGTTTGATAAAACGTAGCACTGAAGTAATCCGAACCCAGTGACAAAAGTTTTTGCAGGACCGTCGTATTCACAAATGCCACACGGGTTCATTTCAGGATAGTACAGGATAGTTGAGAGGTAAGTATCTTACTTCTCACCACTGGCATGTGGCAGGGTAGGTGTCGCTCGCTCAAGGTCTCCATATCACGTAAACATGCCTATATTATTTTGACCCCCTTAAACCCCACTTTTATATAGTAAAACTTGGGTTTGCATGGATATACATTATTTCTTTTATTTCTGCTAAAAAACATAGATTTTAGTACTCGTTAGAACCGCCTCACTAAGACGGTTCCAACAAGTACCCACAATCTATGTTTTAAGCAGAAATATGCGAAATATCAGATTTATTTTATCTGAAAACTTTCAGTTTTTTGTGGTTAAATTTTCGATATATTTGAATATGCATGTTTTCGTAATGACCACGTTTGACCATCAAACGCCAACAACCACACCTTTGAAAATGCATTCGGGCCACACCATTCGAAAACTTTTCTTTGGGCATATGCGGACAGCGATGGTCCAGATCAGTCTGCGCATCCACGCAGTCTGATCAGGGCCTTCGTTGTCTGTTAACAGAATCAATTGGCACTATAGAATGCATCAATGGTGAGCAAGTCCCCGGATGATACACGTACTTTGTGCGTGCGCGGATGAATTTAAATCTTTGCATTTTGCATATGTTCGAAGACTCTTTTTCGCTTGGCGCAGCAAATTCATAAATTCGCTGAACATTCTGTGTAATCAAAGCGGGGAACATCATTAACTTCAAAATGTAGACGGTGCTTCTGTTGCAGCTCCTCTTTGTTTGTTCGTCGGTGGTTTCATATACAGTAAAACCTCAATAGCTCGAACACCGATGGCTCGTTTACCATGGAGCATTCGAACTCGTTTTTGAGTCCCTATGAAATTCTTCCAATAGGTCCAGAAAGCAATTATTTAAGTAAATGTTCTGATTTTTTATCATGAAATTGTATGTTGTGTGTACTCACTAGAATTCGCCTCATCGACGCGATTCTAATGAGTACACTCAACATAAAATTATTGTATAGAAGATCGAAAACAATTCCCTAATTTATCACCATTTGCTTCCTGACCTTGCGCCATAATTAAACCTCAGTGGCTCGAACTACCCATTCCTCGAACAAATTTCCATGGTCCCAATCATGTTCGAGCCATATGGCGTTGGTAATATAATTATTTGTTCCTCATCTCTCCTTCTTTTGTTGACTTCTGTTCTGACAATTTCAGTCCAGCGAAATATTACTTGATATCAACCGTCCTTTACAAGTAAGCAATTCCATACCAAAAATTTACCGGAAAATGATTTGATGTCTGCACTTTGAAATATTTTGATATCTTTCCCTCAGGACTTTCAATATGGCGTCACTTGGTCGTTCATATTTCCAGCTAACTTAACTATTTCAGCCCAGCAGACCAAGCCAGGCCCCGAGGTTCTAAAACTTTTTTCATGCTCAACTCAACTGCTCATGAAATTTGTCCTGCTAATAAATCTCAAATTACTAAACTATTGCAAATTCTTTCTTGCAAAACATAGCTGAGCATGAAAATATCTTTGCTAATAAATATGAAAATGCCAACTTTTGTTGGCATTTTCATATTTATTAGCAGAGAAATTTTCATGCTCAGGTGAGTTTAGCATGAAAAATGTTTTAATACCTCGAGGCCACATACTGTGCAAACAGTTTAGATCCAGATGAGACGGCTCCTGAGCCGTATCATCATGACCTACTCTGTCAGTCTGTTATTGATTTTTGACTGAAGCCTCTATTTGCAACAATGGATGGGTCCAAATTCAGAGACGGAAGAGTCCAGGTCTGAAAGTCGAGGTAGAAAGGGTTAAACTGTAGAATATGCTATTCATTTTGATTGGCCTGATAATAAAGAAAGACATATACTGAGAGGCAAAAATAAGTATACTGGTAACTATTTTGTATTTGTCACCGGATTTTTACTACATTGTATGTACATAAATCGTTGATATTATAATTAAGAACAATCATTTACGCACAATTTGCAACAAATTCCAAGAAATTGTATCAAAAAGCAAGGAAATGTCATTTACGGAAACGAATAAGGGGTCTAAATCAATATTTGCGTATGAGTAGCTTCCCTTTAAAAGTGCATTTTGGACAAAGAAACTTTCATTTATGCATCTGCATTGCATTCAGTCGGTAGAAGGATAAAAATGCTGTAAGGACATGTTTTAACTTCAAATGCACACCAGAGAACACTGTCAAATGTCTATACTTAGACAACGTGTTTGACATTTTCGTTTCTCTTCTGACGGAATGCACTGAATTTATACGGGACATTAATTGACATTGTTCTGTTTAATAAACCGTTTCAGGAGATTTCATTTGTATGTGGTACAAGAAGGCTAAGCCAAGCAACAATTCAAACGAAAAATTCGAACGAAAACTACCAACGCCACTTCAGATATAGACTCTTTAAATTCCCTATATTTTTCATTCAAAGGGAGATAATTAAAGACTCATAACTCCATAATTTATGACTGCAAAAGAATTACCTTTGTTATTTTCAAAGACATACGTTTGACAAAAATGACCATGAAAACATTTTAACGAAAAAAAGGAAAACACGAACCGGTACTCAAAACTCGAAACTGTATACTAATTAATGCCTTTTGAACGAACCGTAGCTCTATATATGCTTAGGCGATTGACCCATTTATGCCGTGTTGACTCTTCTATTTTAAATTTTGATACCGGTCTATTTCCAAACGCAGAGTATCAAGTTCGTTTTATTATGACTATGTTTTATAGAAATTCCTGAACTTAATACAAATAGTGTAGACGCTGATCAGATGTCACGTTCTGAAACGTTCTATGGGAAAAAATGCAGCAGATGGTTTATGAATGCCAAAGTTATTTTTTTCGATCAAAAGAGTTGTCTTCATAATGCAAAAGTCGTGATACAGAAACATCAATAATAACAATTAAACAAGTACAAGCTTTCAGAAATAGCTTCGCCTTAGCTTCGCACACAACAAATGTGAAAGCTGATTTTAATACGAAATACTCTTGGGATAGTTACATGCAAGTCTTTCCTAAACTGGCTAAATTCCATAAAGCAAAAGGTGAATTCGAGCGGTCTAAATGAGACCCCGTCCCGTTGATTCACCGTGCATGCCAGCTTTAATGAAAACTTTTTCTTTGTAGAATATCAAAATTTTTTCACCATGTCCCGGGAATGTTATAAAGACTTTAACAGTACCAATGTATCCACCCACTTTAAAAGTGAAATTGTCAAGATTATTGTATACCCTATAACACCACGGTACAACGAACGCGACTAGGCACAACGAACGCAGTTGAAATTTTGTTGACGGGAAAAAAGTGTAAGTTCAATATTTCCTTTATTTCGCCGAAAATATCATGAATTTCGTTTTCTGGTGTTTTTTGCGATTACAAGAGGTTGTGTTTTTGTTGTTTTGTCCAAATTTTAAGTTATGACACGGTCAGAGAAGGAAAAGCAAAGCTACAAATTAGGCCACAACAGGCTAAAAAAAATTTTTTTAAGGATCCATCAAATGAAAATAAATTGCATGTATACGACCATTCTAGTGCTTCTGAAGTCTCTAGGTATCGAAGTAAGTATACTATCTTTCATAATTCATAAAAAAAAAAAAAAAAAATAGAATAAGAATAAGAATTTGTCGAATTTTCCTAGCGCACTATCTTGAAACATACTACATGTGTTGTGTCTGGGTACACTAAACACGGAACAAATGGTACAACAAACACGGATATGGAAACCTCAAATTTGGACGTTTTTTTTTTTTTTTTTTCATCATAAGCGCCAGTTTCCAAGAATTAGCCGAGAAGAATAAGCCGAGAAGACTGGCACACATCTGCCCCTTAAGTTGTAAATTTGCAACATCAACTGATGCGCTTGCCATTCCGAAATTAGAAAGTGTTTTGGGTTGTAAGATGCATTCGCTGACATTTCCTGAAGCTGAGAGCCAGAGCATATAATTTATGACATGTAGACAACTTCTTTATACATCGGACGCACAATGAACAGTAGCTCAGACCCATTAAGTTTGCATGTGGCATACAAAATAACCTGCCAATGTACATATACATGTAAACAATAGTAATGTACATTTGATTTAATATCCTCGTTTTAACAAATAGTTTATTATTTCAACTGTCACGAGCAAAGGTCAGAGCGACATTTTAAAAGTGCATGTTGTTACCCCAGACAATAAGCTCTACCAACTGAGCAAAAACAATTTCACTGAGACACTATTTCGTCTCACAGTGCAATCACAAGATTCTGCAAAATAATTTGTCAGTACAGTAGTGACTGAAGATACTTTGTGCATCCGCATATTCTGTTTACATTCTGCGAGCAACTAAAGACTTATTCATTATACCAATACGGGAACCAATTACCTTGGCTTTAGTGCGCGGATTCGAGTCTTTCCTGGACACGCATATTTTGTTGAAAGATTTTTTCTTTCGCCCCTTTTACTACTTCTTGCACACCAGATCAGGAAATCCTAGTTTTAAACCTGGATAGAAACTTTATCCTACCCAGGTTATCCTGCAAAGGGATTGTATAAAAGTCAAAAAGGCTCACGTGTTTGCCTCGGAGGTGTTTGATGTACACTTGTTGTATAGGACGTCATGTATGCGTCGTTAAGCTATTGCAAGTACATGTAACATGACGACATGAAAAGCCATATTAATTCCATCACAATATGGCGGACATCAGCAATAGAAGTGACGGCATTTAAATCTGCGTTCTAGATTTAAAGATATACAAGAAAAAGAATCTGTAATCGATGTGTCATGAAATCTTTTCTACGGTCATTCTCTGCCTTCAGCTGATTCAAGAAAGGCAGTTGTCAGTTTCTGGCGTAATAATGTGCACTGTACATGTTAAACGCTTTTGTATAAGCCTGCCCAGGAAGTGTTGTCAGGTACATTGACCAGCTCGATATGACCAAAATAGTGTTGAGAGGGTTGTTAAACTCCAAAACAAACAAACAAACTGGGGATGGTTGGGTGTGGCGAAGATGTCGTGTATCTTACGTCGCTGGGGTGTCCAACTGGTATTGGCGTACAGTTGGGCAAGACCTGCTATCTTGGGTAGAGAGGAATGTTTTTATTTCTTCCGTTTCTTCACTTTCATTCCTTTTCCTTTTCGTTTCTTGCTCTTTTCTCACTTTCTCTGGGAGATGACACGAAATGACCCACAGGGGTTGACACGTCGTTAAACCTTAACAAAGTAAATCACTCAAAAAAAAAAAACACAAGTAATGGGTGTGAGGGGTAAATAGGAAAATCCGTTCCTCATCCTTTTACGGCCCACGACCCCTAACCTCAATTATATACCTTGGAAGCTTATACATAGTTTATAGATTTATAACCATTCTCTGACAACTGCGTAAGGAATACGACTGTTTGGCTCAGTGGCTATAGCACTGGATTTTCACCTGAGCGGCCCAGGGTCGAATCCCAAAGATTACCCTATCATATTCAGAAATAATGCCATGCATATATACATAAATCATAAAAATGAGAATCAGAAAGGCATTAAAGAGTATATAATAGTCAAATAGATCGTTTGGAATTTAAAAATAGCATTATTTATCGGGACTTCTTCACAGGTGGATTAAAGAGTTTTGTCTCAGTTCATGAAGATTATAATCCGTGTTTGTTGTTCCCAAACTGTGCTGATTAACCGCGTTATGGTGTATCGTAACCCGTGGTAAGTTGTACCCTAACATAAAATGCAGATTTGAACCATTCCCGGATTCAGTGGACACTGACACTATCTGGGCATTACGAAAACATGCCTATTCAAATATATTGAAAATTTCACCACCAAAAACTGAAAGTTTTCAGATACAAATTCTGATATTTTTCACATTTTGCTCAAAACATAGATTGGGGTGCTCGTTAGAACCGCCTCGACGAGGCGGTTCTAACGAGTACCCACAATCTATGTTTTTGAACAGAAATAAGTAAAATAATGTATACCCCTGTAAACCCCAGTTTTACTATATAAAAGTGGGGTTTAAGGGGGCCAAAATTATATAGGTATGTTTTCGTGAGGGCTCAAAGAAATGCATCAATAGAGGCTCTAGAGTCGCAACAATATATGAATCACAAAAGCATTTGTACAAAAGATACGTAACGGTCCGAACATATTAACCAAAGTATGCTGGAGTCGGTGAAAACACGCTTGACAAAAGAAAAAAAAATGTTTTTATTTTCGTTTGTTATGAAAAGATTTCTCTGCAACTATATCTGTAAAAGGCAATACCGCTTTCCTGTAGCTATGTAAAATAACCATCCAAGAAGATTAGGACAATAGCTAAAATAAACCATTTTCACACCGAACATATTCTTGTGACGTCATCATTTTTAACTGCGTTCGTTGTACCCAGACGCGTTCGTTGTATCGCGGTAACCGATGTGTATAATCTTTGATAAAATGCTGCAATGATAACCTGTAAGAATATTTACAAAAGTGCAATATACATGCGTATACACGTGAATGCAGAACACATTTTGTATATGTAGATGTTCCAACAAAAAGTACTCTATTCTATTCTATGCCATATCTAGTTCCGCGTTTTACATGTAGACAACACGCTGAAGGTCAATGGTGTATTACGGGTCAACACTTGTGTCATCTCCGTGTCAAACACCGAGAACTGCGGCGTATTTGATGCAAATTAGAGGTCCTGTGGCATACACGGAGTATGCATGGCGTTTCTGTTGCGTATCTGTGCCGTTTCTGTGGCGTATGCGTGGCGTGTTCGTACCGTATAGCGCGTTGCCGTTTCGTTGCCATGGCGTTTAATTATTATCTGCGACGTTGCTTTTGCGTAATGGGGCGTTCACAATTTGGCCATTTTCGTATGCTCATATTTTTGCCTCGGTTAGGTTATTCTATAAGAAAACTGGCACTCGACAGGTTAATTGGTTAAATCTGATTTATATCCATCAATATGCCAAAACTATGAAAACATTCCAATCTGTTAAAGCGCAATTGTCTTTCCACTAGAATAGAAAATAGAAAACCTCTGAAGAAGGCGAAAGCCTAAAGGCCTCAGGTAAACAAATAATTTTGCATTGTTAATGATTTACTCTCTACATTTAGTTTAACGCTTATCATTTCAGCATCCTTTCTGGATCCAGTGCTACAAAAAAAAAAAAAAAAAAAAAAAAAAAAAAAAAAAAATAATAATAAAAAAAAAGATTTTTTTTTGTTAGATGTTATGCTCCTTCTCCCAACTTATATACTTATATATATTTCATTTAAGTTGGTTCTAGATACCCCATTCCATAGCTGATTTTATTACCCTTTTTCTCCTGTTAAAATTGCAAACCTGAATTTAATATATCCATTAAATCTAATGAAGAATTGTAAAAAAACAAAAACGGTCCCTGGTCCAATTTCACAATCATCCCTTAGAGTTAATTAACGCCTTTAATTAAGGTCTGAAAATTTAACATACAAACTGTAGTAGTCGTATTTTAAAACCAGTTAAATGAATTGTGGTATGTTTGTTCAGAAGTTGAATTCAAAATCCATTTCTTGATTCTATCGTTGAAAACAGATACACTAGAGATTTCTCAGTCTTTACATTTAAGAAAGATATAAACTTAAGGAATGATTGCGAAACCGGGGTCAGATGTATGCATTGACCTTTAATAATATAACAAAACTGACCTTTAACTTATCCTGCTAATACAGCCTTATTTGTACATTCCTGTGTCAGCATTTCATTCCATTATATTTAAACCGCGACAAGAGCAGCATACGTTCTGTATGGGCAATATCGGAAACCAGTTATAGAGAATTATTATTTTTTATCCCACACAGTAACTATAATCGATAATTATAAAAATAATCCTAACAGCTCCGAACAAGTAAAATATAAAGCGAAGCACAAACAACAGGAGGGTCGATTGTCTCTGAGTGTAGGGTGGGAAACTCATCCTGAACGGGGACTTAAGACTGTTCTATTTGGTAAAAAAATTTTATTTCGAAATTATCTCTACAACATATAATACGATAATAGTAACAATACAAAATTTTAGGATTGGAACGGAAGCACATACGAGAGTCGTGCAAAAAGTTCTGTCACTAATAGGCTTCCTTAGTATATTTTAAAATGCTTCACTGCACTTGAATGGTGTGTTGAATAGCTAACGATAGCCGTTTATTTCGTGCAAATTGCTTTCCAACGACCGAGCTATTTCAAATTGAAATAGATGCAGTCATATACACTGACCAATTTACTTGTTACATTGGAACATGGACCTGAAGACTGAAATTTGTAGCTATATTAAATGCCGCATTAGGTTTAATATAGATTCAAAGCAGATATTTAATGAATTGTGTGATATATATGGACCTCAGACCATTTCAGTGCGCACAGTTTTTAGGTGAGTTAAAGCTTTTAAAGCTGGGAAATTTTCTGTTGAAGATGATACCCGTCCTGAAAAAAGCGTTTGGACCTGAGAAAGCTTTGCGCTAGGTGGGTACCTCATTTGCTCAATAGACACAACGCCTTAAATGTGCCCGGGAACTTTTGAAAACATACAAAGGCTGTAATAGTCGGGTTATTTCTAACTTCCTAACAGGTGATGCAACCTGGGTGCACATGTTTGAGCCACAAAGAAGGGTTGATACGAGGGTCCTGCAAAAAGTTTTGTCACTCGGTTCGGATTACTTCAGTGCTACGTTTTATCAAACATATTTGTATTACAAACCTTCAAAGTATTCCCCCTTTAACTGAAACACATTTTCTAACCTTTTTACCCAGTCGCGAAAAGCAGATAATCTTTTTTTGGTATCTGTTGGAGACACTAATAAATAGCGCTGCCAAGAGAACTTCTAGACGTATACTTATCTCCAGAAAGCATTTTGCTAAGCTTTGAAATAAAAAAGAAGTCACAGGGACTCAGGTCAGGTGAATAAGGTGGATGGTTTAAAAAACAAGACTTTCGAACAGCTTTGGGTCAGAGTTCTAGAGAGAAATAGGTCTGTGATTCGTGAGATGGCCACTTTTAGGAATAGGAGAAAGATTTGCATCTTTCCACGGCGCTGGAAAATAACCAGTTGATAGGGATTTTTGATTGTGTTAGTGTTTAACGACATGTCAACCCTTGTGGGTTATTTTGTGTCGTCTTCCAGAGAAAGGGAGAAAAGATAGAAGAGACAGTAGAAGAGATGAAAGAGGGTCAGGGAGTAAAGAGGAACAGGAATGAAAGTAAAGGAACATTCCCTCTATATCTTTAACTGCTACAATGATAGCAGGCCTTGCCCAACTGTAAGCCAATATTAGTTGGACGCCCCAGTGACCTAAGATACACGACACCTTCGCAACACCCGACCACACACCCCTCCTACCCCCCATCCCCCCAAGTTGATAGGAGGTATTTGAATAAAGCACAAAGAGTGTGTGTGGGGGGGGGGAGGGGGGGGGGAGGGGCAGATAGATGTATATGATGTCGGGAAGAAGTGCGTTCGGATCATTTAAGACAGTCTGGTAACGCAAAAAGTCGTTAAGAAGGTTACCGTTATCTTGTTCATCGGTGTATATAGTGCCATTGTGTTCTATAGGCAGAAATGAAGATTAGGATGCCAGGAAAATGATGGATGGATGTTTTGTTTATAGACGCTCAACCCTAAAAGGGCATATAGCGTCTAATAATTTTTATATTATATGATGATTTTATTTCATGAGAAATTAAAAATATCTGGGATTGATGTGTTCATTTTAAAAAGATAAAGTATCAATTATTTTAATTTATTAAAAATACTGATTATATTTTGTTAAAAAGTCCGATCTCTTTAAGAAAGTCGATCATTTTCTTAGATGGTATATCATTAAAAAGTTCTTTTATAGTTTTTACATTAAAATACTTTGTGCGAATATAATCAAATTCTGCACAAGTGATAAGAAAATGTTTGACTGTAAAAAGTTCGTTGCAAGGAATGCAGAATGGAGCTTGTTCATTTTTTAAAATATAAGAATGAGTAATTCTAGTGTGTTCAAGTCTACATCTGGTGATTTTTGTTTGTTCTTTTCTGCTGAGATTAGTGAATGTGCATTTGCTGTTAAAATTTGATTTTATTTCATTTAGTTTATTTTGAGTTTGTGTTTCCCAAACAGACTGACATTTGTTGTTGATGTATTGACTGATGTTTGATTTAAAGTCGGAGTGAGGAATTTTGAAATTTGTTATCATTAAGGATAGTGCTGATTTGGCTTCTAAATCGGCCAGGAAAATACTTGATGACAGACCACCAATTATTGGAAGAAATGAAATCTGACCGAAGCTTTTCTGTGATTTTCTCTGTATATGCTGATTTAGAATTGCGGATGAATGACACCACCTTATTTCGCAAACGTTTAAATTTGCTACAGTGAGCAGGTACATTGGTTCGCTTGGCGTTTTTTTTAAGATTGTTTCCATTTCGTAATAAAGCGTTTGATGTTAGATGTAATCCATGGTAGGTCGGTAGGCTAAATCCGTACCGTTTTGTTGGGAATGCAATCTTTGGCGATCGAAAGACTATGGTTAGTAATGTTTGTTGCATAGATGTTCAAATAATCGTACCGCAGACTATCCCACTCAGTTTCTGCTGCTTTTGTTCTGAGAAGTACAAAATCTCCACGGTCATAACTCCTGATCTGACATGTAAACAAGAGGCCCAAGGGCCCCAACTCGCTCACCTGAGTGAAACTGCCACTGCAGATATGCAGATGGCATGCAACATTTTTCCAGTACTCTTATGACAAGAAGACAAGTGTTCAAAACGCTATAAGTAAAAAAAAAAAAAGTTCAGATATTTTCAGAAGACATTTGGTTCATCTATTTATCCTGTCCTTTTTCTATTTTTAGCTCTGGCAATCATTTTGTTCAGCAGAGCAGAACTATTTTAGCAATTTTGGCTAATGGGCATAAGAGGAACATTGATGTGAAATTATTTTGAAATCTTGCCACTGACCACGGAGATGTCGTTTAAAGTTTTTTTTCCTATTGTTTAGCTCTGGTGACCAGTTTGTTCAGCAGAGCAGAACCATTTTGGTAATTTTGATAAAGGGGGATAAGAGGAACATTTCTGTGAAATCATTTTGAAATCAGGCCACTGGCCAAGGAGGAGTTGTTTAAAGTTTTTTTTTTCTTCTAATTTTTAGCTCTGGCGGCCATTTTGTTCAGCCGAGCAGAACTTTTTTTTAGCAATTTTGGTAAAGGGCCATAAGAGGAACGCTTCTGTGAAATTACTTTGAAATCAGGACACTAGTTGCGGAGGAGATGTCTTTTAAAATTTTTTTTTTTCTATTCTTAGCTATGGTCGCCATTTTGTTCAGCCAAGCGGAGACATTTTAATAATTTAGGTTGAGGGCCACTGGTGAAATACTTTTGTGCAAATATGTTGAAATTAGGCATTGGCCAAGGACGAGATGTCGTTTGAAGATTTTCTATTTTTCAGCTCTGGCGGCCATCTTGTTCAACGGAGCAGACCCATTACGGCCATCTTGGATTTTCGATCGACACAATTTTAGCTTGTTTTGATCCAGAAGTCATCCTGTTGCTAAAGAGCAAGTTTCGGCTCAAAGCGATCTAAGGTTTGAGAAGAGATGTCCATCTTGGATTTCCTATCGGCTCGTTTAGCTATTTTGTGTCTCATAACCGGCCTAATGCTCATCATCAAGTTTCGATTCAAATGGATTATAGAGAAGATGTCCAAAATATGAATTCTCAACATTTTCCCATATAAATGTATAGGACCCATACAAATGCATGGGGAAGCAAATTTGACTTTGCCGTACAAAGTTCAATTGTCAACGTAGGACTATCAGTTTAGGAATTTTGGTAGATCTCCTGCCCCCAAGGATTTGTGCAAAGATAAGGCCCCAGATCTTATTTGGTTCTTGAGAAGAAGATTTTTAAACGTTTTTACCATAGCCATCTTGGTCAATGGACCACAACCATTTTAACAAACTTTTGTTCCCCCAACCTAAGGAGGCTCTACATAAAATTTGAGCAACACTGGCCCAGAGGCTTCAGAGGAGAAGCCGTTTGAAATTCTCCACATGTTTTCCATACAAATGTAAGGTGCCCATACATATGCATAGGGAAGCAAACGACCTCGCCGTAAAAGGTCAAACATCAATATACGACCATAATTTTAGCAACTTTGGTAGACCTCCCGTACCTGATGATTTGCGCAAAGATGCAGCCCCAAGGCGTCCTCGGTTCTGGAGAAGAAGATTTTTAAAGAGTTTTTACCATATATGGGCATGGCGGCCATCTTGGTCAGTGGACCGCGACCATTTTAGCAATCTTTCGTTCCCCCAACCTGAGGAGGCTCCACATGAAATTTGAGCAACATTGGCCCAGAGGTTCAGAGGAGAAGAAGTTTGAAATTCTCAGCATTTTTCCCATAGAAATGTATGGTACCCATACAATTGCATAGGGAAGCAAACTAGATCTCGCCGTAAAAAGGTCAAACGTCAATGTACAACAATTATTTTAGCAACTTTGGTAGATCTCTCGTCCTCAATGATTTGTGCAAAGATTCAGCCCAAGGCATCCTCGGTTCTGGAGAAGAACTTTTTTAAACGTTTTTATAAAATATGGGCAGGGCGGCCATCTTGGTCAACGGACCGCGACCATTTTAGCAATTTTTTTTGTTCCCCCAATCTAAGGAGGCTCCATATGAAATTAGAGCAAAACTGGCTCAGCGGTTCAGAGGAGGAGTAGTTAGAAAATGTTAACGGACTGACGCACGGACGCACAGACGACGGACGAAAAGTGATCACAATAGCTTATCCTGAGCATAGGTTTGAGTTTAGGTCTGCAAAATTTGAAAGCACAATAAATAGGACAATGACAGTAGTGCTCCTGTCCTTGAAATGGGTCACCAACACTCCAAATCGTGTCTACGGTGATAGTCCAAGCCTTTCTTATCATAATTAATAACGTCACCGTGCATGTCATGGGGTCGGTCTTTGCATTCAGGAGTACTGAATGACGGGAATATAAGTTGATGCGTGAAGCCAAGTTTCGGAAAACGCCAATATATCAAAGAAGTAGTGTTCTGTCTGCAAATTGTCATGTTTTAGTACAATGCTCTGCACGTTGCAATGTACATGAACGAAGGATAGATGGTGGGTTTGGGTGAGTGTGAAGTATATTGCTAGATATGATGGAAGACAATGATGTTGAGCTGTCGTTCAAGACGGTTTTATTTAACCCTTAACATCCTGTTATTTAACCCTTAACGTCCTGTAGTTAAAGCAAACAGTGCAAACCCTGATCAGACGCCGCATGTGGTGGCGTCAGATCTGGGTCTGCATTGTTTGTAAATGTCCCAGCTTAGTTCTAAATCCAGTCTAGGTTTTACAGATAACCCACTTTTTCCAGCACTCTGACGTCATAGCTACAAGAGTAGCGCGGCTATAAGTAACTGTTTCGTTGATTTCGTACAAGCGCTGTTTGTATGGATCAACTTTATTGGTCAGCGACAACAGCAATATAACTCAGATTCTTTAGTATATTTGATAATCGACCCCAAAACGTATAGTCTGGGAAAAAAACTCGTTTCGGAGACAACAGGTTATGGGTTTCATATCGTTAGCAATTGGGTTTTCCCGTCTAATTTGCAGCTTCATTTCATTGGTCAATTATAATCGCGAGGACAACGACCTTATGTAAATTTTGGTGTATGTATATTTTAGCAACAAACGATCGAATAAGCGATGAGATCCATTTATTTTAACATATTCTAATATACAAAAGTTGAGAACCACCTATATTTTGTAGTTCAATCTATTTTCAAAGGAGCCTGAAGGAAAGACCTTGCCCCGAGGTTACTCAATTTTTTTCGTCCTCAACTCAGCTGAGCATGAAATTTTCCTGCTAATAAATATCAGATTACTCACAATTGCATGTTCCTTTTCGCTACACATAGCTAAGTATGATTTGTTTTTGCTAATAGATATGAAAATGCCAACTATTATTTGCATTTTCATATTTATTAGCAGATAAAATTTCATGCTCAGCTTAGTTATGCAAGAAAAAAGTTTTATAACGTCGAGGCCGAATCAGAAAAAATACAAAATTTTATTGAATGCATAGTGTCATTATCTCAAGTGAAATACTGCATAGTAATTTATTAATTGAAATTCTCACTTAACCCGAAATAATCGACGTTTGATCAGCACCAGTGAAATCGTGGGTTTTCGTGACGCCATAAAGCATCTCGCTATCATCCAGAAAAGTTACTGCCACTGTTCATAAAGCGATGTCGAACACTAATGAATCATGGGTCTTTGGCTAGACAGCAGCTAATCAATATCTCTACGCCCACAGCAGCTAATCAATATCTCTACGCCCACAAGCCTACCAACATGATCAGTCACCTTATCTTAACGGAATTTTCTACCTTTCCTCAAGAAGAATTTGTATAAGTCCTGGTGGATTTTGGACTGGCGGGTCCCTATATCTCACTTAGCGACCGGGAAATCTCTCTAAGATACTCTGTGGGATTCAGGTCAGGGTTTCTATATGTATGAATATGTTGAAATATCATAGGACGCTGGTTTGAAATATATATGGCTCAGTAATAATGTACCAGTTTCTTCACATACTATATATTTACTCGTGATATTATTATACCTCGTAATCTGATAAACGAAAAGCCTTTTCACCTAACCCATTTAAGCCTAGCGCCCCATAAAAGGGATATTGTAAATAGTGTAGACTTAGATCATACGCTACAGAACGCGGCGCCAGGTCTACGCTGTTTGCTTTAAGCGCAGATATTTCTATAAATTATAAATAGTAAAATAAAAAAAAAACAGTCGACTCTCGTTATCTCGACCTCGCTTATCTCGAATAACCGCTTATCTCGAAGTGAAATTCTGGTCCCTGTTTTGACATGGAAACCTAAGAACAGGTAACAAAATATTGTGAAAAAGAGGAGAAATTGCTCCTAAGGAGCAATTTCTCCTCTTTTCCACAAATTTTTTAATATATCTCTAACTTCAGGAGTCGAATTACATTAAATGTTAAATGTGGTTGTTCTATTTATTGTTTTCCTCATTTCTGCAACACTGATATATCGAGGTACGGATATCTCGAAGTGTTTCAGAGAGTCCCTTGGAATTCGAGATAACGAGAGTCGACTTAATAAAAACTAACCAGACACCTCTTATATAAGAAGTGGACCTGTCAAAAGAGTTAAGGTAGAAGAGTCCACCCGGCATAAATGGGTTTATAGAAAGGAGGCACTCGTTATTTGGCCTGTAATGAGTAACGTGCTTTATCACTTCTGACCATTTATAACTTGTGAATATGACGTGATGATTCACATACTGACATCATTCTCATCACGAAAACATGTCTATATAATTTTGACCCCCATAAACCCCACTTTTATGTAGTAAAACTGGGGTTCGCAGGGGTATATGTTATTTTTCTTATTTCTGCTCAAAACATAGGTTGTGGGTACTCGTTAGAACCGCCTCAAGGAGGCGGTTCTAACGAGTACCCACACTCTATGTTTTGAGCAGAAATATAAAAAAATATCAGAACTTTTTATCTGAAAATCTTCATTTTTTGGTGATAAAATGTTCAGTATATTTGAATAGGCGTGTTTTCGTAATGTTATTATAGATGGTGATGGTATGGTGTATTAATGTCTCAGCTTGTATGGTGTATCAATATCTCAACTTCCTAGTATGCTGTATTAACATCTCAACTTCCTCCCATGTATGCTGTAATAATATCTCAACTTCTTCCCATGTATGCTGTATTAATATCTCAATTTTTTCCCATGTATGGTATATTAATATCTCAACTTCTTCCCATGTATGCTGTATTAATATCTCAACTTCTTCCCACGTATGGTATATTAATATCTCAACTTCTTCCCATGTAAATGATTTTAACAGCTGGAATAACGTCGGGACTTCAAAATTTCTTCATCAAAGCTTATTGGTATCATAAACACCTTTATACTTTTTTCAAATGTTTATCGTCGACATACCAAATTGATTTATAATATAATATGGTAGCTTGAAAACATTTCTGTAGCAAGGTCTGAGTTGGGTTGATGCTTAGCGTCCCAGTCAGCACTATTAAGGTCATATCGAGCTGATCAGTTTACCTGACCATACATTTCCAGGGTAGACGCAGTCCTCTAAGCGGATAACTAGTACTTGTGCACTTTCTTTCGCCAGAAACTGACAAATGCCCTTCTTGAATCAGTGGAATCATTACGAAAACATGCCTATTCAAAGATATTGAGAATCTTACCACCAAAAAATGAAAATTTTCAGATAAAAAATTCTGATATTTTTCATATTTCTGCTCAAAACATAGATTGTGGGTACTCGTTAGAACCGCCTCGACGAGGCGGTTCTAACGAGTGCCCACAATCTATGTTTTTGAGCAGAAATAAGGAAAATAATGTCTACCCCTGTAAACCCCAGTTTTACTATATAAAAGTTGGGTTTAAGGGGATCTAAAATATATAGATGTGAGAATGGTTGTAGAAAATAATTCATGATCAATCTCAATGAAAGAAATTTGCCGGACTCGGCGGGTATCAAAAGAGTGATGTCCTTGTCATCATTCGGACGCGGATCCGGCCGAGCCACCGAGGCCAGCTGTAGCAAGGTATAAAGAAATCTTAGTTTGAGGAATCTTGCTTATAAATGTAAGAAAACTGTTAGAATTTTTCAGAAGAAGTAAAAATATATAAAATACCCATCATAAAAGGCAGGTATATAACATTGACGTTATGCAACGGACTGCATGTTTAAAGTTTAACCCAAAACTGGTTAATATTATGCCTTCCGCTTTAACTGCACAACGCTTGGTTTGGTCTCAGACTGTATGAAGGTGTATCTAAACCTTTCATTAGAGGGCATATGTCTGACATTATGTCTTTGTTCGGGCTCTCAGTAGTTCATATAGTGGTCTTTGCATCAGTATTGGCTTTATCTGTGATTTATTTGTTGCCCGCAATGATTCATGGATGTGCTGAAGACCTCCACGCGGACCAAACAAGTTTGTATTGATTTTTTTTTTACCAGAATGGAAGCAGAGGGCGATGGTTATGGATCCCTTAAAGCTTGGTTCAGCTCCCCCTAGTAAATTATTATTGACCATTCCAAGGTGGTACGAGTACTTTCACTGTGGTATTTTGTTTTGTAGAATGTTCTATAGTGTTTCATTTACATTTTTTTAATAATTATACAACAGCTATATTAAGTTGTTTGATTAAGAGAGTTGCCATTTTTTGGGGGAAAAGGGCTGTCAACTCTGCTTGCCATCTGTTCTTTTTGTAGTTGTTTAATAGTATTTGTCTATTTTTCCCGTTAATGTTGAGACATTGATGTAGATCTGATTATGTTAGTTCCTGAGTTCACTTACAAGTCGAACCTCAGTAGTTCGAACACCGATGGCTTATTTACCATGACTAATTCGAATTCGTTTTTGAGTCCCTACGAAATTCTTCCGATAGCTTATAAGCACAAATAGTTTGGGATGTTTTCCTATTTTTTATGAAATTGTTTGTTGTTTATACTCATCAGAATCGCCACATCGAGGCGATTCTTATGAGTACACTCAACATAAAATAATTATGTAGAAAATTGAAAAGATTCCCATGAATTGTCACAATCTGCTTCCTGGCCTGGCGCCACAATCAATTCACAGTGGCTCGAACTACCCATAGCTCGAACAAATTTCTTGGGTCCCAAAGATGGTCGAGCCATTGAAGTTCGACTGTATTAACTCTCCTTATCTCAGACTGTCAGTGTCTTCCTTATTTCTTCACAGTGATTTAAGTTTATTTACGTGTTTGTTTGTGATGTATCACTGATCCAGTGAGGGAGCCTCTAAGCGATCCGAATAATTATTTTGTATTTTTAGAACAGTTGAACCTAGTGTACCAGTAAATCGATTTAAACCTCTTTCGGCGCTAAATTTCAGACGACATTTGTCGTCTGCTTTTTAGCTCACCTGACCACGAAGTGCTCATGGTGAGCTATTGTGGTCAATCAATGTCCGTCGTCCGTCGTGCGGCGTCAACAATTAATTTAAACGCCTACTCCTCCTACACCCCTGGGCCAATTGACTTGATACTTGGTAGGAAGCATCAGGGTGACTTGTAGATCAAAAATAGCTAAAATTGTGCCGATCGGAAATCCAAGATGGCCGCCATGGCCGCCATCTTGAAAATCTATTTTTCGCTTCTTCTCCAGAACCGAAAGGCCAATTGACTCCAAACTTGCTAGGAAGCATCAGGGTGACTTGTAGATCAAAAAAAGATAAAATCGTGCCAATCGGAAATCCAAGATGGCCGCCATGGTCGCCGTCTTGAAAATCTATTTTTCGCTTCTACTTCTAAACCCAAAAGCCAATTGACTCCAAACTTGCTAGGAAGCATCGAGGTGACTTGTAGATCAAAAATAGCTAATATCGTGCCAATCGAAAAACCAGGATGGGCGCCATGGCAGCCATCTTGAAAATCTATTTTTCGCTTCTTCTCCTGAAAATCTATTTTTCGCTTCTACTCCTGAACCGAAAG
This sequence comes from Anodontia alba, assembly GCA_964016985.1. NCBI lineage: Eukaryota > Metazoa > Mollusca > Bivalvia > Lucinida > Lucinidae > Anodontia > Anodontia alba. The sequence goes on along the minus strand of OZ024826.1, from coordinate 101,220,058 downwards.
GCCAGTTGACTCGAAACTTGATAGGAAGCATTTGGGTGACTTGTTGATCAAAAATAAGCTAAAATCATGCCGATCGTAAATCCAAGGTGGCCGCCATGGTGGCTATCTTGAAAATCTATTTTTTGCTTCTTCTCCTCAGCCCAAAAGTCACTTGATATGAAACTGAGTAGGAAGCATCAGGTGACTTGTAGATCAAATATAGCTAAAATCGTTCTGACCAAAAATCCCAGATGGCCACCATGGCCGCCATCTTGAAAATCCATATTTAGCTTCCTCTCCTGCACCGAAAGACCAACTGACTCCAAACTTGGTAGGACACATTGGGGTGACTTGTAGATCAAAAAGAGCTAAAATCGTGCCAATCGGATATCCAAGGTGGCCGCCATGGCAGCCATCTTGAAACTTGGTAGGAAGCATTGGAGTGACTCGTAGATCAAAATTAGCTAAAATCGTGCCGATCGTAAATCCAAGCTGGCCGCCATTTAGAGTTTGTTCAAATAATCATGCTCCATTGACTGGCATGCCATATATATTCTTCTTCAAAATTAAGAACTGCTTAAATGATGATCTTTTCATCAGTTGCAATGACAGGATTGGAAAAATGTTGCATAACATCTGCATATCTGCAGTGGCTATGACACTCAGGTGAGCGACCCGTGGCCCGTGGGCCTCTTGTTTATTTTAACAAACCATCGTTTGGAAAGACGTTTATATGTAAAGTTGAAAGACCGAATGTCAAACAGCGTAGATCCAGATGAGACGGCTCATTGAGCCGTCTCATCTGGATCTATGCTGTTTGCAAAAGCTATTATTGTCGCCTGTGGCAGTGAAAGAGTTCAGGCGATGGTTCTAGTAGCGTTTTCTTGGTGCTTTCTTCTGGGCAACTTAAGGCTGCTGCGACGCCTTATTGTGTTTTGCCATGTTTGTTGGGTTGGTCATCTGAGCCTTATCTGTTCGCATATTTCCCTGAGCCATTTTGAGCTGCAATGTGAAACATTTGCGCCCAACGTAGACCCGAATTAGCTTGCACATCCGTTCACTCTGATAAGAGTCTTCGTGGGCCGCAGATAAATCTTGCATCTTGGCAAAATGCGCCAGTGAAGACTCTGATCCATTTTCGCGCATGCACAGGCCAATCTGAATCTTTACTGAGCGCGCGCATGTCAGTCGGTACGTTTTCTGACGTTGTAGCTCCATTTTAACATTACGCGACTTATTGTCGCTTAGAATTGTACCAGTTTGCAAATTTGGGTTCACAGTTTTCTCCGTTTTGTCCGTTTCATATAATAGTACCACTCTCTGTTTCATAAATAACGCGCCGCTGGCATACTTATGTAGGCATAGTGTTTCTTTCTAACTCACTGAACCATTTACTTGTTTCAATACTGCTTAATAAATTTCTGCTGTAAAATGAACGTTATGGCATTTAATAGGAAAAATTATTTCATATATTAAATGCTATTATTGGTGCTTAGGGGAATTTATAGCAATAAAACAAAAGTAATTGCAGTTTTAACAGAAGAGTAAAATATATAAACCATTTGTTAAGCAGCTAAATGAAAGTTTTTGCCACTGAAATCAAGCAAACCTCATTGCTATCTAAACAATTGCATATAGCAATTAAAGAAAATTTTAATTAATATTCTAAATAAACAAAAACTAAAACATATAAGGGAAATTGTGAGTTGCCTTGCATTTGTTTTGTTTATTTCGAATTGATGTTCTTACACCAATACAACGCTATATACAAATTACCAGGGTTAGAAAGGTTTTAGAATACAAACATGTTCTACTCGAGAGCATTAGGTTAACCAACTTGTGACAAGACATGCTGAAGGAAGTGTCTTTACTGTGTCGACCTATTGAGAAAACAAGCCTATTTAAACATACTGAAAATTTTACCACCAAAAACAATGAAAATTTTCAGAGAAAAAAACTGATATTTTTCATATTTCTGCTCAAAATACAGATTGTGGGTAATTGTTAGACCCGCCTCGGCGAGGCGATTCTAACGAGTACCCACAATCTATGTTTTGAAGCAGAAACAAGAAAAATAATGTGTACCCCTGTAAACCCAAGTTTTACTATTTAAAAGTGGGGTTTAAGGGGGTCAACATTATATAGTCATGTTTTGGTGATGCAACACAAAGAGCATTGTTATATGGCAACCCGCAGATGCAGGTTTAAATAGACAAATCGTCATTTTCGTTCAAGATTATATGTTGATAATCAAGCGTTTTTAAATACAATAAAACTTTTCTCCATAAATAACCAAATACTCTGAAGGAAAAACAAAACCCAATTAAGAAAACATTTTTATGGATATTTGCCGTCATTTTTGATTGGTGATATGTATTAAACAGTGTAAAAGTGTCGACTTACATATAATTTGTCACAGTCTGTTCCATTCCAATATTATAACTGATTCGCACCGCTTTAATCTAGTGCTTCCTACATCGCACGAATAGCTCCTAGTCTGGTTTTATCATCTGGGCCTCACCATGCGTAAACCCATCTTCGAGCATATGTGGACAGCGAAGGCCCGGATCAGCCTGCACATCCGCGCATTCTGATCAGGGCCTTTACTGTCCGCTAACAGAATCATTGAATATAACAGAATGTACGAATGGAGAGCAAAGGCCGGATGATACTTTGCACATGCGCAGAAAGATCTTACTCAACGTACTTTGCGCATGTTCGAAAGCACGTTTTCGCTTGACGTGGCCCACTTATTATATAAAACTGCCTATTAACTGCATAACAATGTTGTAGTATGCTATCAATCAAATTTCCGGTTTAAAAACTTATTTGAGTCTCTTTATATATACTCAACAAAAATAAAGGATCAAGTATATAAGGTCAAAAGAAATATATAAAAGTAAGTTTATTTATAGTAATATTTATAATACTACGTAAATATTACCGGTTTACTTCATTATAGAGTATTCTTGTCTTCAAAAAAGTAGAAAACAATATCATAGTTCTCCATGAAACACAACCACCCTAAGAAATCCGTGTGCCAGACTAGATGAGTCGGGTAACAAAAAAAAAAAAAAAAAAAAAAAAGGTTCTTCTCTCAAGATCCGCAAGAAAATCTTATTTGAAATCTTTGGATACTATTCATCACCAAGGTTTACGTCTGGCTCTAGGGGCTTTTCGTACTTCCCCCGTCGTAAGTTTATACGCTGAATCAAATGAACCATCATTGTATATAAGAAGAGAGAAATTGTCTCTTCAATATGTTACTAAATTAGCCGCCAATCCACGTAATTCAGCCTATGATTGTGTTTTTAATCCTAAATATGAAAGATTTTACAACAACAAACCAACGGCTATTAAACCCCTTGGCCTGAGAATACAACCGTTACTTGAAGAGGCCAATATCAATATTAAAAATGTTCAGCATTTTTCTTTTCCATCAAAAGAGCCATGGACGTTAAACCCTCCAAAGATTATTTTAGACCTTCATAAAAATAAAAAAACAGAAGTTGAGTCGCATATTTTTAAGAATGAATTTTTAGAAATCAAATCAAATTATAAACATTACCTGTCAATTTATACAGATGGTTCGAAACAAGATGAGAAAGTTGCTTGTTCTGTTATTAGTCCAAATTTTACTGACAGTATCAGATTACCTGATAATAGCTCCATTTTTACCGCCGAAGCCAAGGCAATTGATATTGCACTTTACCATATCAGAGATCAGTCTGAAAAACAGTTTATCATTTATTCAGATTCTCTTTCTGTATTAAAATCTCTTAAAGATTTACACCATAGAAACCCATTAATTCAGCAAATTCTTAAAAAATATTATTATCTTTCCGCTTCAAAAGAAATTGTATTTTGTTGGCTTCCCAGCCACGTTAATATTCGTGGAAATGAATTAGCAGATTCAGAAGCCAAATCTGCATTATCCTTAGTAATAACCAATTTCAAAATTCCTCACTCCGACTTTAAATCAAACGTCTGTCAATACATCAACAACAAATGTCAGTCTGTTTGGGAAACACAAAGTTATAATAAATTAAATGAAATCAAACCAAATTTTAACAGCAAATGCACATTCTCTAATCTCAGCAGAAAAGAACAAACAAAAATCACGAGATGTAGACTTGGACACACTAGAATTACTCATTCTTATATTTTAAACAATGAACAAGCTCCATTCTGCATTCCTTGTAATGAACCTTTCACAGTCAAACATTTTCTTATCACTTGTGCTGAATTTAATCACATTCGCACAAAGTATTTTAATATAAAAACTATAAAGGAACTTTTTGATATGCCAACTCAGAAAATACTCGACTTTCTTAAAGAGATCGGACTTTTTAATAAAATATGATCAGTATTTTTAATCACTTAAAATCATTGATACTTTATCTCTTTAAAATAAACACATCAATCCTAGATATTTTTAAATTTTTCATTAAATAAAATTATCATATAACATTAAACTTATTAGACGCTATATGCCCTTTTAGGGTTGAGCGTCTATAAACAAAATATCCATCCATCTTCTCTCAAATCACAGTTAGTATCGTATGTGTCCATCACGCGCATTTATCACTTCCTGGCATCTGCGAGGAAAGCTGAGAATCAGTATCAGGACGTCTGCGGCGGGTATCCTGTGCCATTCTTCAATAAGCATGTCTGTGAGCTCCTGGGGAGTCCTTGGTTTGCGAAAACGACTGGATATCCTGCGTTGCAGCATGTCCCAGGCACGTTCTGTTGGATTGAGGTCTGGCGATCTCGCTGGCCAGTCCATCAGCTATATGCCCTCGTGCTCCAAGTACTGGTCCACCACCCGTGCTCGGTGCGGGCATGCATTGTCATCCATCAGGATAAAGCCTGGACCGTAAGCTCCAGCATAAGGACGCACGATAGTGTCTTGGATCTCGTCCCTGTACCGCACCGGTCAGAGCCCCGTTCCTAATGACGTAAAGGTCCGTGCGCCCGTCATAGGATATGCCGGCCAAAACGAGCTCTGACCCTGCTCCGAACCGGTCATTCTCTGCCACACAGCAATCCCAGAAACGTTCATTTTTTTTTTTGTCTCCAGACTCGTCTGCGACCGTCAATGAAATCCAAGTTGAATTTAGACTCATCAGTCCACAAAATGTTGGGAAAACGTTGACGTCCAAATGGCAGCTGTCCGCGGGCAAACACTAGACAACATCTTCGGTGGTGTAGGGTCAAGGGTGGTAGAACGATCGGTCTTCTAGCTCGCAGATTCTCAGCATGAAGTCTGTTCCTGGCGGTCTGAACAGAGATCCTGTAATCATGCGTCTGTTCAAAGTCCATATTTAGCGTAACGGCGGAGTCGAACCGTCCACGTTGTGCCATAATCGACAAAATCGGTCCTGCGCTTCAGTTTTGACACGCTTAAGTTGTGACCCGCAAACGACCTTGACCTGGTCTCCGCTGTACATCTCCAGTGTCCATGTACAACTGCTACAACCTGCCAATGACGCTCTGGCTAACGTTAAACTGCGCCGCAACATGACGTTGGATCTGGCCAGCTAGCAGATAGCCAAGAGCACGCTGCCTTTCATTTTGAGTCAAATGGCGTCTTTGAGGCATTATTTTCGGATTTTATTCCAATACGTACTCTACCATTGCGGTAAAACACAAATCTGCACTCATTACAATGAAAATAATTCTGTAAACAAACATTGGTGCATAGACAGCAACTTGATGCGAAAATCCCGTGCACGTTGAAAACTAGGTATTTTGATACCTGCTCCGTTAAATTCATTCAACCATGGCCGTGTTTGCACTGAGTGACTTGTTTTTCTTCCTTCTTTATCTTAAAGGGTCTAAACATTTATTCACTATTGTTATTTTAAAATTATTTGCATTTTCAAAAACGATATATGATCTTATACTTTTGACACTTTAATTTGTCGAGTATATATAATAAAAAAAACAATGCTTATTAAAACAAAGTACTATGCCATTCTGTGAAGCATTATAAGCAACTGTTTATGGCAAATACAAATCCATAGTATTGAGGCAGCTGAAATACACATACATACGGCGTTTAAAATACCTATCATTCCCACAACACTAAGACGTCCATATATGTGTACTGGCACACACTGATAATACCTACCTACATCGCATGAATAACCTCCTTCAGTTCGGCCCTTTTCAAAATACCCCGACAAACCAAAGCGAGCTACAAGTTTAGGAGCAATTGGAAAAATAGACTTTTAGGTCTGGTGCCAGCCGAACGGCACTAGACCCAAAGTATACTGTCAGCCGGCTGGCGGCAGACCTGAAAGTCTGCTGCCAGCCAGCTAATGGAATATATATAAATAGGAAAACATTGAATTACCTATTTTATTTTGATATTAACGTATATTAATGTGCATAATACAACTGATAAAGCTAAAAGTTAGAAGATTACTATTTGTATTCAATAAAATGGGAAGCATGGATACAGAAGTGTGTGGCTATTTCAAGTGGATGTATTTCCATAGTATGAATATTTCACTAAATTAAACCTCCATATAGCAAGTTACTACATGCTCATTAGGTTATGCTAAGTAGTTGCGGTCAAGGTACCTAAGCCGTAATCCAAACTCATAAATCCATAAGCGAATGACGAATCAGAATGTTCAGACCAACAGACATGGACCCAGAACAAAGGGTGTAATCAGGCGTCCTCGGATAGTAAGCATTACTTGGTAAGCAAGATTCGCCCACCATGCCCATAGGCCTGAACGAAGGAAATATCGGTAGAAGCGTATGTCCGGGATTTAGGAGGTCTACTTATGGCGCGTCACTGGCAAAAACATCACAAACAATTCTGAAAACTGCCACATTGTAGGGATTGACTAGATCATGATGTCTCCCATAGAACTTCTTAAGTGTTGCTACCAGTTTGGTTTTTTGATACCCCTGGCTCAACAACTTTGTAGTGAGCACTTTCCCACGCTCCCTAAAGTCCTGATAATCTGAACAGGCTCTGGCATAACGGATTAACTGTGAAACGTAAACGCCGTATGCTGGTGCAGAAGGGATATTACTGCTCAGGAATGGAAAGTTAACAAGGGGAAAATTGAAGTCATTCCGTTTGTCGTAAAGCCTAGTAGTAAGCTTTCCATTGTCAATGTAGAGATAATATGTACTAAAACATCGTTTTATAACCCATTTTTAGATTGATTTCTAAGAAAAGAATGCTTTTGAAACAGATGGTACAGATTAAATAATAAATATTTTACCCTGGATCTGCAGTCAGACGTCCTATCAGTTCTATTAATATCTACTACAGATTTGCCTGCATTACAATTTTTCATCAATTCTGGCATTAAAACATGCAAGAAAATAAAAGCCATCACGAAAACATGCCTATATAATTTTGACCCCCTTAAACACCACTTTTATATAGTAAAACTGGGGTTTACAGGGGTATACATTATTTTTCTTATTTCTGCTCAAAAACATAGATTGTGGTACTCGTAGGTTCTAACGAGTACCTACAATCTTTGTTTTAGAGCAGTAATATGAAAAATATCAGAATTTTTATCTAAAAAACTTACAGTTTTTGGTGGTGAAATTTCCAATATATTTGAATAGGCGTGTTTTCGCAATGCCTTCAGAAGCAGACAAAACTTTTGTAACTTTTTTTAATATGTATTGTATGGAATCCAACTAATGTTCTTTAAGGTTTTGAAGTGTGTGACTTTTAATGCACACATCACGCAAACATGCTTATAATTTTTACCCCCTTAAGCCCCACTTTTATATAGTTAAACTGGGGTTTACAGGGTATACATTACTTTTATTATTTTTGCTTGAAAACATAGATTGTGGGTACTTGTAAAAACCGCCTCACCGAGGCGTTTCTAACGAATACCCACATTCTATGTTTTTAGCAGAAATAGCAGAGGTTTATTCTGAAAATTTTCAGTTTTTTGGAGATGAAATTTTCTATATTTAACTATGCGTGTTTTCCCAATGACTGTTTTGTTTTGTTTTTTTCAAAATCCAATTTCCAATTCACCCCCTATGGCCTGGGATATAACAAACTGTTATATCATGCTAATCCCTTTCCTAAAATTACAGATATTGCCTTAAGAAGATGTATACTCTGACAAGAAAACTTGCAATATTTCTCACTGTAACTGGTTTCCTATGGTAGACACTATGTAGCAGTGTTTCGTTCTTTTCTCCACTCATAACGTTTTCTTTCGACCCAAAACTCTCCATGCTTGAATATCAAATTAAACTGTATTATTAAACCAGCTTATAATCCGTTCGATTTGGGAATGCATATTTCCAATCGTAAACAAAGAAAAATATCTTTTATTTCTTCTTCGTAGTACGACGAAAAAAACGAAATGAAAAAATTCAATCGTGTACGAATATTGACAGCAACAAGCTCATTTCAGGTCGAATGGTCAAATTGGGGCTCCTACGGGAAAACTGCTCATTTCTCTTTTAAATGAGCAAAATCCACATTGCTTTATTCATTCTACACAGTACTTCCTATTTTTTATTTCACTATGTTACTAATAGCACAGTTCTCGGCTGCAAAAGAGTGACTTTGAATAATGATAATAAAAAAGTGTGTGTGTGTGTGTGTGTGTGTGTGTGTATGTGTGTGTGTGTGTGTGTGTGTGTGAGGGGTGGGGGATGAATAGTTATATATAACCCCACTAAGAACCCCATAAAACTGGAAGAAAAACCGATGTTCTCCAAATGCATACACATTTTACAAAAACAACCTCAAACAGATAGCCCGGCATAAATGAAAACGTCAACCGATGATTTTTAACTTGCGGCTGATGTGTCTTCTCCGGCTTCTCCGGTAAGATTAACGGTAAAACAGGGAACCACTAGTTAATACTATGATATTAGATGTGGGTGGCCTTTCCCGGGATGATACAACAGTCGGGAGGTAGATGTCGGTAGCAGTCCCATGATGACAGAAGAGTCAAGCCGACCTGGATATCAGTCCCCATGATGACAGAACAGTCGGGAAGAGGAGCACAACAATTCCCAAGGGGATATATTAGTCAGATAGAAAAGGACGGTGTTCCACATGATCACCGAACAGTCAGGTAGGGGATCGTAGTTACCCTACTGGATGATAGGCCTCTCTCTCTCTCTCTCTCTCTCTGTGAGAGAGAGAGAGAGAGAGAGAGAGAGAGAGAGATTTACAAGGATAATATGAGAAGCCTCATTTGAAAGACTAGAGAAGCCGGGATCGAACTGACGAACCCTCGTTTATAAAGCAAAGAGGTGAATAGTGGACCCCAGCATGATAGAACACATTCGAAGGGGTGGGTAATGATACGCCGAATGACAGAACACTCACATAAAGGTGGATAGTAGTCCCCAGGATGGTAGAACGATCAAGAAGAAGTGGGCGGGCAGTGGACCCCGGGATGATGAAACAGTCTCTAAAAAGTAAGTAGCTGTCACCAGGATGGCAGAACACTGACTGAGAGGTGGGTAGCGGACCCAATAGTGATAGAACAGTCACGAGGAGGTGCGTATGAGACTCCAGAATGATGGAACAGTCACGAAGAGGTGGATAGTGGTGCCCCGGTTGATAGAACACTCACAAAGAGGTGTTTAGTGGACCCCAGGATAATTGAAATGCCCTAAAAGAGAGAACAGTGGTCCAAAGTATGTAGAAAGAGGTAAACAGTGGTCCCCAGGATAATAGAACACTCACAAAGAGGTGGATAGTGGTGTCAATAGGTGAGCAGTGGTCCCCAGATTGATAGAACGGACACGAAGAGGGGGTTGTACTCCCCAGGACGATAGAAAAGTATCGAAGAGGTATGTAGTGGTCCCTATTATCAGCCATAAAAATGTGGCTGAGTGTCCCCAGAATGATAAAAAGGTCAGGAAAATATGAGTAGTGGTCCCCAGAAGAATATCTAGAACATTCATGAAGAGGTGGGTAGTGGTCCCCAGGATGATAGAACACTTGCAAAGAGGTGGATACTGGTCCCAAGGATGATAGAACAATCACAAAGAGGTAGGTACTGGTCCCTTAGGATGATAAGCGGTCACAATGAGGTGTATAGTGGTCCCCAGGATAATAGAACAGTCTGAAAGTGGTGGGTCGTGGTCCCCAGTTGCTCCCAGTATGAGGAAAGCGGTAGACAGCGGTTCTCAGAATGTATAACACTCACAAAGAGGTTAGTAGTGGTCTTCAGGATAACAGAACTGTCGTAGAGAAGTAGGTAGGGATCCACAAGATGATAGAACACTCACAAAGAGGTGCGTAGCGGTCCCAAGGATGATCAAACAGTCACGAAGAGGTGGGTAGTGGTCCCCAGGACAATAGAACAGTCACAAAGAGGTGGATAGTGGTCCACAGGATAATATCATATTCTGAAGGAGGTGGGTTGTGGTCCCAGTATGGGGAAAGAGGTATGCAGCGCTTCCCAGAATGTTAGAACACTCACAAAGAGGTGGGTAGTGGTCCCTAAGATGATAGAACAGTCGTCACAGAGAGGTACATAGTGATCCACTGGATACAGAACGCTCACAAAGAGGTGCGTGGCGGTCCCCAGGATGATAAAACAGTCACGAAGATGTGGGTAGCGGTCCCCAGAATGATAGAACAGTCACGAAGTGGTGGATAATGGTTCACAGGATTATAGAACAATCGCTAAGAGGTGGATATTGCTCTTCATGACCAAATCTCTTTGGGCAAAGATCAAACCCGCAACCGCCCGCCCGCCAGGAGAGCACTGACCCGTCTAAGCTGTCCCGCCCAGTCAGTTGTTGAATAAAAAAAAAATTGCATTGGTCTGAAGTAAATTCCTATTTATGGAAAGTGGATATTTCTTATTTTTTGCGTGTCAGTATAATCATGTATAGCCACCAGAGAATACCAATGAATAACTGAGGTTGAAGTGAAGGTAAATGTTAGTACATTGTATTCTAGGATGGACATCAACATCATGTAGTCAACAATTGTTTTAATAACTGATCTATTGTTCGCAAAATTGCCTTGGGCAATAAGAATTCACATCAATAATCACGAATGCAAATAGCGTGACGACGATTCAACCTTTTGTTTGGACAAGCTAATAGTTGGTTGGCTGACTTGGTGTTTGTGGCTCTTTTTAATACTATTGAGGCCATTTGAAGAGCATTCGGTTATCCTATCCACATTGTTCCTGGATAGGTTTTCAAAGTGGTTTACCAGTATTCAGTGCATATCCTTTTGTCAGTGTTTAAAACTGTCTAAATGAGATGTATAAGAAACTACAAAATAAACCGGCAAAAGAACTACACACTGTATCTTTTACCCTTTGGTGGCCATTAGGGCGGCTATGAAATTCCAAATGTCGTATATGTTGTTGCAAGAATAATCATTTAAACTTGTCATGAGCAAATTGCATTTTGAGGGTGTTTTTAATGGAGCGGAAAAGGCAAGCATTAAGCAATGCATGGGTAGTATTCAGTTTTTCAACAAGGACAGCATCTCAACTACTGACTGCAGAGCCACCAAACTTTTCATGAAAGCATTCGGCATTAAAACTGTTAGGTTCATCAGAGCAACATGCGTAGAACTCTAGCAGGAAAACTTGCATCACCGTTAAGACTTTTTGAGTGCACACTGACGTTACAGTAGCGTGCGTTATTCAAAACAATTCTGGCTGAATGCATGTCTTCACATGGTATTAAACATGGTATTCATATGGTATTAAACTTGTCATAATTAGCAAAGCTTAGGTTTTCTTTCTCTTATGGCATATGAGAATATGGGCTAGGCAAAAAACAACATGTTATATAAAAAATTACAAAATTTGATGCGATGATACATAACTTATGACACGCCAAAGATCGCTATGCATGTATTTTAATTCAAAGGGAGACAATATGAAATAGTGTCATGTTTGACGTTAAATTGCACTGCATTGATTAGAGTATTAATGTACAGATAATACCATATGTTTTATCTGTGTATGCCATTACGAAAACACGCCTATTCAAATATATAGGAAATTTCACCTCCGAAAACTGAAAGTTTTCAGATAAAAATCTCTGATATTTTTCACATTTCTGCTCAAAACATAGATTGTGGGGACTCGTTAGAACCGCCTCGGCGAGGCGGTTCTAACGAGTACCCATAATCTATGTTTTTGAGCAGAAATAAGAAAATTAATGCATACCCCTGTAAACCCCAGTTTTACTATATAAAAGTGGGGTTTAAGCGGGTCAAAATTATATAGGCATGTTTTCGTGATGGCATTGCCAGCTAATGCTCTGTTTCGATGGTTCGATTGGACAAAACTACCGTACTTTCCCTAAGAGTTTGGACAAACAGTTCTAACAGTGTAGAACCAGATAGGACGCCGCAGCCGCAGAACGCGGTATCTGATCAGGGTCTACACTGTTTGCCACTCATCTAGCTATTTTAGACATATTACGAGAACTCGCCTATTCAAATATACTGAAACTTTTACTACCAAAAACTGAAAATTTTCACATAAAAAATTCTGACATTTTTCACATTTCTGCTCAAAACATAGATTGTGGGTACTCGTTAGAACCGCCTCATCGAGGCGGTTCTAACGAGTACCCACGATCTATCTTTTCGAGCACAAATAAGAAAACTAATGTATACCCCTGTAAACCCCAGTTTTACTGTATAAAACTGGGGTTTAAGGGGGTCAAATCTACATAGGCATGTTTTCGTGATGATATTCACAGGTAGTAACATGTACCTGTGAATTGTATAAAAAGTACAAGGTAAAAAAGAGTTAGTTATGCAAATATTCTGGATAAATACAAAATCCAAAGGTTATCATCCAAAATTTCCCATGAAAATGAAACTTTAGTCAAAGAGGGGTTAGTCTCGATTTTATCTATGACACATACCCCGAAGACAAACACAATGTGCCAAGATCAGACTGTGCATGCATCTACGACAACTACAGCAGTGTCCCATGTTTACGTGACATGCCTATCATGAAAACATGTCTATACATTAGGAAAACACGCATATTCAAATATATTGAACAATTCACTACCAAAAACTGAAAGTTTTCAGATAAAAATTCATATTTATCATATTTATGCTCTAAGCACAGATTGTGGGTACTCGTTAGAACCGCCTCAAACGGTGGTTCAAACGAGTACCCACAATCAATTTTTTAAGCAGAAATAAGAAAAATAATGTATACCCTGTAAACCACAGTTTTACTCTATAAAACTGTGGTTAAAGGGGGTCAAAATTATATAGGATATGTTATTGGTATGTTTTAGTGATGATAATTTTGACCCTATAAAGTACAAATGGGGTTTACCAGGGTATACATTATTTTTTCTCTTTTTTTATTTTTGTTCAAAAACTAAGATTTCGGGTACTCGTAAGAACCGCCTCGGCGAGGCGGGTTTAACGAGTACCCACAATCTATGTTTTGAGCAGAAATATGAAAAATATCAGAGTTTTTTTTTTATCTGAAAATTTTCAGTTTTTGGAAGATGCAATTTTCTATATACATGTATTTGAATAGGCGTGTTTTCGTAATGCGGTAAGTTTCCATGCTGTATACATGTCAACCTTAAATCTGAAGAAAAGATTTAGTAACAGATGCTCTTTCTTTCATAAGCTTAATCTTTTATGTACAGAAAAATACATCTGATACACAATGTGTTGCTTTTCATACTCCTTTGCACAAACCTATTATTTATTATCAATACCACCCTCGGGCTATTTCAGCAGATGAAACAGTTATGCTTTTTTTTCTTATTTTTCCCAGATAACGGGATCTGACAGTTTCAGAGGAGACAATTTGCATAAACTGTCAAATCCTGTTTCCTGTTAAATATAAGAAAAATATGTATGTCGTCGGCAACTGAAAATTTTACCCAGAGTGCTAAGCGTCAATGTAAGTTAGGCTAAGAACATCGTCTGCTGTTGTTTACTATGATGTCACTACCGTAGAAACAAAGGAAGCGTGGTGGATAAAAATTTTCAGCAGGGACATTCTTAAGCATTTTTTCGTATTTTTCCCCAAAAATAGAATTTGAAGGAGACAAGTTTGCACTAACTGTCAAGTCCTGTTTTCTGTCAAAGATGAAAACAATTTCATCAAGTTGTCGTCTGCTGAAGTTGCCTAGAGCGTGCTAAGCGTTAATTTCTAAAATGTCCGTATTCACAATCAATCAGGTTGGAATTTTAACATAGTAAAAACTGACCAAACGCAAGTATGAATACACAATAAATTTCCTCGAAATTGGCGTCTTCACAAAGTTATACCATTATACCAGCAAGCCTATGTAAAGTGTACCCCACATTCTCCTTAATATATAGTGAAAACATGGGTAGTTAGGGGTCTGCATTATAAATGGTAGAGGGTTTCAGAATTGTGCAATTTTCAAAACAGTTTTTCATTTTCTTTGTTACTTCTAGCAATCTTGTTATTGCATAAATCTGTTTTAATGTGCATAATAACCGATGTATTACTCATTTACCATATTATATGGTGAATCCCATTACTTACATAGCTCTAGATAATCGGGTTATCCAATATACATACTAGTTTTCTGATTTCTCCACTGAACGGTATTTTATGAGTATAGACAACCCTTTTTATACCGACACTCGATACAACGACAAAATTCGTTATAATGACAATTTGACTGTCACGAAACCTTCGCTAAGAGGTAACAATTACACAAATTATGCAATAATATTGTAATGAATACTTTAAAAACATATGTTTTGGATATTTGTTAGAATCGCCACACTGAGGTGATTCGAATAAATATCTAAAACATATGTTCTATGAGGAAATAAGAACAAATCAAGACCTTTCTTACATATCAATCTGCTCCATAAGTATTCTGTACAACAGCAAATTCAGTTTAATGGCAATGTCTTTAATTTCTAAAACATGCCTATTCAAAATTTAACCACCAAAAATATTGAAAATTTTCGGATAAAAAAGTCCGATAGTTTTCCTGTTTCTGCTCAAAACAGAGATTGTAGGTACTCATTAGAACCGCCTCGGCGAGGCGGTTCTAACGAGTACCACAATCTATGTTTTTGAGCCGAAATTAGAAAAATAATCCATACCCTTGTAAACCCCAGTTGTATTGTATAAAAGTGGGGTTTAAGGGGGGTCAAAATAATATAGGCATATTTTCGTGATGGGGAACAAATGATGTCGTTATAATGAGGGTTCACTGTACTCATTGGATTGGTTAATTTGGAGTTAACGGCCTTGTCAACACTATTAAGGTCATGTCAGTTTACCTTAACACACGTTTTCCTCGACACGCTTAGTCCTATAGCGGTTAACCCGTACTTGTGCACATTTTTTCGCCAGAAACTGACAGCTGCCCTAAATCAGCAGAAGGAAGAGAATGACCGAAGAAAATATTTCGTAATCAGTCTGCACGAAAGAATGTTGCCGGACCCGGCGGGGATCGAACCCGCGATCTCCTGATCACCAGTCGGACGCGCATTCAACTGAACCACCAAGACCGGCAGGGTACTCATTAGAAGCGCCACAAATAGGTACATGTGCTGCTAATGAGTACCCACAGCGTATCATTTTATAAATAATATAAAAAAAAAACAACAACAATATCACTATTTGTGGTTAAAACGTAAGCTTTAATATGGACCGCGCCATGCGAAAACGTGTCTTCGAGCATGCGGACAACAAAGGCCCAGATCAGGAGCTTCACTGTCTGCCAGCAGGATCATTGGATACAGACAACCCTCTCTATACCGACACTCGATACAACGACAAAATTCGTTATAATGACAATTTGACTGTCACGAAACCTTCGCTTAAGAGGTAACAATTAGTCACAAATTATGCAAGAATATTGTTTTGAATACTTTAAAAACATGTTTTGGATATTTGTTAGTATCGCCTCAATGAGGCGATTCTAACAAATATCCAAAACATATGTTCTATGAGGAAATAAGAACAAAACAAGACCTTGCTTACATATCAATCTGCCCATAAGTATATTTCACTTAAATGAACAAATGATGTCGTTTGAACGAGGGTTCACTGCACTACAGAATGTATGATTGAATAGTAAAGGCCCGGATGATACTTTGTGCATGTGCAGTATGATCTGAATCTGCGCATTTTGCGCATGTCCGGTTGCACTTTTCCGTTTGACGCGGCCCGTCAACATATATATAAAGAGCTATGGCTAAGAAGTACGAGTAACATTTCCCAAAATTAAACCAGCGCACGACAAAACCTACATTAAGACCTGTGTGACCAGCAAAGACTCAGATCAGCCTGTACATCCACTCATTATGGCAAAGGTTCTTGTTTATCCCTTTATCGATAGCACAAATGCTCTAGAAGGCACATGCGATCAGCGAAGACTCGGATGCGCAGGCTGATCTGAGTCTTCGCTGGCTGCACAAGTTTTATTGTAGATTTTGTCGTGCGCTGGCTTATACATGTTTTAACGTATTATCGGCGTAAAAACATGCCCTTTATAACCAATGTACACCCAGATCAGATGGCACAGACCGCGACGTTTGATCAAGGGTCTTCTACGAGAGTTACAAAAAGTGATGAGCCTAAACGTCAGAACTGGAACCTTCGGACCTGTGTTCCCAACGAATACTCAAATCAGCCTGCGCTTCCGCGGAGTTTGGTCTGAGTATTCGTTGTCCATGAAACAACAAAACAAAAAAAATGAAAACAAAAAAAACAAAGAAACTTTGTAGCCTTGGCATTCCGAAAAGCGCCCAGTGAAAATTCTCATCATACAGCGAGGATGCGTAGGCTAATCTGAATATCCGCTGGGCGCACATGTCCAAAGGCGCGTTGTGTGCCGTTTCGGCTATTATCGTCCTGTGTTTTCCCGGCTGTTTCTTTGTGTTAAATTAACCCTTCACTTGCTGAACACGACATGCCCTGTCTAAGCAAACAGTATAGATCAGATCAGTCGGCTTCTGAAGAAGCCAACTGATCTGGATCTGCACTGTTTGTCATTAAATATGTGAAGTTCTATCAAAAATCCGAATCAAGCA
The DNA here is from genome assembly GCA_964016985.1 of Anodontia alba. Classification (NCBI taxonomy): domain Eukaryota; kingdom Metazoa; phylum Mollusca; class Bivalvia; order Lucinida; family Lucinidae; genus Anodontia; species Anodontia alba. Next base: position 101,203,059 of record OZ024826.1, on the reverse strand, counting down.
ATCTGATTGGCTGGAAAATAGATGTGGGCGTGGCATCTTAATTTATTCCGCATGACAAGGGTTAAAATAGTGCGATGAAACAGCCTGCAACAAAAAATGATGCACAACGCACGAAAAGTGCCCTTATTCAATTTGCGGACTGTTCAGACCCTGATCAGCCTGCGCATTCAGGGTTTTTCTTCGTCCGTTGATAGAATCAATGGATATTATAGTATATGTCGATGAACAGAGAATGTCCAGATCAGGCTGCACAGATACCACGCTCATCTGGATCATCGCTGTTTACATATGACATAAGGGCCTTTGTCCCAAATTGCGCATCAAATGCTTTTGAGAACAGTATTGATCTCGCATGCATAAGAGATTGTTGTTCATAGCCTAAATATTCTGACAGGAATACTAGAAACAGTAAAGATCCAGATCAAACTGATCATTGACCTGTGTCTAGAACGTTTTCCATTTAACCTATTTATGCCAAATAGACTCTTCTATCATATCTCTTTCGACCGGTCCATTTCTAATTTAAGAGGTGTCTGGTTTCTTTTAGTATTACCTATTAAAGAAATTCCCGTACTTAATGCAAAGTGATGCAAACAGTGTAGACCTGATCAGACGCCGCGTTCTGCGGCGTCTGATCTGGGTTTATACTGTTTGCAAAGGTCCCATTTATGGATTGCTACATTACGAAAACATGCCTATTCATTTGATTGATTGTGTTGGGGTTTAACGACACGTCAACCCTTGTGGGTCATTTTGTGTCGTCTCCTAGAGAAAGGGAGAAAAAAATAGAAGAGACAGTAGAGGAGATCAGAGAGAGGGACCAGGAAGAAAGAGAACAAGAATGAAAGTGAAGAATCAGAAGAAATGAAAACATTCCCCCTCTACCCTTACCTGCTACAAGGATAGCAGGCCTTGCCTAACTGTAAGCTAATATCAGTTAGACGCCCCAGTGACGTACTAAAGATACACGACACCTTCGCCACACCAGACCACCCCGCCTATTCATATGAACTGAAAATTTCACCACCAAAAACGGAAAATTTTCAGATATAAATTCTGATATTTTTCATATTTCTGCTCAAAGCGTAGATTGTGGGCACTCGTTAGAACCGCCTCGCCGAGGCAATGAGTCGCCTTGCCGAGGTGGTTCTAACGAGTACCCACAATCTGTATTTTTGAGCAGAAATAAAAAAAAATATGTATACCCTTATAAACTACAGTTTTACTGTAAAAAAGTGGGGTTTAAAGGGGTCAAAATTATATATGTTTTCATGATGAGGCTTAAATGTGTTAACCAGCATTTTCTCTTCACATCCACAGGTAGTCAAATCGACGTTTAAAACGCTCAGCAAAATTGCAACAAACGACATTCTATCCTTTTTTTATATGAATTTAATAGTGCTACCTATATGTGTGCGCCAAAATTATCATCACTCGCCTCATAGGTAGGGAAGCCAAACTAAATCACAAACCATTACGAAAACATGCCTATACAAATATACTGAAAAGTTTGCCACCAAAAAATGAAATTTTTCAGATAAAAAATTCTGATATTTTTTCATAATTCTGCTCAAAACATAGATTGTGGGTACTCGTTAGAACCGCCTCGCCGAGGTGGTTCTAACGAGTATCCACAATCTATGATTTTGAGCAGAAATAAGAAAAATAATGTATACCCCTCTAAACCCCAGTTTTATTATATAAAAATGGGGTTTGAGGGGTCAATATCATATAGGCATGTTTTCGTGATGCGATATATTGGTCAGCGTCATTGTATTATCATGTGTTATTACATTTGTACAAAGAAAATAAAGTTAAACCAAACAAAGGTTGCTTTTTTTTCAATGACCAAAATCTACTTTGACCTTTTCAAAATAATGATATTTTACGCTTCTCCTCCAGTCTCCAAAAGAATGTTGCCCTTATGATTTTTGTGTCAGAAAGACAATACAGTTACAATGATTTGTGAAACTATAGACATTCTAAAATCAGGCTGTTACACACATAACAATATGAAATTAATGCAAACAGTGCAGACGCTGATCCTACGCCGCGTTCTGAAACGTTTTATAGAAAAAATGCAGCAGATGGTTTATGAATGCCAAATTTATTTTTTCGATCAAAAAATGCAAAAGTCGTAATAAAGAAACATCAATAATAACAATTAAACAAGTTCATAAATAGCTTCGCTTACGCTTCGCACACACCAAATGTGAATACAAGTTTTAATATACGGAATACTGTTGATTTCGTTACATGCAAGTCTTTGCTAAATTGGCCAAATTCCGTAATGCAAAAGGTGAATTCGAGCCGTCTAAATAAGATCTCGTCCCGTTGGTTCACCGTGCATGCCAGCTTTAATGAAACCTACTTCTTTGTAGAATATCAATTTTTGTCACTCTGTCCCGGGAATGTTATAAATTGAACAGCAGTACCAATGTATCCACCCACTTTAAAAGTGAAATTGCCAAGATTAATGTATATCCTATAACCTTTGATAAAATGCTGCAATGGTACCCTGTTCGAATATTTACAAAAGTGCAATATACACGCGAATGGAGAACACATTCTGCATATGAAGATGCTCCAACAAATAGCATTCTATTCTATTCTGTGCTAAATCTAGTTCCGCGTTTTACATGTAGACAACACGCTTAAGGTCAATGGTCTTTTAGCGACACCTTTTTCTGCACAAATCGGAAGAACTACGGATCAACATTTTTAGTCTGAATCCATTTTAACCACATTTTGTCTCGCAGTTGAAGAGTCCCAGGGACCCGCATTTTCAAAATCTGAGGGGAAACCCTGATTGTCTATTATCAGTTTGGTAAAAGAGTTAGACAACCAGAAGGTCTTTTATTTTTCTTGAACTTGCCAGAACTACTTAAACCTGGCAGAGTTATGGCCCCTCTTATTGGAAAAAAAATCTCGACGCTTTACTCAAGAGCCTCCATATAAAGTATCATTTCTAAAGGATGCACGCCACAGTTAAGTCACCTGGAACCATAAAAGACACAGACCTTTAAATTCATTGCAAATATATGCATTGTTTAACCCGTTACACCATGTTATAATGTAATAACAAGGGAATGTAAAGGTATATTCTACATCATGAAAACATGCCTATATAATGTTGACCCCCTTAAACCCTCCTTTTATATAGTAAAACTGGGGTTTACAGGGGTATACATTATATTTCTTATTTCTGGTCAAAAACATAGATTGTGGGTACTCGTTAGAACCGCCTCGCGAGTACCCACAATCTATGTTTTCAGCAGAAATATGAAAAAAAATATCAGAATTTTTATCTGAAAATTTTCATTTTTAGTGGTAAAATTTCCAGTATATTTGAATAGATAGTCTTCGTAATGATAAGGCACATTTTAAAAAAGTTTCTGTTTATTAAGTTTAATTCAGTTTGATATTTCTGTCAGACTTTTGCACTGAATACCTTTTTTACCTTAACCCATTTATGCCGAATGGACTGCTACCCAAATCCTTTGGATGGGTCCTTTCTTAATTGAGGGGGTGTCAGGCTTATTATTATTATTATTATTATTATTATTATTATTATTGTCATACTTAATAGAAATTCCTGTAGTTAATGCAAACAGTGTAGACCTTGATCAGACGCCGCGTTCTGTAGCGTCTGATCTGGGTATACACTGTCTGGCCGTGTCCCTTTTAAAAGACGCTAGGCATAAATGGGCTAAGTATCGGGACAAACAGACCTGCAGACAAACTGTGTTGGCCAACATGAGATCTCATATTCATAGTAAAACAAATTTCGTTTAGGTGCGTTTGCATAATGCCAAAATGTGTACATGTGGATACCTGAAGAAACCAAATGCTATTGCTTGAAAATCAGCCTAATATGGACAATTCCTGTGAGCAAACACATCCATTTGAGGATTTGTCATGCTCATTTCATTTCATTTGAGCAGTAAATGTTTTGTGTAAAGCAAGAAAAACAAGTACAATTTTGGCTTATTTTTATTTTATTTTATTTTTATTTATTGATTTATTTATTTTTTTTGAAAACTGTTACATACTGTGTCCCTGTATGAGAGAATATGTAAATAAAAGAACTTTAGTCATTTCTGGAAAATCCTCTCAAATTTGGGCAACATCAATCTAGCAAGATATAAGAAAAACGAGGACCTAGTTCTGCTCTAAACTTCAAAGAATTGAAATGGCATAATATGAAATAAATAGGTGTTACCTATGAATCGAGCTTAAGCATTTTGTGCACTTTTTATTTTCTTTTTCTTTTTTTCAGCAGGTATGCAAAGTTGCGGACTAGACAAAACCTGTTTAAATAGGTCCGAGACAAAGTGCACAGCATCGAATATTATGTTTACATCAATTTAACTAGAGTTTCCTAGGAAACATAGCTCTACTGTTTTTTTTTACATATTTAGAAAGTGAGGCAAGTTAAAAGAGGTTGGTTTGATACTAAATACTACTAATTTCAGAATCCATTAGACTTTCCTTATTACACTCTATCTGACAGAAAGCCCCTTGTACTGACAGGTGATGATTTGTTTGTGTTAAATGACGCATAGCTTGTCTTTTTCAGCATTGTTTTTGTCAAGAAAGAACTAATCTTTGAGTTTGAATGAAAAATTATCAAATAGCTGAGCGATATTCATGTTCATTTCCTTTTTTGAGGTCATTTTTTGAATTGTGAAACTGCTTCTGGTGAGGTTATGTCACACCTGGAATGATTATTTACATCTTATCAATGATATGAAGGACTGGTTTTGACAACAGGCTGTCAAATTTTTAAATGTTGCAAGATGTTGAAAGTCTAACCAATTCTGAAATTAGTAGTATAGCTATATTACCCAGTCTGAATCACCTAAAATCTGCCATCAGTGATATCCAAATTTGATGCATTCAGGTAATAATGGTAGTATGTCCTAAAAACACCACTAATTTGACAGGCGTTTACAAAATGGCATGCAACCGTTGCGTCCGTGTCTATCGGTCTACCTTGGCTTTTTGGCTTGGGCGTAGTACGCTCCACGGCGTCGTTACTGCTACATGTATCAATTATGCCATACAATGTAACTCGGTTTCTAGGTATTAACTTTAAGGATGCTTATGATGTTTATCAATAACACGAGCTACGACACAATTTGACAAGCAAATCATTGTGCAGCATGTGTGTACAGACGAAAGTCGCTAAAGTACGAAGGATCAGCTGATCGCCAGTCAGCTGAAACTCGGACACATCGTATTGATGTGTTCGAGGCTGAAATCACCGCATATCCTACCTTTATCATGTTGTCAGCAAAATATTCTTCCCTGTGCATAATTCCTGTTATGTGCTGTAGGAATGTAATCCATTTTTACAGCAAAATGTTGTTAAATGCGAAAGAAATCTCAAATTAAAAATGGCGGCTAAAACGCAGATCATCTTGCAGTCATTCGTGTCAATGACATAAAAATATATCCTTCTATTTCATTGGCTATACGATTCATTATAGCCAATGAGATCGCTTGCGGCGGCTGACTGGCTTGCCACGTTTGCAGCGGAGCGTATCTGATCATCATATTTTTCGGAAACCAGGCCAATGGCTCCGGCCTTATTAGCGTTGGTCTTCGGGTTCAACATTAAGCCGATACACTCCGCTGTAGATATGGGAATCTAGTCACCCGTCGCATGCGAACTCTTCTGCATAGTATGTGAGAGACTCACGATACCTAAGCTCGTTATAATTTCTTCGTGGTCGTTTGTCCGTTCGTTCGTCCATTTATTGCTCATAGCATACAATCAAGAACAGTTTAAGATAGAACCTTGAAATTTAAAATATAGAATAAGCGGACCTGTATTTTGTCTTTTTCAATCGAACGTAATTCCGTAGTTATGCCCCCAGCAAATAAATATTTTGTATTTTGTACAACATTTGAACCTAGAATGATGATTTTGATACTTGTTAATCGATTTAAACCCGAGGTAGTTTTTACTACTGTCCGTTCTAAGGTGGTGGTTATAGTATTGGTTGTTCTTTGTGTAGCCTTGTGGCTACTAGCTGTGGTGCTTTTTTTGTGTCATGTCTTATGTTTGTGTTTCGTGGATCCTGTCTAGCATTGTAATCACCTTTTTAGGGAAAAGAAAGCCGGTTGCTTTGTTTTTCTTTGGTTTTAGCTGAATATGCACTATTATCCCAGCTGGCACACAACGATAAACCAACGATTAACATGAAATATCAAGACTTATTTTCTTTAAAGAAATGAAAACGTCGTCTGCTGTAGTTGTGAGTGGCGCTTTAATGGCTAAAACAGGATATCAGATACAGAAAAGGCTAGATGGAAGCCCGAGCTATTCAACAGTGCTTGCCCGACCAAACGGTGTGGGCCAGGTCAGATTCGGCATATATTTAGACGCCATGCTATCTGCCACTCAGCCAGCAATTTTTAGACGCATTAGTTGGTAGTAAAGTGGACTAGTTCAAAATATAAGTTGTCTCAATATTAACCCAGATATGCCTAACGTCCCCTAAAGGAACACCAGTAAACCATCTAGACTCAGATCAGACGCCATAGAACGCGGCGTCTAATCAGGATCTACACTGTTTACATTAAATACAGGAAATTCTATAAACCATGGTATTAATTATGGATCCGTTCAAAGAATTGAGGAAGAAGAGTTCATTCGACATAAATGGGTTAAAGGTACATACAATTATTTAACCCTTGCCATGCTGAATAAATTAAGATGCCACGCCCTCTTCTAATTTCCAGCCATTCAGATTACTTGTTCTGTGTTTTTTGATAGAAATTCACATATTTAATGACAAACAATGCAGATCCAGATCAGTTGGCTTCTTCAGAAGCCAACTGATCTGGATCTACACTGTTTGCTAAGACAGGGCATGTCGTGTTAAGCAAGAGAAGGGTTAAAAGAGCATGCGCCGATGAATTTGTAATCAAAAATGAATGAAGCTGAAAGGCTTACTTCCCTGTTTTAGAATATAAACTGTACTGCATAACGATAAAAGACTGCATGGTGCCTTATATACCTAACTATTGAGACTCCAAAATTTGAACAAGTCCAGATCTGTATAAAAAAATGATGAACAGAGAGGCAAACAGTGTAGACCGAGACGCCGTGTTTTGCACAGATCTGTCTGGCCTGTCCATTACGAAAACACGCCTATTCAAATATATATAGAAAATTTCACCTCCAAAAACTGAAAATTTTCAGATAAAAAACTCTGATGTGTTTCATATTTCTGCTCAAAATATAGATTGTGGGTACTCCTTAGAACCGCCTCAGCGAGGCGGTTCTAACGAGTACCCACAATCTATGTTTTTGAGCAGAAATAAGAAAAATAATGTATACCCCTCTAAACCCCAGTTTTACTATATAAAAGTGGGGTTTAAGGGGTCAAAATTATATAGGCATGTTTTCGTGATGCCCAATACCTACGGATATTACATTTATGATTTGATCAGTATCGACGAAATTGTTAGACGAAAAATTACTGTTTTTATTTTTCCACCAGAATGTATGGTCTGATCATTTCTCTCATATGGTGACATTTTGGATGAAAACGTCAAAATCTATTTTCCGGGAAAAATAAGAAAATATAAAAAAGGTCATCTACTGAAAGTTTTGCCCTGCATGCTAAGCGTTAAGAAACTTAACTAAAATGATTGTATCATATTGTATCATATCTGTTAAATTAGATGCGACTATAAAGCTAGTATATGTAACGAGATCAATTTGTGTATCCGCACAGAGCAGATCGTGACCTGGACTGTTCGAACATTCTGTATGCAAGAATATGAACATACAGGCTTAAGCAAACAGTATAAATCCAGGCCCCGAGGTAATAAAAACCGTTTTCATGCTCAACACAGCTGAGCATGAAATTTGTCCTGCTAATAAATCTCAAATTACTTCATGTAACAATTGCATTTTGTTTTTTCTTGCTAAGTACAGCTGAGATGAAAATTTCTGTGCTAATAAATATGAAAATGCCAACTATTATTGAGCTGACAAAAATGTCTTATAACTTGGGGCCTGGATTGTTCGCACAATGAGTATACAACACTGTGAACTGAGAGCCATGAACAAACAGTATAGAACAAGACTAGGTCTGACTGTTTGCCAGTTTGCCATCAATCCTTGACACCTCACCAGGTTTTGAAATGGAATCTTGCATATTTTGTGTGCCTTCGAACATGCGCTAAAAATGCGCAATGAGATCGTCCTGCGCATGCGCAAAGTATCCAGGCCTTTGTTCTCCATTTATACATTTTGTAGTATCCAATGATTCTGTTTAGTAGACAGTGAAGGCCCTGATCAGACTGCGCGGATGAGCAGGCTGATCTAGGTCTTCGCTATCATATGCTTGAAGACACGTATTCGCATGGCCGGCCATGTGATAAATCATGATATTGGCTCAAAGTATTCACGTACATGTAGTTGACCTGAGAAAGAAGTGTAGGCCCAGATCGGATGCATCATCTGACCAGGGTCTACACAGTTTGCCACTTCTTCAGCAAAGTTTAGTTTGAACTTTATTTCATTTGTAAAAATCAAATCAGCACTTACCAACAATGGTTGAAAGTTAAGACATTTTATGCTCAAGGGATCCAGAAAAACATCATGAAAACATAACTATATAATTTTGACCCCCTTAAATCCCACTTTTATATAGTAAAACTAGGGTTAACAGGGGTATACATTATTTTTCTTATTTCTGCTCAAAAACATAGATTGTGGGTACTCGTTAGAACCGCCTCTGAGAGGCGGTTCTAACGAGCACCCACAATCTATGTTTTGAGCAGAAACATGAAAAATATCAGGATTTTTTATCTGTAAGTTTTCATTTTTTGGTGGTAAAATTTTCAGTATATTTGAATAGTCATGTTTTCGTAATGAGTCAATAGACTTTTGTGGCTCTGTATCCCTACATGCAGATGTATAATTGCGTTAAATCTAACCTGAGATATGTAATAGCTAAGATATATACATGTTACAACTTGCATCAACAATGAATACATACGGGTAATAAAATTACAAGTATTGATAAAAAATAACTGAAATAGAAACATGTACTTCATAAAATGAATTATGATATATTAATACAGTTATGAAGACATCTCAGAAAGCAAACTGTAATAATGCTATAAATAATCGTAATGCAAACTGTAATAATGCTATAAATAATCGTAATGAAAAGAACATGAACGTTCAAAAAGAGAAAATATTTGTTTCACATATATATTTTAATAAAAATAGTAACAATTTGCTTAGTTACGCGGTCTAATTGCTCATGACTCTCAATCCACAGCAGACCTCTAATGTGCATCGATATCAGACTGCGTGTGCATATCGGACTACACATGCATCGATACCCGCCCGTTCATCGAAAAGCGTAAAGATGGCGGAATGTATCAAGCAGATGAATGATGAAAATCAAGCTGTATAAAGCATACAGGGTCGAGCTTAATGTAAACCTGAAACGATTGCTGACAAAACAATTAGTTCAATAAGAGTAAATACGGACGGAATTTACACCTCAAAGTTTAAAGTGCCAGTGTTCCTAGTGTGCATGGGTCACGGGACTGGTTGCCGGTCTTTATTCAAGTGCATTGTCTTCTCCTGACTTTGCTTTATCATTACGAAAACACGCCTATTCAAATATACTGAAAATTTTACCACCAAAAAATGAAAATTTTCAGATAAAAAGTTCTGATATTTTTCATATTCCTGCTCAAAACATAGATTGTGGGTGCTCGTTAGAACCGCCTAATCGAGGCGGTTCTAACGAGTACCACAATATATGTTTTTGAGCAGAAATAAGAAAAATAATGTATACCCCTGTAAACCCCAGTTTTACTATATAAAATTGGGGCTTGAGGGGGTCAAAATTATATAGGCGTGTTTTCGTGATGGCACATATGTTTTCAATGCCACACAAACCTCAGAATTAAGATAATTTGTGTGTGACCCGATCAGGGGAAATACGGACGAGGTGGGGAATGTACGGACAGAGAGAAGGAAAATACGGACCGGGCAGAGAGAGGGAAAATACGGACTACATTATAACATACAGATAACCGTTGAGAAAGTACGGACACTGGATATTTGATATAATCCATGAAATGTAGGTCAAACTCGGGTAAATACGGACAGGGCTAAAATTCATGGAATCTGAATAATTCATCTAACTCAACCCTGCGCATTACTGCTAATATCCATTGATGAAGCAAAGAAGCCATACACAATGCTCAAAACAGAGTTGTATGTCGATTCAAAAATAGCTTAGAACAATGCTGTCCGTAGTTTTCTGATTGTATTAAAACGGTCGCTACCTCACGAAAACATGCCTATATAATTTTGACCCCCTTAAACCCCACTTTTATATAGTAAAACTGGGGTTTACAGGGGTATACATTATTTTTCATATTTCTGCTCAAAACATAGATTGTGGGTACTCGTTAGAACCGCATTGGTTTCAAGATGTAAGGGGCTAGTTGCCGTCCCACAAATGGATCATTAATGTGGATTTGGGCACATCTAACTGTACATTTACCCCTCTGTCCGTATTTACCCTTATTGACCCTTTTGGTTATTGCACAGTTTGAAATTTCTAGCTGTCAGGCGAGACATTTAAAAGTATACAATAACCGCAATAATCATTATGACCATATCTCACAGATGCCATAATGAGACTGAACACAGATATCACGTTTCATTAAATGGCTTGTTACGACACACTCAGACAAGCGATTCTTTATCAGTCTTTTTGACTTATCGCAGGAATGGCGAAATAAATTAAAAATTTTGTCCTCTCTTTAAAATTGACTCAGACAGCTTCATCTAGATCGTTTTTAAAATCATTTGTGTTCATCAATACACAAATGTCTCTGCTTGCGGGTTTGTAGCCTATGGAAGATCAGGTAAGAACCTGTTTTTGTCTATTAAAAAATTCAAATGAAGTTTTGAATAAACTAAAATCCAGATGTTTTCGTGCATCAAGTCTGTCTACGTATGATTTTTCCACGCTTTACACTACACTACCTCATAATCTTATAAAAGAAAAACTCAATGATTTAATTGAATGGACATTTAATAGGGAAGGTTCGCTCCATCTTGCATGTAACGAAAGAAATATCGTTTTATTTTCACTTCCGAAAAGCATTGAAATTATACCTAGGTCATGTCAAAAAGTATGTGAAGCTCTCACTTTTCTACTTGACATTATTTATATAAAATTCGGTACTAAGCTATTTAGACAAATTCTTGGTATTCCGATGGGTACGAATTGCGCATCGCTTGTGGCTGATTTGTACTTATTCTGTTATGAAAGAGACTTCATGCTGTCTGTTTCTGAAGAAAAGCAATCTGAAGTTATTAAATCTTTCAGCTTGACGTCTAGATATTTGAACGATTTATTGAATATTGATAATAAGAACCTCGATGGTTTGATTGGTCAAATTTATCCTTCCGAGCTTCAATACAATGAAGCAAGTTCTTCTGAAACTGAAGCCCCGTTTTTTTGATTTGCATTTGTCTATTTTAGATGGATTTATTTCATGCAAAATTTATGATAAATACGATGATTTTGATTTTGAGAATCATTCTAAATTTTCCTTACTTGGTTGGGGATGTTCTTCGTCGAACATCCTACGGTGTTTATATCTCGAAACTTATTCGGTTCGTCAGAGTGTCTAGTCATGTTTCTGACTTCAACACTCAAAATAAATTGGTAACTGCTAAACTTCTAAATTAGGGTTATCGTTACCATTAATTCCGCAAAGCCTTTTCTAAATTTTATAGACGTCATTTCGATTTAGTTTCAAAATTCAATGTGGGACTTAAAGCATGTCTGCAACAAAGCATATCGGAACCTGAATTTTATGATGACTTAGTATATAAATTCAGAAAATATATGCTTGCATTGATTTTAGCTCTCAATTTCGTAAAATCATTCTTCGATATACGAGAAATATGGTACAACATTAATGTAATACGACAGACTGCATGCATGGTCGTTAACCCAATCAAGGTTGATAACTTTGCTTCCCTCTTTGGTTGCACGCCCGCGGGTCGGGACTCAGACTCTATGACGGCTCCGGCCTAGAGATTTTTAGTAAGTCGGTTGGTACCTGATGCTCTGGCTCTGGCATTGGCCGGGCCCACCGGAGTCCAAATGTTGGTTTTCCTTTCCTTTGGCATTTTAATTATTGTTAGCTGTCGAGTCCTCATCGTTGTAATTCCTTAATCTCCGTATTCGTTTGTTTTTTATATTCTCGGAGATGTTGCACTGATGATTCCGAACTCTTCATGCGGACTGAACAAATGTCTTGTGTATACCACGGCAGACTAAAGGCTCCATATTCCTCTAAAATAGACATTTGTCATGCAAGAAAGATTTAATAAATTGATATATAGTATTAATACTATCGTAAAATGTGACATCTGACAGCCAGTAGAATTTCCGTCAGTCTCTCGGTTTTGAACTGGATAAAAAACGAAATGATTTTTATCCGTATCCCTGAATTAATGTTGGCAACAGTAATTCAGAGATACGATAAAACATCGTTTCATTTTTGATCCAGTACAAGAACGAGAGTCTAACTGAAATTTTACAGGCAGTCAAGTGTCACATTTTATGATTGTATTAATACCATGCATCAATGTATTAAACCTTTCTTGGATAATATAATGTCTATTTTTGAGGATTATGGAGCCTTAAGGGCGAAGGTTGTGGCCATGTAAAATCAATTTAAGCCTCACTCACACCCCCGCCACCCCCAGTAATTTTTACTGACCGTTGCAAGGCGGTGCTTCTGCTATAGTTTACTATATCTGTCATGGTATGTCTTTGCATGTACATGCATGTCTTGGAATTTTGTTTTTATTTTGGATATCCGTTTGGCCATTTTTAGGGAAGAAACTATCCTTTTGGCTTTCTGCTTGTAGTGTTTTGATTGTGGTGCCATTGCTTTAAGTGCGTCCTTCTTTCCCTTTGATGTCTTGGAACGGAAGGTGTTAGGTAATTGTATCGATTCTTGATCATTGCCTACCTTTATATGTACTATGAAACATCACGTCATGAATCTAACGTTTTCATTTTAGATACTGAATCTCGGCATAAGGAAGGTAATATCCATCACCTCTGCACGAACAAACATGGAACACACAATGAAGCCCAATGGTATTCGAGTGTTTTAATTAGTATACAATTTTACACATAACAATGAAAACAAACATGTAATCAAAAGATTGCCACACAGTCACTGTCGCTATGCCAGGCATGTCGGTCCGATAGTCTACATTGGCCATCGGGACTAAAGGCCCTCGGGCCAAAATGGAGCTGCTGTGCCGATATGCCTGACCATGCCATAACCTCTAACACTAATCTTCACGGGGAAAGGCTAAGTAACAAAAACACGCAATACCAAATATGTCAAAAAGAAGCAATATCATGTGGCTTCATTATTTTGCATTTAGCGTTAAGCGCATACTGTAAATGTCGGAAGTGAGAAATGTTTATTTCGAAATAGAGAGTCTAATATATACTTTAATTTTTACTCGGATTGAACCGCTTTGAATTTCAAAATAAATCTGTGAACGTTTGTAAATAGTTGAACATTTTCCGGTAATCAATACAATATAACTATTAGGCTACATGCAGGATTACACATTGCTGGCAAAAAAAAAACTTGGTCTGTGCTTAGCACACACTAAATGTTAAAGCTGATTTAAATATGGAATCGTATTGGGTTCTTTACATGCATGTCTTGGCGAAATTGTCTGCATTCGAGACGTTTTAAATGAGATATCGTCCAGTTGGCCTCTACAAGAATGATCTTCACATTAAAACATATTATAACTAATTTCACTTGGCCTTTTCAGGCTTACTTCATCAAAACTAAGTAGTAAAAAATATCAAATGTTTGGCCACACTATCCCGGGAATGCTGTAAATTGCGCCTTGCAGTACCAATGCATCCAACAACCTAAAAAGTGAACTTGTCAAAATTAATGTATATCCCGTTAACTTTAAAAAAATGCTGCACCGGTAACCTTTCAGAATATCTACATAAATGTGGTGCATTGTGTATGCATGTGAATGGAGAACACTACTCGTAGTACATTGTTTTTGTAGGTTTTCCAAACAATATGACATGTATCCGCTGCCAAGCTTTAACTTTAATATAATCTACATGTTCAGCAGAGATTGGACACATCAGTAGATATTAAAATCGAACTATTACAATTTTAGGATACATAACTGAGCGGCAACATATGAAAACGTACTTTCTGACATGTGCGCCTGAGGAATACTCAAATCAGATTGCGCATCCTTCGCTTTCCGAAATGCTCCCAGTGAGGATTCTGATCAGACTGCACGAATGCGCATATGTCCCAAGGTAGGTTTTTTTGATGTTGCTATTCAATATGAAAACACGCCTATTCAAATATATTGAGAATTTTATCAACAAAAATGAAAACTTTCAGATGAAAAATTCTGGTAGTTTTCATATTTTTGCTCAAAACATAGATTGTGGGCACTCGTTAGAACCGCCTCGGCGAGTCGGTTCTAACGAGTGCCCACAATCTATATTTTAGAGCAGAAACAAGAAAAATAATGTATACCCCTGTAAACCACAGTTTTACTATATAAAAGTGGGGTTTAAGGGGATCAAAACTGTATAGGCGCGTTTTCGTGAAGTATACGGTATATTTGAAAACAGGCTTCGTCATAACTCGGTCCATGTGGTGTTGAAGATTTCGCGTCTCGCACGTCGAATGTTTTCTTTTATACGCATGAACCAGAAAGCAACAGAATTGTCAGGTACGCGTTCGTCCTTGTACAGGCAAGATTCGTAATTTTGCCATCCTGTCCCCGCGGATCTGCAGCTCCTGTAATGCCGAAGAAATCCTTCTTCAGTTGGTACTGTTACCCTAAAAAATAAAAAACAGACGGGCTGGCACACGAAAAAAGGACCTTATGGTTTTCCCGATTGGTGGTTTTTCAAAACCGCATGCGCAGTCCGCTATATGGGCTATATATATGCGTTTTTGCCAAAGGCTCTGGCGAGACTGCGCGTATGCGCAGGCTCGCCTGAGCCTTTGCTGGTCGTCTATGTAATAAATACCATTTTCACATGTGGATACAGACTACTAAAATTTACAGATTAGTTCCATACGAATACAGATCCATATTGAACAGTTCCGTTTGTTTTGCCTGTTCTTAAAGGCTCCGTATTCCTCTAAAATAGACATTTTTATCCAGGAAAGGTTTAATAAATTGATATGTAGTATTAAATACGATCATAAAATGTGACATCAGACAGCCTGTAAAATTTCACTTAGTTTCTCCTTTTCGAACTGGATAAAAAATGAAATGATTTTTATCGTATCGCATCGTAAATGTAATATTTCATTTCTGTTATATTTGGGTGTTTTCTTTTTTGTTTTCTGTCAGTATTTCCTTCGAAATAAGTGTGAGAACGAATTGACCTAAACGATAACGAATTGACCAAATTGAGTACGAATTGACCAAATGAGTACGAATTGACCGAAGAAAAATTTTATGATTACGAATTGACCGAAAAATGAGTACGAGTTGACCAAAATGAGAGCGAATTGACATCTTTCGGGCATTCTAGCTTATGGTTTCTGAATAAAAACATTCGTATAGAACACTGTATTGTACTTATGTATGTCTTAAGCATGTATGTTGAGGGGAATCGCCGCTAATTTTTTCATGTCAATAATTTCAAATTTTTGTTGACGAACTATACTGGGTAAGAATGTATGAAGAATAAACGTAATAACTGACGTAATTTCCGAAAACTAAAATGTTCATCAAAATTCCATAAAATACATGACGTTTTACAAAACGCGACAAGATTTTTAAATATAAAGTGCTAATTTATATTCAGGCATCAACTGTACAGAATACGCGTGTTGGGTGTATATTCATGATATTGGGTGTATTTTACTGTTAGTACATACATGTAAAATACGCTTGATAGAACTTACAGTTGCTTGGCAAAACTCTAAACCAGTATCATCCAAAATGCAAGCGTTTCTCCAAAATGCAATTAGTTTCGCATTGCTATACAGCGGTTTTGTATGAACCAATATCCAAGCTTTATATATACAAAAGTTCAGCTGTATATCTTTCCGATGCCAGGGTTACGTTCTTTTTTGCAAGCTACAGGAATTGAGAAACCCGACTAATAGTCGTTTTTTTTTTTTTTTTTTTTTTTTTTTTTTTTTTGTTGTAACAGTAGCGCATAACCTTCCAACCCGAAATTTATGAAGTGGACTATTCAACCTCAGAATTCGGACACATCCATTGTTGCAGATAGGGGATTCAGTCAATATCAGAATGGCAATTAGTGTAGAGCCTGATGAGCCGTCTGATCTGGCTCTACATTGTTTGCATATGTATTTGTACCGGTCTACAGGGCTAAATGGGTTAAATAATATAATAAAACAATAAAATGCTACCTCTGAAAACCTTTTACTGGCTTAGACCAATGTGTTCCCCATCTCCCAGGTTTAATGTACTGCGGAATGAGGAGTTGCTTTACTCTGTCAAGCTTGGGGTCATCAGCAGAACGGTTGGTATACTGTTCAATAATTAAGTCACTGCTGTTGTTCGTTGGTCCCCATGATGTAAAGAAGTACTGTGTCTTGAATGCGAATCCAGCGGCAGTCTTGTATTTTACCCTAAGATCGGCCTTGCAAACATATAAAAGAGCTACTTTACGTTTACCACTACTCTCTGGGCTTTTCAGCAGACGACAAATTGGTGATATTTTTATTATCTTATTTTTCCCAGAAAACAGGATTTGGGATTTCATGCAAATTGTCTCCAGTGAAGACAATTTGCATGAAATGTCAAATCCTATTTTCAGGATAAAGAAAAGAAAAATATTTCAACAGGTCCTTTGCTGAAAATTTTATCCAGAGTGCTAAGCGTTATGACAGTGACGCATTGAAAGCGCGAATTGCACATATCAAGCGCCGCAATTTATAATGACCTTACGAAAACACGCCTATTAAAATATGTAGAAAATTTCACCCCCAAAATCTGAAAACTTTCAGATAAAAACTGATATTTTTCATACTTCTCCTCAAAACATAGATTGTGGGTACTCTTTAGAACCGCCTCGATAAGGCGGTTCTAACGAGTACCCACAATCTATGTTTTTGAGCAGAAATAAGAAAAATAATGCATACCCTTGTAAACCTCAGTTTTACTGTATAAAAGTGAGATTTAAGGGCGCAAAAACTATATAGGTATGTTTTCGTGATGGCCTTTCAAACTTTAACTTTCCAGGAATTTCGAAGTATATGTACTTGTATTTTAGTTGTAACTAATCAGGAGACAGAACTGGTCAGTTTCGACACTAAAGACGAAGATTTTGAAGTTTATCACAAACTACGCTTACTTTGCTTTTTTGCGATTTTCGATGACTGTAACATTTACCACAATTTGTAATAAGCTTTTCAAACTTGAACACCCCAGGAATTCCGAGATATATGTACTCGTATCTTTATTAAAACTAATCAGGGGACAGAACTGGATAGGGCACTGTCCATTTCTGTCCTTTGATTAGTTGTAAAGAAAATACATGTACATATACATTAAAATTCTTGGGATACTTTAAGTTTGAAAGTTTATTACTAATTGCAGCGTTATTACAAATATTGTGGTGACAAAGCATTCTCTGGACTTGAACTTAGTAATTAAAGGGGCTGAATACGCTTGGTTTATTTTCCGCCATTTTTCACACGGGAGATAACGTTTGTGACTATCTGTTTGCTTTCCTCCCGACAAGCCCCTTCTGAGAAAAAAAAAAAAAAAATGGTCTACTAAAAACAGAATTCATTTACTCCCCTCCTCTCCTAGGATCAGGTTTTTTTTTTTCTTTTCGAGTAGATCGATTTTCCAGAAGCGGAAAAAGACTGTAAAATGTTATTATTCCCTAAATGGGAATAACAACGCATGCGCTAGAATAACCGCAAAAGTGTCTTGATCATCTCTGCTGAAAAGGAGTCAGCTTTAGAAAGAAAGAAGTTACTGGCCAAGAATGCAAATTAAATTTGTTCAGGTAACAGCCCTTTTGCAGAGGGAGTTTAGTGTGCATAACATGCAAACCAGAAGTCGCAAAAAAGCATATCTTTCTTGTATAATAAAGCATAAATCTATAAATATATCTGGGCCACGCTATATAAATAAGTGTCTTCGAGCATATGCGGACAGTGAAGCCCCAGACCAGCCTGCGCATCCGCGCAGTCTGATCAAGACTTTCACTGTCTGCTTTTTTGTGTTGAGGTTTTACGGCCCAGTCATCCCAATGGGGTCATGTCGAGCGCGGTCAGTTTACCTAACCACACGTTTACTGGGCAGGCTTAGTCCTCTAAGCGGTTAACCAGTATTGTGCACATTCTTTCGCCAGAAACTGACAACTGCCCTTCTTGAATCAGCGGAAGGGAGAGAATGACCGTAGAAAATATTTCATGATCAATCTCCACGAAAGAATGTTGCCGACCTCGGCGGGGGTTGAACCCGCGACCTCCTGGTCTCCAGTCGGACGGCGCATCCAACTGAGCCACCGAGGTCTGCTAACACAACTAGGTGGAAACTATGGGCAGCAAATGCCCGGATGAGATTTTGCACATGCGCGAGGTGAACCTGAATCTATGCATTTTGCACATGTTCAAAGACACTTTTTCGTTTGGCTCGGCTCATATAATAAAGCGGAAATATATAAAGACATCTAATTTCCTGAAAATAGATACAACATTCATATATGGGAAACGCAAAGCGAAAAGGTGTCTTCGCGTATGTGCAAAATGCACAGATTCAGATTCATCTCGCGCATGCGCAATGTCTCATCCGGACTTTTGCACTCCATAAATACCTTTTATAGTTTCCAATGATTGTGTAAGCGGACAGTGAAAGCCCTGATCAGACTGCGCGGATGCGCAGGCTGATCTGGGCGTTCACTCTTCGCATATGCTCAAACACACGCAAAGTCCCATCTGGGCATTTGCACTTCATTGAGACATTCTATAGTGTCGAATGATTCTATTAGCGAACAGCGAATGCCCTGCTCAGACTGCGCGGATGTGAAACTGATCCGGGCAACCACTGTCCGCATATGTCCGGACATATTTTCGCATGACGCGGCCTATATTGTGGTAGAGTAACTTGATCGTTAAATAGCATGACTGGGTGCTTACGTAGGCGCGTTGGCTTACCAACCAGTTTTATTGTGTTTCTACCCTTTTAATGAGCGGAAACTAAATATCTTCAAAAGTATTGTTTTACGAAGTTCATTTACTCTAATAATGCTAACCTTTTATAGCGTAAACCTATATTTTATTTTCGACATCTGAAGCAAGGTATCCAATAATTCCATAGGAAATATGCTTTGATTCCTCCTGACCAGGCTGCAGACAATGTTTTCACCGTGTGATGTATGTACTATGTCAGTAGTTTAAAACAAGAACTTGGCAGTACTTACATATACGAGTATATGCAAACTACCAAAGATGAAACGTCCTTCAAGATCACCGCACGCAATCTCTCACTTTGGCAGTAAGCAACATTCTTTCCCGGAGATTGATCATGAAATATTTTCAACGGTCATTCTCTCCCTTCCGCTGATTCGAGAAGGGCAGTTGTCAGTTTCTGACGAAAGAATATGCAAAATACTGGTTAACTTTTAAGAAGACGAGGGGGCAAATCATTTCCTTGTAGAGTAGATCCCTTTTCAGTAAGAACAAAATAATTTTGATATAGTTGTCTCCCTTTAATGTGAATCAGTTCTCTGAAACAGAGTTACAACAAAACATGTGCGTCTTTGGTATACGTGAAAATTGCGCATGCTAAAAGAGAACTGCACATGTGCACACTAACGTCACAGTATATGCTGTTCATCCAGAAAATATTTGAGCGTTGTCATGAGAAAAGATGTCTTCGGGGCATACATGTATGCGGACAGTAAAGACCCGGAATAGCCAGCGAAGTCGCCGTCTGATAAGGGCCTTCCCTTTTTAGCTCGCCTGAACAACGTTCACGGAGAGGTATTGTACCACCCTCGGCGTCGGTGTCGGCGTTGGCGTTGGTGTTGGCATTTGCGGCGGCGTTGGCACTGGCGTCGACGTCCACAAATGTTAAAGTTTTCGTTAAAGTTTTTAAGACCTCATTGTTTCCTAAACTTATCACCGATTTGATTCATCTTTGGTATGATGATACGTATTGGTCCAAAATTTTGCGCAGTACCAGCCCCACCATCCTAGGTCATGTCAAGGTTAAGGTCACAGACAGAATTTTCATGTCAAATTTTTACGTCAGTGGTTTCTACTCATTACTTCTACACAAAATGATGGATTTAGTTTCTATATGATAGATACTTGTCAAAAGTTTTTATCAGCACCACCAGCATTTTTAACCGTGACCTTGAGTTTTCGTTAAAGTTTTTAAGACCTCATTGTTTCCTAACCTTATTACCGATTTGATTCATCTTTGGTATGATGATACATATTTGTCCAAACTTTTGCGCACTACCATCTCCCCCACCCTACGTCATGTCGAGGTCAAGGCCACAGACTTCATGTTAAAATTTTATGTCAAAATATTTAGGATCACATTACTTCTAAACTACATGATTGATTTAGTTCCTGTTTGGTATCATGATAGATACTGTTCAAACGTTTTTACTAACACCATCAGCACTCATGACCATGACCTTGAATTCGAGGTCACAGACTTAGAATTGAAATGTTAAAGTTTTCGTTAGAGTTTTTAATACCTTATTATTTTCTAACCTTATCACCGATTAGATTCATCTCTGGTATGATGATACATATTTGTCCAAAATTTTGCCCAGTTCCATCCTCACAACCTAGTTCATATTTAGGTCAAGATCACAGGCACGTCAAAATGTTCATGTTAAAATTTACGTCAAAGTTTTTAGGACCTCATTACTTCCAAACCAAACGATGGATTTCATTTATATTCGGTATCATGATATATACTGGTCTAAAGTTTTATCAGCACCATCAGCATTCATGACCGTGACCTTTGGGTCGAGGTCACAGACTTAGAATTTTAAAAATGTTAGCGTTTTACGGAGTTAGAATTTCCAGAAACAAGATGTGCAATATCAGGCGAGCTATCCTGTCTGGCGACAGGTCTTGTTATACTTACATGGTAGAGTGTCAATGTAGACTATGAGCGGACAAAGAAGGTACTGACATGCTGACATGCACAGACTGGTCTAGACCTTCGCTCTCCGCATATGTGTTTTCAAATGCTGTGATTTGTAAATTTTCAAGAATCGAACCGCTGTTTCCAGACCACATTGCATATATCTACTGTTTGCCCCGGGTACGTATAGTTAGCACGTTTTGTTCTGTCTTACATTTGCATATTTTAAGGTTCTTACCAACATTTCTTTGATTGTTCTATTTCTAGAAGGAATCAAAAATTCGTCAAAATCCATTATTCCAAAATAAGTGGTCCCGGACGTTCTCTCAAATGCATCATAGTTGGCCAGGGACAGATCATTATAAAGTTGTTTACTACGTTGGAAGTCTCTCCACTTTACGTCTGAAAAAACATTAATTTGCCGATTAAACTTGCATAATTAATGAGCAAAGGCACAACATTTCCTACAAGATAGAATGTGCATCCAACGGAGAAGACTCAGATCAGCCTGTGCGAACGTGGAGGCTAATTTGAAACTGCGCTGGGCGCCTGAAGACGCCTGATCTTTGTCTACCACATATGCTCTGCAAAGAATCCGAGTCTTCACTAGGCGCAAATGCGATCTTGTAGGAAATGCTGTGCCCCGGCTTAATATACCCTAACCATTACGTTTAAACGCCTATGTAATCTGTATTAGTCGGGTTTCTCAATTCCTGTATCTTGCGAAAAAAAAACGTAACCCTAGCATCGGACAGATATACGGCCGAATGTTTGTATATACAAAGCTTGGATATTGGTTCATAGAAAACTGCTGTATAGCAATGCGAAAGTAATTGCATTTTGGAGAAACGCGTGCATTTTGCATGATACTGGTTTAGAGTTTTGCCAGCAACTGTAAGTTATATTAAGAGTATAGTACACATATATATATATAACCCAATATACATCCAACTCGCGATAAATCAATTTGTACAGTTGATGTCTGAATATAAATTAGCACTGACTGTTCAAAATTCTTGTCTCGTTTTGTAAAAGGGCGTGTATTTTATGGAATTTTGATGAACATTTATTTTATTTGAGGAAATGAAGTCAATTATTATGTTTGGTCTTCATACATTCTTACCCAATATAGTTCGTTTACAAAGGTTTTGAAATTATGGACAGGAAGAAATGCGCGACGATTTCCCTCTACATGCATGTTTAAGACTTACGTAAGAACAATACAGCGCTCTGTACGAATAATTTTATTGAAAAATTATAAGCACGAATGCCCGAAAGATGTCTGGTAAAATTTAAAATATGCCATTCAAAACGGTGTTATAAAATTTGCAATCAAACGTTTTCTTATAAGTTTATCGTAGCGGCCATATTGGACGAAAAATCGAACATTTTTAGGAGTAAATCCATTTCTGTATACCTTGTAATAATGGCTATAGAAAACGGCAAAAATGGTTTATTTAAATCACAGTTTGCAAGCGATATTTAAAAATTGATGTTAGACAAGAAAACAGAGTATTATCCTTTAAATGCGGAAAACAACCAGCGTGTCACTAATGACGTCATGTATGCATATGTGCATGAGAAAATGAACATTCTGCTTTCTGTTTTGAGCATTTGTCTTTCATTTTATGATTTAAACTGAATACACAAGGTTTTGTATACTTCGAATTTGTTAAGTATCAACTAGGCTTCCATACAAACGTGCAAGTTTTCGCGAAATGCAATGTCTGCGTATCTGTTACACAGTTGTTTTATATGGAGCATGCCCAGGCTTTCTTCCTATATCTAAATAAATCGTATATCTTTCCGATGCTATAGTTAGCAAAACTTGAGTACTAGAGCCCGTACTAGTATATTTCTTAGCTCTAGTTTAACGTTCTTGTTTTAGCAAAATTATTGATATGTTTTATTCTTATTTCTCTACAAAAACATAATTATGTTGTGGGAACTCATTCTAATCAATACAAACATCATATGTTTTGTGGAGAAATAAGGAAATATTTATTTTCACATACCCTTTATCTAGAACATTATATAAGTCATAGCTTTCACAATATAATATATGAAATAATGACGTTATTATTTTTAAGAGCATTAAGACATCCCTGTGTTGTAAAAATGGTTACTACACGAAACAAATGATTTTAAAGGCTGGTTTAAAAACTACAAAAGTCTGAAATCACCCTAGTAATGTAGACATTGACATACCCCTGTTTCAGTAAATATATTACGAGAAACATAGGCGCGTGGGAGCATCTATTACACAGACATCTTAACGCAACAGACTTCTTAACGCAATGATGAATGTTTATTCTTTTCTTTTCAGAAAGACTCGTTTTCCAAATGTGGACGAAACAATTTTACAGAGTTTCCCTTATAATGCAGTATTCCCTTTAAGAGGAATAAAAAAACACAACCACTTGTTTGTTTATATCACATACATATTTTCACGAATTACGCTAATTGAATAAAATACAGTCGAGTCTCATTATCTCGAATTCCAAGGGACTCACTGAAACACTTCGAGATATCCGTACTTCGACATAGCAGAATTGAGAGAGTGAGGAAGCCAATAAATTGAACAACCAGATTTAACAAATGAATGTGTAATTTGACTCCTTAAGTTAGAAATATATATATATATAATAATAATAATAATAATAATGTGGAAAAGAAGAGAAATTGCTCCTTAGGAGCAATTTCTCCTCTTTTCCGCATTATTTTGTTACCTGTTGTCATAGTTTCATGTTAAAACAGGGACCAGATTTTCCCTTCAAGATAAGCGTTTATTCGAAATAAGCGAGTTCGAGATAACGAGGTTCGACTGTATACACAAATTTGATGCGTTTTACTCCTCGGTACAGCATGTACTTTGTGCGTCTATGTCACAAAGATAACAAACTTAAAGGCACATTTCTGTTATGCACCAGTCTTTGAAACCCCCGCCCCTACGGGACAACCCCTACGGGGCCGAAGAATAGCGGTGCTTTTAACGTTTCAGTTTTCAAAGCCCTGGTAAACGCCCTGCACTGCGGGGATATATTTGTGGTAATATTCCTGTTAAAAGTCCCTGCGCCCCGTGGGTTAAAAATAATAAAGAACAAATAATGAAGTGATCCTTTTGGATATTCTCTCTTAACCTGTTCTTTGAGAGCTCTTCATGAAATTTGGCTTTAACTGGGACAGAGGTGTTTTAAAAAACTCATGCATATACACATAGAGGAAACCTACATAAACTGTATTCTTACACACTAAACTTATATTCTAAATATTCTGAAGTCTCTTGTAGATGGTTTAAGTTGTTGAAAATTAAACAGACAATGTATACCAAAGATTACTTTGATTCAAGAAAATTTTATTTGACAAAAAAGAAAGTATTCT
Source organism: Anodontia alba (assembly GCA_964016985.1). Taxonomy (NCBI): domain Eukaryota; kingdom Metazoa; phylum Mollusca; class Bivalvia; order Lucinida; family Lucinidae; genus Anodontia; species Anodontia alba. The sequence continues at coordinate 101,178,467 of OZ024826.1, read as the reverse complement.
CGTATTCTCTTACCCACGGTGGCAATACACTCTGAACAAATGGGAAAACAAAAGAAGATATGATGCCAGCCTTGGTCAAACAGCAAACAAAACAATCACAGTCATGGTGTGTAAATCAAATGTTAAAAAATATATGATTTTTAATTAAGTCTTGGCACGCTAACAGTCTCTACATGGTCTCTCTCTGGTTTCAAATGAAATGTGCATTAGTACAAGATAGACCCGCATGATTACAGCTCTACCTAAACATTCTTCTGGCCCACATAAAATAGTTGTAAAGAGATCAATAACGTATTTTTAATTTATCAATTAATTGGTGCATTGTGTTACATAAAACTAGGTATTTGAAAATATTTGAGAAACAATTCAGCAAATCTGTGTGTTTTGTCATAACGTTCGTGGATATACATGAGCATATAGTTATGATTTGGTGTGTGCATTGACTAACCGAAATTTTGGATAAATAAAGAGTATGAAGTTTGCTTGGAGTTTGAAGTATGGATTTTGGCATTCGAATTATTCTGTAGTAGTAAAGTAAAGTAAAGTAAGTAACGGTTATGGTTGGGCTAAATCGACATTCCAAGTTGCGAATCTCAAGCCAACTTCACACACTTGGATAAATATGTGATGCAAATGAAAATAACCCGCATTTCATAGCAATAATAAAATAAGGTGTTATTCAAGATCAAAATGATAATAACTTCTGATCAAATGTTTCGTTTTAAATAAGACGAAGCATAAATAAATATAATACTGTAAAACTGTAATAAATAGAAAAAATGAAAGCTGCCAAACAAATCAAACTTATCACGTATAACATTATGTGGACCCCACCTATATAAAAACAAACATTTCTTGGACAATCACATCGATGTCTTATATCAAAACCGCATATTTTACTAAATGCCATTATGACATTATGTAATCGAAACTGACTTTAACCCGCGGCGTCTAAAAAAGGTAAGAGAAAAGTCCAAGGAGTGCCAGAATCACAAACCGCAGCCCTTCCCAGACCCCAAGAGGGAGAGGAAACCGACAAATCTAAACAAGCACAAAACAAACAAACGTACGAAAAGCACTAAGATTAGCTCTCTCTTCCCCAAGCGAGGTAATCGCAATACTAAACACTTGTGAAAAACACAAGAACAAAATGACACACGGAAAGACATAAAACAAATCGCCTCGTAGAAAAAAACACAAAGCAACAAATAGTAAGAATAACACCGGGACCACCGCCTTAGAACGGTCGGTAGAGGAAACAACCGGGGGATGTTGGCGGGGGGGGGCGTGGGGGAGGGGGGTTAAAGCACTTTTACAGCTAGCCAACTTCACCCTGGGTCCCGATGCTATTCTTAATACAGAAATACATAAAAATTCGGCTCACATAAAGGCTCCCAACTGTCAATGCATCAAAGCGAAAACAAAAAAATCAAATTAATCACTATAATAAACAAAGACGAGTACTCATGGCTAATTCTACTGTATGCCAGAGTAAATGAAAACCAATAGTTGAACCACGGCGGGCCAAGCCAAAGACATATCGTCAAGCCCCAACCCACTGGTTAAAGTTTTAAGAAGAGGCCGTCATTAAGTCTGAGGCCCGAACCGCCGTCGTGCAATTGAAGAGTGAAGCATAGCCATTAAAAATGATTGGGTTGACAACTAGGCACAAACCGGGCCTACAATGTTTGCTGTAAATACAAGAAATTATATAAAATATAGTAGTTATAATAATAATAATAATAAAACAGTCGCTCCTTGAGTTGAAAATAGATTTTTCCAAAGAGTTAAACTAGAAGAATCCACTCGGCATAAATATGTTAACACGTCCGTCTACCCGGAGAAGGTGATACTGAGGTGATAATTGTTTGCTGACCTGTCATTAGGCCAGGTTGATCATATTTCTAGAAAGGGAATATGACCCAAGTATCTTCTCAAGAGCGAGTCCGAATCAGAGCAAAGTTTTATAGAGGATTTGTTTATGTTATTTGCCACATTCTTGGCGGTCATGAGATGCTTATAGTAGTTTTCTAGGCTTGCTATAGTGTTTAGTCAGGTCAGTGACTTTCATAATGGAATAAACATTAATCGCTAATCTTTTCAAACATAGGTTTGAGGATATTAAAAGACGTAGTAAAAAATTTATCTCCCAAGAACGCCTGATTACTCACCATTTATTTTGGGTCCATGTCTGTCTGTCTGAACACTCACAAATTTGCTTTTGTGTCTATAACTTTATGATTTTCCAAAATATGATTTTGGTAGGTTTACCTCGCTCATTTAGTCGCCATTATTCTGAATAATTTCCCAATATAACGTTTGCTTGGAAATAATTCTGTACAAAGATTTAGCGGAACCCATTTTTTATGGTAACTTAGTTTATAAATGCAGAATGATTGTTGATACTGATGATACTTTGGAGTATCAAAACATACTGTACATTACAACACTGATGTTCGGAAGCAAACTGTACGATGGTTATTAACCCAGTTATGGTTGATAAAAACATAAATGAGGGTATACTCGGGAAAATGTCTACTAAAATAGCACTTTTTCTATATCTTTTTTTGTCTTTAATTATATGACAAGAGTCGGACCTCGTGCTGAAAAACGGCCCTATCCACAATCTGTTTTAGAAGGTTGGCATCTATATATCGATGTCTCTTATGGGACCAATCATAGTCCAACATGTACGTTTCTTTTGCATTAACTTCAGATTGTCAGATGTCTTCTGATGTGTTTATGATTATTGTGGTAGCTTTAACCCTCCAACCTCACCCCTACCCCTCCGGTGGTTTATTCTACTGACCTATATAAGGCGGTGGTCCCGGTGTTAGTCTCATTCTTTGTTGCTTTGTGGTTCCTTCTAGGAAGCGATTTGTTTTAAGCCTTGCCTTGTGTTATTTTGTTCTTGTATTTTTCAGTGCTTTTACCATTGCGATTACCTTGCATGGGGAAGAGATAGCTAATCTTTGGGCTTTTCGTGCGTTTGTTCGATTTGCGCTTGTTTTGTTTTGTCTGTTTCTTCTCCCTCTGCGTGTCTGGGATATACTGCGGCTTGTGATTGTGGCCTTCCCTGGACTTCTCTTACCTCTTTTTTTTTTACTGTGACATTTCACTATTAAGTTTGATGACCTTATATGCACGGATTGCATATATGTAATTTGAAGCTGCATCTGAATAAAAGGTGATGTTTTGACAGAGTAAACCAAGTTTAAGGCCCCAGTAAAGGTTTTTTGCGCAGACTGTTCTAAGGCTGTTTATCTGTTATAGTTCTTATTTCCTAGTATATCTATTGTTGCATTTCTGTTTAGTTTGTTTTGTCATTGTTTGTTTCATATGTCATTCTCTTTCTGTGCAAGGGGAAGGTTGGGATTCAAGTTAATGATTGCGTTTTTTTCTGGTTATCCGCATATATATATAAATGTACTGCTGTTAATTGGCAATAGTAACTACGATACTAGGATCAAAACTGCGATCTAAACTCGCAATTAGGATGACTTGGAATCGATTCTTGTCCGGTTCGAGAACACATACTTGCAGATAACGCTCGTGATAGTAAACTCCGGGTAAAACTGTCTTGAAATAAGAGACGAAAATGCGAGTTTTTATACGGTTGATTAGGAAAGGGGCGGAGATTTAATACAGTCGATTCTCGTTATCTTGAAGTCCAAGGGACTCTCTGAATTTTTTTCAAGATATCCGTACCTAGACATATCAGATTTGCAGAACTGAGGAAAAAATAAATCGAAAAACCAAATTTTCACAAATGAATATGTAATCTGACTCCTGAATATTGTGGAAAAAAGGAGAAATTGCTCCTAAACCTTTTCCACAATAATTTTGTTACCTGTTGTTAGATTTTCATGTTTAAACAGGGATCCGATTTTCTTCTCGAGATAAATGGTCATTCTAAATAAGCGATGTCGAGATAACGAGAGTCGACTGTATTGCGGTCATCGCCCTTTTAATGCGGAGCAGTCGACATAAGATATAGCTTTAAAGCCTTCTATCAAATGCCTGGAGTTTTTGGCAGTAGAACAAAGGACACGCACTGTAATTTCTTAAAACACTAAAAAGGGTCATGAAGTCAGAAAACGTACATTCGGACATACGGGCCCAGTGACAATTCCGATCAGCCTGCGCGGTCGCGCACTCTGATCAGAATCTTCTCTGGGCGGATTTATTATGCACAAGGATGCAGACGACGAAGAAACTCATCAGACTGTACCGATATATTTTCTCACGTTGTTGCTCACAGCTTGCTGTACTGACTGGAATTGCCCTGTCAAGACGATTCCATTGAGTATCGTCAACATACATTTTAGAGCAAAAATAACAGAAATATTCCGTTGGACCACGGGGAGTGTTATTTACCTTCCGCTGCGGGTATATATTGATAAAGGTCCACGAAGCCTGACTTGTAGTAATACTGCAGCACATTTAAAGCCTGTTGATTTATATTCCTGAAGTAATATGATATAACTTTATCAACACCTAGGTACTTGTAGGCCTCCATCCATTCAATGATTAATTCAGCACTAATATTACTATATGTCACCTGCGAGGTTAATACTACCGTGGTGTCAGCTTCTTTAAGAGGTTTGTAAATTGTCTTGTAGGCAGCAGTGTCATCGTTGCATGTTAGTTGTTTTAACGAAAGCGCAACTCCATCGGGAATATTCCTGGATTTATGCCATATATTGTGACATGTACAGTGAAAGGTTTGTACACTTACATGTGCCCAGTGCTGCGTTACACCTAAAACGGATGTTTGAATAATGTCAGTGCGGTTGTGGAATTTATACAGGAGACAACATTTTAAATCTTCTAGTTTGAATTTAGCTGCGGCGATGCTTCCGTATACTTTGACAATGTCCCACGTGGTTTCGTTTGTTCTGTTTCCTGCTGCAGCGCCAAATATATAGACATGTCCAAATGGCATCTCGATAGCGTCTAAGTCTGCTATTTTTTTTCTGTGGGACGGTCGTTGGGTTGTATGGAGCTGCAATCGAGGTACTGTCACTAGGTGTGTAAGTGGAGCTGCAAACAAAACGACGAAATGAGCAACCGCATGAGGAAACTATACAGTCGACTCTCGTTATCTCGAATTCCAAGGGACTCTCTGAAATACTTCGAGATATCCGTACCTCGACATATCAGATTTGCAGAATTGAGGAAAAAATAATTCGAACAACCACATTTAACAAATATATGTGTAATTAGACTCTTTAAAATTTGGTGATATATTTAAAATATTGTGAAAAAGAGGAGAAATTGCTCTTAAGGAGCAATTTCTCTTCTTTTCCACAATATTTTAATTGTTTTTAGATTTTCATGTTTAGACAGGGGCCAAATTTTCACTTCGAGATAAGCGGTTATTCGAGATAAGCGAGGTCGAGATAACGAGAGTTAAGTGTACTTATCTCAAAGGCAAACAGTAAAGGCTCAGGCCAGCCTGCGCATAAACGCAGTCTCGCCAAGTGTTTGCTGGCATGTAGTAGAAGCCTTGAGAAAGTTTCAGACAAAAAATAAAAATATCTGTAGCCAAAAAAGGGGACTGTGCACACGCATTTTAAGAACCGCAAACAATAAGGTCCTTTTTCAGTGTGCCGGTTCAAATATAAAAACAAATTACAAAACGTCTAAATATTCTACGAGCGTACCATGTGCATATGCTGAATACTGATGTATCTGTGACTACGGATTTTTTTTTTTTTTTTTCATTTAAGAAAAAAAAGGATAATTGGGCCTCGCGATGCGAGAGCGTGTCTTCGGGTATATGCGGACAACGAAGGCCCAGATCAGACTGTGCATCCGCGCAGTCTAATCAGGACCCTCATTGTCCGCTAACAGAACCATTGGATACTACAATATGTATGAGTCGAGAGCAAGGGCTGTATGGTACTTTGCAATTGCGCAGGATGATCCAAATCTGCGCATTCTGCGCATATTCGAAAACACATTGTCGCTTGGCGAGGCCGAATTAATTGAATAATGGGACTAGGGAGAACTCGCGCTTAGGAAAGAATAATCTTTTCTGAGTTCGGAAAATTGAAAGCTTTAGTGGTCTGAGCTTGTTAGCCCTACTTCTTATAAAAGTGTAGACTGATATTGCAATCAGCCAAAGACGTTTGACACTATACACATTATATATATATATATATATATATATATATATATATATATATATATATATATATATATATATATATATAAGTTGGGAGAAGAAGCATAACATCTAACAAAAAATCTTTTTGGTAGCACTGGATCCAGAAAGGATGCTGAAATGACAGGCGTTAAACTATATGTTGAGAGTTAATCATTAACAGTGCAATGATTTGTTTACCTGAGGCCTTTCGGCTTTCGCCTTCTTCAGAGGTTTTCTTTTTTAAATAAATAACATAAATATGTAAAATTTACGAGTAAAAGATTATGCCCTTTTCGGGCCCATGTTATCTGGTCCGTTGCGACTTAATTGTGTTTAGATATGTGTGAAATGTAAACAATACGAGTAAACACAACGTGCGAAAAGTATAAAGCTTATCTTCACTATCAACACAATGTGCAAAGCGTATAAAGCTTATTTTTACTATCAACACCACTGTGGCCATATACGCAATGTATGCAATGCACATAAACCTTACATACGAATGGGATATACACACCAACCTGAGTGTTTTTACCAGTACGTAAGGCAAATGGGCCCAACCTATGCAAAATCACACAAACGAAACGCTCTACATAAGCTGTCGCATGCCTGACTTAGGAACAATGATTCCCTCTACTGGTCGCCCTTGTTGATCCCATATGGCCGTAGAGTGTTCAGACGTCGAATCCAATAGCTCTCTCTTGCTTTCCTGGTTCGATCTGTCCACTCCGGGTTATGGTCTAAGCAACAAAGCGTGGCGTGGTTGAGGAAATCATGTTCAGGTGAACAAAAGTGTTCTGCGACAGGAGACCTCTCGAACCGCTTGTGTTTCCAATCATCTCGGTGGCCGTTCATCCGTTGGTTCACATGATCACCGGTTTCACCAACATATTGTTTTCCACACTTGGTGCATATATGTATATATATATATATATATATATATATATATATATATATATATATATGTTGAGAGTTAATCATTAACAGTGCAATGATTTGTTTACCTCATATATATATATATATATATATATATATATATATATATATATATATATATATATATATATATACATGTTGAGAGTTAATCATTAACAGTGCAATGATTTGTTTACCTGAGGCCTTTCGGCTTTCGCCTTCTTCAGAGGTTTAAATAAATGTATATCAACTAATCAATATTACTCCTAGTATGCATATACATCATTGTTCGGCTACCGGCTGGTCTTGTGTATAAAGTAAATAACAAAACTCAGGAACTGATTCAATCAGATCCACATCAAGCCCCCAACACCAAAGGGAAAGACAGACAAATACAATAAAGGAGCAACAAAATGAATAGATGGCAAGCAGAGTTGGCAACTCTTTCCCTAAAAGGTTGAAACTCTGTTACCAAACTTAACTGAATATATAATCAACTTACATAATTGTAAACGAAAACCATTAGAAAGTAAAACACTACATAAAAATTTACAATGACTTGCTGGGGTTTCGCTAGCCTAGTTTTACAGGATTCAAACCCTCGCCCTCAGCTTTCACAAGGGTAAAAATAAACAGCCGACTTTCGTTCTCGAATTCCAAGGTACTCTCTGAAATACTTCGAGATTTCCGTATTTCGACATACAGATTTGCAGTATTTAGGAAAAAATGAATCGAACAGCAACATTTAACTAATGTATATGTAATTTGACTCCTGAAGTTAGAGATATATTAAAAATATTGTGGAAAAGAGGAGAAATTGCTCCTTAGGAGCAATTTCTCCTCTTTTCCACAATATTTTGTTACCTGTTGTTAGATTTTCATGTTTAAGTAGGGACCAGATTATCGCTTCGAGATAAGCGGTTATTCGAGATAAGCGAGTTCGAGATAACGAGAGTCAGCTGTATATTTGTTTGGTCCATGTGGAGGTTTTCTAAATCGTACATGAATCATTACGGGCAACAGATAGATCACTGATAAAGCATATATTGAAGCAAAAGAGAGAACTCAATAGAAACAACGTGTTGAGACATTTGGAGATCACTGGGTTGTCACGTAACACCGCTGGAATACAGGAGGAAAAGAAAACCACCAATTGAACCCCGGTGAGTATCAAATAGATAGTTGCCAATTTATTTTAAGAGCAGTTTAAACTGAGTCTGTACTGTTTAGTGCAGACATGAATGTCTCAATATTAAAAGTACTAAAACAGACGGACATTCATAAACAAACGCATTCTAAAGGGGTGTCTTTGGAAACAAAGAACGCACAAAAAGGTGAAAAGTGGCGACTAGGTTTTATTAAGTCTCTTCACATCACGAAAACACGCCTATATAATTTTGACCCCCTTAAACCCCACTTTTATATAGTAAAACTGGGGTTTACAGGGGTATACATTATTTTTCTTATTTCTGCTTAAAACATAGATTGTGGGTACTCGTTAGAACCGCCTCGCCGAAGCGGTTCTAACGAGTACCCACAATCTGTGTTTTAAGCAGAAATAAGAAAAATATCAGATTTTTTTATCTGAAATTTTTCAGTTTTTTGGAGATGAAATTTTCTTTATATTTGAATAGGCATGTTCTCGTAATGAGTAATGTAGTTTGCGAGGTTTCCAATTCAAAGTAGCTTGTTGCAAGCCCTCGAAGTGTCAGACACAAATCTAATGAAACATTTAAAATGTTTTGTGATTTTCTTGCATACTTAGAAAACTGCTTGTCGTTCCCGTATTTTCATTTTAGTTGAGATTTTTATGTATATCTAATAGCAGAAGCCAGCACATGAGAAAAGGGTACTTATCACATAGGTAACTAGCACAGGCCCAGACTAGCCTGTACATAACCGCGGTCTTGCCAGAGCCGTTTCTGTTCGCAGGCATGTAGAAGGGACCTTGAGGAAGCTTCAGACAAAACAACGCATGTCTGTAGTCCAAACAGGGACTGTGCATGCGTCTTTGAAGAACCACAAATCGGTAAAACTTAAGATCCTTTTTCTTCGCGTGCCAGCTTGTATTTTCAAACTTAAACAAGATGAGTTTCAGTTCAGCTGATTTCAGTTTTGTGAATGTGTGCATTGCTCTCAATGTCATTCCTTTTAGAATCTGTTGATATTCCATTTTCTTGAACCCTTTCATCATACGTCTGTGAAATTGCTTCTTCCAGCTCTGAAGGTGGACACTTCCATTATTGCAAATAGGGGTGTCAGTTAAAATCCTAAACAGAATGGCAAACAGTGTCGGCCCTGATGAGACTGCTTGTCACGAGCCATTTCATCTGGGCCTACACTGTATGCAAAACTTCTCCTTTGGTCTACAGAGATGAAAGAGTTAAAGGAGGCCATTTGCTTTAAATGTCCATACCTGTTTGGGGTACAAAAATAAACAAAGAAAAAAAACGAAAGTAAACATTTTGCCAAGCGAGTTTTTAAAGGTTATAAAATAAACGCAAGCTACCTTCTGTCTTGTTGTCATCGGATCTGTTTTGATGTCTAGAAACCTGTCAACAAAATACAGTTGACTCTAGTTATCTCGAAGTCCCATGAAGGGACTCTCTTAAAACTTCGAGATATCCGTACCTCGACATATCACATTTGCGAAATTAAGGAAAACAATTAATCGAACAACCACATTTCACAAATGAATATGTAATTTGACTCCTAAAGTTAGAGATATATTCAAAATATTGTGGAAAAGAGGAGAAATTGCTCCTTAGGAGCAATTTCTCCTCTTTTCCACAATATTTTGTTACCCGTTGTTAGATTTCCATGTTAAAACGGGGACCAGAGTTTCACCTAGAGATAAGCGGTTATTAAACAAAATAAACAAACTTTTAAAAATGAATTTATATTATATTTTAATAAGTCAAGTTACTGAAATTTTTACAGTTTAAGCTCAAGTGTTTGGAAGATAAGTTTCAGTAGTTTATTTGTTTACGGTATAACTTTATTATGTCCCAGTTTATACATCAAAATGTTTTCAAATTTGATTGAAACACTGTTAACAGTCTCGAAACGTTGTTTTAAACATTAAATCTGAATATCTAATAATGATGGACTGTTAACTATATTGATCAAAATTACCATTCTGGAATGAAAAAATATGGGAACAAAAATAAGTTTTTTTTTTTTTTTTTTTTAAATTGAACATTCAGTTAAAAGTGCTTCTCATATATTGCATTGTGTGATAGCATTTTTACTAGAACTATAAATAGAAACATAGGTTACGATAACTCTGAACGCATGTAACTTTTTAACTTGTGTTTTTATACGCATATTTCAACAGTTTTATGTTTACAACAATACCGATGGTTCGAAATATTTAGCAATTACATGTAGGTGACTGGTCATCAGTCATGTAACGGTACACTGCACCAGGTCATATGCTTACTTTCATGGTTTCTTCTTTTGCTATCTTGGGAGAGCTGGACATTGTTAGCCCTTTCACCCCTGAGTTGTAGAAGTGGGCTCTTCTTTCATTTAAGTTTGGACATGTCCAATATTTCAAATAGGCGTGTCAGTTAGAAATGGAAATAGAGGGTGGCAAACAGTGTAGATCCAAATGAGACTGCTCTTATGAGCCGTCTCATCTGGATCTATACTGTTTGTAAAAATATCATGTTCGGTTTGCAAGGTTGAAGGGATTAAGTGGTGACTAGTTGTCTTGCTAGGATACAATTCCGTGTGTGTGTGTGTGGGGGGGGGGTTACTTCTAAAAAAAGGCGCGTACTCTAAAATGAAATAATTGGCGCCCTTGCAAGCAACCGATTTCCCTTAATTGTGGACATGTTTTTACAAGTGATATGGGGTACAGCAAACAGGAAGTCGTAAAAAGTGCCCCCCCCCCCCCCCTCGTAAAAATGGCGACAACTCTATTTAGTTTGTTCTGTAGCCTTAATTGTGCTCTGTTAGTGGTAACTACATAAATATAGGTTATTTAATTATTTAATTTTGTCAAGTTAAGATATGAAGGGTGAAAAACAAATGATATTGATGCTTACTTGTCTAAAAGCATTGTCTGACATACTTATTGCTGTAAACTTGGTCGTTTGATAAGTTACCTGAAAAACAAAAAAAATATAAGTAGAGAATCATGACATATGCAACATTTAGGGAGTGCTATTACATATAAGCGCATTCAGTTCTGCTTTCGACGTCATTACGAAAGCACGCCTATTCAAATATATCGAAATTTTTACAACCAAAAAGGAAAATTTTCAGATAAAATATTCTGATATTTTTCATATTTCTGCTCAAAACATATATTGTGGGTACTCGTTAGAACCGCTTCGGCGAGGCGGTTTTAACAAGTACCCACAATCTACGTTCTTTAGCAAAATAAGAAAACTAAGTTTGTTGCCCCAGTTTTACTATTTAAAAGTGGGGTTTAAGGGAGTCAACATTATATATGCGTCTTTTCGTGATGTGTTTGAGAAAGTCGTGTTTTGCATGGCGCTTAACTCTGAACATTTGCAAAGTTTATCATGATTTCATACAATTTTATTTTTTGTCGTAACTACATATGCACCAAAGGTATTTTTTTCTAATAACAAATACAATATTTTCATTTTCCCGCAGAAAAAGAATGGACGCAATTTTAGAAGTCCCAAAAGTGGACAACAGCAGATTTGTTTTTCTGTACATTGACAGAGAGAGTCGTAAAAATATCGCGCCGCTCCTGAAGGAGCAGTTTGTCCTGTGTATTCACTGTTTGAATACGCCATTACTTTATCAAAAACTCTGGTGTTTAACGCTTTGTGAGATTCAGCGTTATAAGAAAGAAAATATGTGGGACTGATAAAAACCGATCTTAATAGCGAAGTGGTCTTAATTTCGAGTGATCTGCATAGCAGGATTTTCTTTTTTTTAACCCATTTATGACTAGCGTCCCATAAAAGGGACACTGGAAAACAGCGTAGACCCAGATCAGACGCCGCAGTACGCGGCGTCTGATCAGGGTCTACACTATTTGCATTATATAAAGGAATTTATGTTTAACATGATGATAATAAAAACTAACCAGACATTCCTTTTACTGTAAATGGAACAATCCAAAGAGTAAATTCGGCACAAATGGGTTTAAGTAAACAACGATCTTTTTCATTACGAAACACGCCTATTCAACTATATAGAAAATTTCATTTCCAAAAAATGAAATTTTTCAGATAAAAGCAACTCTGATATTTTTTCATATTTCTGCTCATAGCATAGATTATGGGTACTCGTTAGAATCGCCTCGGCCAGGCGATTCTAACGAATACCCATTTTCTATGTTTTTGGGCAGAAATAAGAAAAAAAAATGTCTACTCTAGTAAACCCGTTTTACTATATAAAAGTGGGGTTTAAGGGGGTCAGTAATATATAGGCTTTTTTCGTGATGTTGACTGGCAACGAAGCTGCGGACACATTATGTATTCCGTGTCATAAAAATTTGATTGTTAGGAGAACGGATAACAATACAGTGGCCAGGGCGGGTAGAGGCGGACTATTTACGACGTCATAAATTCTACCTTAATAGGATTTCCCTGCGATCCTACATTCGCCCTCGCCTTAAATATGGGTACTTGTTTTTATTATTGTACTATTGCAAATAAACGTAATGATGCTATCGTTCAGCGTGAGGTTGCTAGGCCAGTTACCAGTGCCACTGGGCTTTGCAGCATCCACATATTCTGATAAACCGTCTTGGAGATGCTATAAATACGCTGAAATTTACACAAACTTTACCAGCTCTTTCAAATAGTAAATGGACTGGTTCCATTTTCTTGGAGCAACTTCTACCACCCTTATGTTCCTCGTAATTCAGCTGGCTTTTGCATCCAAGCCGAGCTACAGTTATCTTCCCTTCTTCATTTCTCCTCTCAACATTGAGGAACTGGATCACACGTAATTATAAATGCAATTAGGAATAAACTAAACCGTCCTGAATACCATCTATCAAAGTGTTTTGCAGCAAAATCATTGTCACGTGGTGGACAATTTGTAATACGCGATAGAGACTTGCGAGTAGCACACTTTACTATCACAAAAACGCCTATATAATATTGACCCCCTTAAACCCCACTTTTATATAGTAAAAGTTATACATTATTTTTTCTTATTTCTGCTCAAAAACATAGATTGTGATACTCGTTAGAACAGCCTCATCGAGGCGGTTCTAACGAGTACCCACAATCTATGTTTCGAGCAGAAATATGAAAAATATCACGATTTTTTATCTGAAAATTTTCATTTTTTGGTGGTAAAATTTTCAATATATTTGGATAGGCATGTTTTCGTAATGATATAAATAAAAATTTAGTCGACCCAATGACGATCTTTATTATTCATGTGAACACTGGAAAACATATACCCACTTCTTGCACCACTGTATAAAATGTATCGACTGCAGACAAGGCTACTTGTCAGTTATACAATATCAACTTACACTCACAGTTCTTCTTAAAGGAATTCCTGGAGAAAGTTTTGAAGTAAATGATGCTATTTTTAAGCAAGTACAGCGATATGTTATTCCTACTACATGGTTTCAGTAGCCCGTTTCGTTTCCTTGGAATTACTCCATACTGAATGCTGTTATCGATCATTCGACCCCACTTTTATATAGTAAAAGGTGTACAGTATTTTTCTTATTTCTGCTCAAAAACATAGATTGTGGGTACTCGTTAGAACCGCCTCGATCTCGTTAGAACCGCCTCATTGTGGCGGTTCTAACGAGTACCCACAATCTATGTTTCGAGCAGAAATATGAAAAATATCATAATTTTTTATCTGAAAATTTTTATTTTTTGGTGGTAAAATTTTCAATATATTTGGATAGGCATGTTTTCGTAATGATATAAATAAAAATTTAGTCGACCCAATGACGATCTTTATTATTCATGTGAACATTGGAAAACATATACCCACTTCTTGCACCACTGTATAAAATGTATCGACTGCAGACAAGGCTACTTGTCAGTTATACAACATCAACTTACACTCTCAGTTCTTCTTAAAGGAATCCCTGGAGAAAGTTTTGAAGTTAATGATGTTATTTTTAAGCAAGTATAGCGATATGTTATTCCTACTACATAGTTTCAGCAGCCCGTTTCGTTTCCTTGGAATTACGCCATACTGAATGCTGTTATCGATCAATCGATATATAGATCGAAAGGTACTTTGACAAGCCGATAAGTAAGTCGGTAGTTACGCATGCGGATAGAGAGAGAGAGAGAGAGAGAGAGAGAGAGAGAGAGAGAGAGAGAGAGAGAGAGATAGATAGATAGTAAGATAGATAGATAGTCCTACCTTCATTAAAACACAAAATAAGCACATCAGAACAAATAATGTCAATATTAGGATCTTCTTTACTTGTATCATATCTACTGCCTCTGAAATAGATAGATATACTAGCAAATGACTTATTCTGGATATGGCAACACCGCCGTCAAAATTAGATGTTAAAACTTCTTTCTTGCTCCTTTCAATCCATTCCATGCTTTAATTCCTCAAATAAATGAGAATACAAATTGTAATCATACATACATACAGGTTCTTTATATTGACACCCTAATTCAACAATGCGGGCCCTGATCTGCCGCCGCTTTCCGTGGTGACCAATCTGGGTCTGCACTTTTATGCAGTGTCTTTTCAGCACGCAAGGCTGAATCAGTTAAAATCTATGGACCCAAGGAGCATCAAAGACCGACATAAATGTTTATATCAAGATATATTCTACTCTTATAGTCATCTCACACTTGGTCGATTCCCAGTAAACACACGTCGCAACAGCGTCGTTACAACGTCGCTGCAACGTCGTGACGTTGCAGCGACGTTGTAACGACGTTGTGTGTTTGCTGGGTTAATGGAGGAGCCGGAATATCACATACCGGAACAAGAGAGGTGCAGATCAGCCTGCGCATCTACGCAGTCAGGTCAGCACCTTTGTAATATCCAGACCACTACTCAATTTACAGACGTGAAGCTCACGCCGTTCTGAAACTTTCACGTCGCAAAGTAGATAATGAAGCCCGGCTGAATATATTGCTTTCTGCCTGATCCGGCTGTCCCCGGCCGGACCATTACGAAAACATGCCTATTCAAATGTACTGAAAATTTTACAAACAAAAAATGAAAATTTTCAGATAAAAATGTGTGATATTTTTTCATATTTCTGCTCAAAACATAGATTGTGGGTACTCGTTAGAACCACCTCGCTGAGGCGGTTCTAACGAGTACCCACAATCTATGTTTAAAGCAGAAATAAGAAAAATATTGTATATCCCTGCAAACCCCAATTTTACTATATAAAAATGGGGTTTATGGGGGTCAAAATTATATGGGCATGTTTTCGTGATGGTCTACAGTGTTGTTTATTAACCTCTGTGTGCGTTCGGATGGTGACTAGGGCGGTTGAGTGGAGTACGATTTGACAGGACTCCATGAAAAGTGTGTGTCTGACTGTAAAAATCTTACCTTGTTTTGTAAATCATACAACCATAGTCAATTTGGTATCCGCACACTACTTTGTTTGGCAGCGAAATATAAAAGTAATTCATTCACAACCCTACGTTTGCGTTACATGAATACGAACCAGCTCTTGCAGCTATGCACAGCCCGTATAGCCTTTCTGTAGCGTTTTTGATTTTTTTACATATTATAATATGTTAGCCTATTTGTACCTTTCTATCAAATTTCAAGTCGATCGGTTATGAAATAAGTTATTTGCAAAATGCTACTCCCATAGACAATAAAACACTATAGGAATATGATGTTTTACGTCGTTGTTATTTCTCAACCGATCGAATTGAAACTTGACAGTGCGCTAGAGGATATTTCCAGATCTCATAATCGGTAAAAAAAAAAAGCAAAAAAAAAAACAACAAAAAAACAAACAAACTAGAAATGTGTCCACAGTACACGGATGCCCCCGCCCCGATCCCTAGCCCCGCCCAGGGGTATGACCCTGGGGCAACGGTACCATACATTAAAAGGTCTTGATGTAGGTAAGTGTCATATAAAGTTTCAACAGGTATAAAAGTTATTAGCTGCAAGAGAAACGCTGACGTAAATTGGCACCTAAACTTGCAGGTAAACCTGAACCTGGTTACGAACGTGACATACGCACGTACGCACATACGGACGTAACATCACGGCGAAACGCTATATGCCCCACTCCTGCCAAAGGCAGGTGGGGGCATAAAAACACGCACACACAAATATTCCGTCGGGTGCCTACATGTATGCGTTTGTCGGGTCTTCCACGAAGTCAAGCACCGCGGTCACCCATCCAGCTACTAACCGCGATCTCCGTTGCTTAACTTTATGAAAAAGCCAACCACTTTAACGAAACACCAATGAACGATTTCGACCAATCAAAAACGAGACCAAAAGAATTAACCTCTTCAAAACTGATACAAAGTCGGCTTGATTATAGAGCACTAGCCAAAATTGGTCTTTTCGCCCAACACTGACGGGCCGTGCAATTCCCATTGACAAAAATCTATGATCTATGAATAATAGCCACGAGTCATACACGTGGCAAAACGTGACTGGATTTGTGAATGAATCACATTTACGCCTCGTAAACAGTACACACGATTTTGTTTTTGTCCCGAGACACATGTTTCTTATGAGTTAATTTACTCATATTCTTCTTCGTATTATCTCTTCTTCTTCTCCTTCTTCTCTCATTATCCTATATATTAAATTATCTTTCTACATTTCCTGTTTCCATAAAAGTTCTCTGTTTGTTATTTGATGGTCAACACATTGAGTGGTATTACTACTGCTACCATTTCCAAAACTACTACTACTACTACCATTACCACTACTACTACCACAACTACTACGACTACTATTACTACTACTACTGCTCTGTTTTGCCCATATGTCTTATCTTCCTTCTTCTTCTTCTTCTTCTCATCACGGAAACATACCTACATAATTTTGACCCCTTAAACCCCACTTTTGTATAGTAAAACTGGGGTTTACAGGGGTATACATTATTTTTCTTATTTCTGCTCGAAACATAGATTGTGGTGTACTCGTTAGAACCGCCTCGCCGAGGCGGTTCTAACGAGTACCCACAATATATGTTTTGAGGAGAAATATGAAAAAAATATCAGATTTTTTTATCTGAAAACTTGCTTTTTTTTTGGTGGTGATTTTTTCTACATATTTGAATAGATGTGTTTTCGTAATGTTCCTACTTCTTCACCTTCTTCTTCTTCTCATATTCTCCCGGCTTCATAATTTTACCGATATTATTTACCTGTCCCTATTACTTCAGATACCCTACATCTGCAGATCCGATTACTCCTTCCCAGATCTGGTGGTCTGTGCCCACTCTGGCATTGAAGTGTTCGGGGTGCTGCAGAAATCACAGAATCCAAATCATCATAGAACTTGTCTTTAAGCTCATCTGGGTTGATCATTGTGGGTGCATAGGCACTTACAACTGTTGCATGCCTCTTGCCAGATAAGGGAAGTCCCAGCGTCATCAGGCGGTCATTTATGCCTTTGGGAAGTCCTGAGAGCTTGCTGACGAGGTGTGACTTGATGGCGAATCCTACTCCTGCTTTACGCCGCTCTTCTTTCTTGTGTCCACTCCAGAAGAAGGTGTAGCCAGCACCAACTTCTTTTAAAAGCCCTTCTTCTGCAAGGCGAGTCTCACTCAGAGCTGCGATCTCGACTTTGTATCGGTCAAGTTCTCTACCAACTAGAGCTGTTCTTCGCTCAAGTCTGTCAGAACTAGAACTGTCCATTAGGGTGCGCACATTCCAAGCGCCGATGGTTAGAGTTATCACCTTCATCTTCTTTTTTCTTGTTTGACCGCTGCGGGATTCCCGCTGATCGCGGTTAACCAGCCAGGAGTTTTGAAGCAGGAAATTGTTTAGGGCACCTTTTCTAGCCCCTTCCCCATGCTACGGGGGTGAGCAGTGCGATCCTAAAAAGGTCTGCTCAGTCGCTCAGTTCGGCTGCCGAATTCCCCATACTGCTTCGCTCTTAAGGAAAGCTACCATATAGAACCAAGCCGCCTGTGTGCAGGTCCGCAACTACAGCTTCCAGTGTTTCCTCACCTGCTGCTTCGCCGCTTGCCGCTCGCCCATAGCCACAGGTCTTTTGTATGATTTGCATATACGTGCTTGCTGTGAATGTGTGTTGCTGATTAAGATGACATGCGCTGTGAATTGGATTATAGTGAGGGAGAGGCGCACAGAGTCAACCTCACTCTCTCATCCTGACCTAGCTGGATCCAGAGGCAAGACAGTGTCAGGACATCTGGGGCTCAGCACGGATGCAGTGGATGACCATGACTTCTAGTGTGCCTTGTCATGCTCTCCATGCTCCACAACATGCTGCTGCATCGCCATTTGGGCAATGGACTCCTCCTTTTAAGGAAGTGTGTAGAGCATGAATTACTGATCACCAACGCAGTCTTCCGTCTACCAACTCGCAGAAAGACAACATGGATGCACCCTCGCTCCAAACACTGGCATCTCGTTGACTATGTCATAGTGCGGACGGAAGGACAAACAGGTTGTCAGAGTGACTAAAACTGTTTGTGGTGCAAACTGTTGGACAGATCACAGGCTTGTTGTCAGCAAACTCAACCTGCGCATTCAGCCTGTACGATGACCACAAGGCAAGAAGGTGCCAAAGAAATTAACTGAAACAAGACAGCAAGGGGCAAGCATTCGTCAACGATCTCTGCAGCCGTCTAGATGCACTGGAATCTCGCAAACACCAAGATTGGTTTGATGAAAATGACAAAGAAATTCAGGGACTCCTTGAAGAGAAACACCAAAAACACAAGGCTTACCTCAGAAATACCAGCTCAGTATCTAGCAAGACTGACTATTCAAACATATGCAAGACAGTTCAGACGAGGCTCAGAGACATGCAAGACTCCTGGCTGAGAAAAAAGGCTGATGAAATCCAGTCCTTTGCAGACAGAAAGGACATGAAAAAGTTCTTTGAAGCACCCAAGACAGTATATGGTCCCCAGAGCTAAGGAACCACCCCACTCCTTAGTGCAGATGGAACTAGTCTTCTGACTGACAAAGAAGCTATCTTGAAAAGATCGGTTAAACACTTTGATGGTGTCCTTAATCGGCCATCATCTATCAATGATGAAGCTACCACAGGTGGAATGTAATCCGCTGCTTGACGAGCTCCCAACCGTCTCTGAAACAGTGAAAGCAATAAAAATCCTGTCATTTGGCAAGGCTCCAGGATCAGATGCAATACCTGCAGAGATCTACAAAGCAGGAGGTCATCCAGTTGCAGAGAAACTGACAGAGTTATTTCACATTATGTGGAGAAAAGAAGCCATCCCTCAAGAATTCAAGGATGCAACAACTATCCACCTATTCAGAAGGAAAGGGAATCCTCGTCTGTGACAATCATCGAGGATTCTCTGTATTGTCAATTGCTGGGAAGATTCTTGCTAGGGTCCTACTGAATGAACACCTCGAACGGTCAGGGCTTCTACCAGAAAGCCAGTGTGGATTCAGGAAAAACAGAGGAACAATAGACATGATCTTTACAGCACGACAGCTTCAAGAAAAATGTCAGGAACAGAATGTGGACCTTTACATGACCTTTGTCGACCTTACCAAAGCATTTGACACAGTCAGTCGTGAGGGACTTTGGAAAATTATGGCAAAGTTGGTTGTCCTGCCAAATTCATAGCAATGGTGCGGCAGTTCCATGATGGTATGCTTGCAAGGGTCCAAAATGATGACGAATTGTCTGATCCATTTCCTGTGACAAATGGAGTTAAGCAAGGCTGTGTACTAGCTTCAACAGTGTTCAGCATGATGTTTTCTGTCATGCTTACAGATGCTTTCCAGAATGGTGACAATGGTATACCTATTAGGTATCGCTTTGATGGAAAACTTTTCAACCTAAGAAGGTTGCAAGCTAAATCTAAGGTGCAGACAGACAGATAGACGAGTTCCTCTTTGCTGATGACATGGCAAAGGGTGCTCCAACAGAAGAAAAAATGCAAAAAGGTGTGGATCAAGTATCTGATTCATGTGACAGCTATGATCTCACAATCAGCATCAAAAAGACTGAGGTAGTATATCAGCCAGCACCTGGAAAGCCTTACAAGGAGTCTACCATCACAGTGAAAGGTCAACGACTGCAAGTTCACCTACCTTGGAAGCACATTGTCTAGAGTTGTGCACATTGATGATGAAGTCAGTGCTAGAATTGCCAAAGCTAGTGCAGCATTTGACCGGCTACATGGAAGTATTTGGGACCGATGTGGAATCAGACTTGACACAAAGCTGAAAGTATATAGATCGGTAGTGCTGCCAACACTATTATACGCATGCGAAACTTGGACAGTTTACCAACGGCATGCCAAAAGACTGAACCACTTTCATACAAGCTGACTTAAAAAACTTCTAAAGATCAAGTGGCAAGACAGGATTCAAGACACAGAAGTCCTGAAAAGGGCAGGGATGCAGAGTATATATACTCTTCTGAAATTGGCACAGTTAAGATGGACATGCCGTGTTACCAGAATGCCTGGTGAACGTTTGCCAAAGAAAATCCTCTATGGAGAACTTCAAGTAGAAAAACGCTCCCATGGTGGTCAGAAGAGACGATACAAGGACACCCTCAAAGCCACCCTTAAAGACTTCAACATACCAGCAGAGTCATGGGAACAGATTGCACAAGATCGTACAAAGTGGCGAGTCCTCATAAAAGGGGGAGCTGGTGAGTACGAAGCAAAAAGAATCAGCGAAGCCGAGCAGAAAAGTGCACAGCGGAAAGCTAGAGCTAAGGCATCACCAAAAGAGCTTTCGTCCTCAGCCCTCTCTTGTTCTATCTGCAACAGGCAGTTTAGAGCTAAGATTGGTCTCATCAGCCATCTTAGAACACGCAAATAATAACACATCACACAGTTGATTAAGATTGATGATTGTCAGTAATGACAGACGAATAAGAGATAAAAATATGACCCACTTTCTGGGCTGTGAAAGAACAGTTCTCTTGAGACACGAGTATTCGGACACGATACCACAGCATGCAGAGGTATATCCCTAACACAGATCTTGCACAAAGGACATTCAGACGCAAAATAATTTGGGACTGCAACCATAACTCGTGCAGTAAAATTACACAACTTGAGTTCGTCAGAGTTCCTTGGTAACTTCCATATCAAAGCAGGCGCACATGTATTGTGCAAGTTCCTAAACCGCCTGAAATCAACATCAGATTCAAGTCTGACTCAGTGACCTATTCGCAGTAGCACATGTGGTAGTATACGCTTTGTAGGGGTAACAAATACAACAGGCTGTCACTAGATAACGCTGCCATCGCCAGTAGGCTAACATGCTGCAAACTATTTGCAATATAATAGACTTTAAGAAAAATGTGGTCTACAAAACCACCCCTGCGAGCGGACAAACCATAGCAGGCCAGCGGCCTCCATGGTTAATTAGCTAAAAAGCCGACAAATAAAATGAAAGTATGCTTATACCAATGATTAATTTTGTATTTGATTTCTAAACCCCATGAAAATACAAATAGCAAAACCATCACAATAAAAGTCTTTTAAAATGTTAAAATTAATTAAACTATGCTTTAAACTAAGTCCGTAAGAATAAATTTCATTCATTTCGTCTTTAAATACCAAAATAAGCATTTTTGCACTCATATAATCTTTGGCTTAATTTTGACCTTCAGAAGCAAGGTCCTGCTTGGCATCCAACCTTATCATCATCGGTTAGCTTTTGCAAAACTAATAAACATGGATGCTAGCTTTTCCTCAAAACGTCATCAGATGTTACCACTACGAAAACACGATTATTCAAACAATATTTTAAACATAATACGCCAAAGGTCAGTCTGTCAAACAACTATCAATGGAAACTTGTTAAGAACGCAGTCGGTGAAACTATTAAACCTATGAGTATTGGAGCAAAAGTAATTATGTGTTTAAACCAGATATACGAGTATATGAAGTAATAAAACAGTCCAATAGCTATAAAATGTGATGTTTGAAAGTTCTCTTTGGTCTTACATGGCATTACGCATGTTACATTTTCTACTCTGTCCTTTAGAAATGAGTATTTAAGCTCAAATAGTCCATTTTCTTAGATTGTGTATTGCCCATATGACCTTAACTGTTCAATTTATATTAAGGTTTTAAGCTACTTTTTCCAAAGCTGCAAATGATATATTTCTATCTTTTATATTTTGTTAGTTATTAGGTGTTAAGCAAAGTCACCCCGCTGTAGAGGTAATATAGAAATAACTCATTTTCACATAACAACATATCAAATGCAGCCTAGAATAAAATAAAGTGAATTCTTATTATAGCATTATATCTCAGTAACCTTAGATACCATGGTGTGTTAAAAACCTGTGGCTGTTGTATCATTCTGACAATGTAACACCTTAAATATCTATTTAGTGCGGGTTTGGGTTTTCTGTATGGTATTCTGCATCAGTATTTAGTGCCTCCATTTTGTAGCATCTAAAAGTTCTTTGATAAGCATTTTCAAAACCGCAGATGTTATGCTTTTATTCTTTGTCAGTTATATTCATTAATACTGATCACAGTAAAGTTGCTATCTGCAAAAAACAACGAATAATAATAATAATAATAATAATAATAATAATAATAATAATAATAATAAATGATATTTTATCCAAGGTAAATATGTGAATGGCTTAATTTGAACAGAATTTTTATCTCTTCAAAGGCCTTTACCTATAATTTTATTTTTTGAATGTATAATCAGTTTAAGAATAATACTTTTCAGAATGACATGCCATGCCAAACATGAAATTTTAGCCTGATTTATTGTAGTAGCTTATCTGGTGTGTTGCGTAGAATCAATTTATCTGCAATTTAATTTCTAATGCATACCAGACTCTACGCTCAACTATCTGCGCTTACAATTTCCACTACGTTTCCATTACGTTTGTCTACGAAAAAAAAATGAGTTAGCAAATCTTTGTGCAAGAGAGTAATCAGACTCAAGAATTTTATTGGTGTTAAGAAGATCCAAATTTTAGTCTGATAAACTATTTTATATATATATATATATATATATATATATATATATATATATATATATATATATATATATATATATATATATATATATATATATATATATATATATATATATATATATGACCATCGAATTCTATTCAAAAACATGGCTGAGAATGCAGTTAACCACAAAGTCGTTCTGCTGCATGTTTTATGTACAGTCGAATTTCAATGGTTCGAACATCTTTGGAACCATGGACATTTGTTTCGAGATATGGGTAGTTCGAGCCACTCAGGGTTAATCAGCGCCAGATCAGGAAGTAAATAGCGATAATTTAGGGAAATGTTTTCGATTTTCTACACAATAATTGCATGTTGAGTGTACTCATTAGAATCGCCTCGATGAGCAAGTTAAGCAAGTTGCTGCATGACAATAAGGACTGGGAACCCTGTCACGACAATGTATTCGTTGTGCGCTCAATGAAACTCCGTGCTTCGGGATCAATGTCTGGCATCACTCAAAAGAACCTCATGGTTCCAAACAGTGACCACTGAGACGGATTTTTGTACAAGTACTACCCAAGAAAGATTCTTATATTTCATGTAATGACAGATTCAGAATAAATAAATAAATAAATAGATAAATAAATAAATATTCTAATGTTGCATATTAAAACTATTGACATCATAAAACAGGACATATTTTAAAAATTTTACACTGAAACAAAGATCCCCTACCAACTTGTATATGGCAGTTTAACCCTTAACTGCCAGTCATAGCAATTGTCGTCTGCTTTGCCATATGCTTGTGATTTCAAAAGTCATTTTTGCAAACAGTGTTGACCCAGATCAGACTGCTCCTCTAGGAGCTGCCTGGTCAAATCCACACTGTTTGCCTGTATGTAAAAATAGGTTTGAAAAGCTTGCAAGAATTTTCAGCAGACGACATAAACGGACGACCTTTTCATATGCAGGTTTTCTTGGCATTTTAAGAGTTAAACAGCCTGCTATTACCCTATTTATCCTTCGTTTTCAAGACAAACCGACCTGGGCAAACCAAGAACCCAGAACAGACTCCACAAAACGCCACATCTGTTCAGGGCGTTTGCTGTTTGCAGTCTTCCAGTTAATATTTAAAACACAGCAAAAAGTGGTAAAATGCAGTCGTTCAAAATTTAGAATAAGTATGGTAAGTAGTAAAGATTTACGGAGTCGTGGTAAATTCGGTAATACATGTTTCTTTATCCTATTGTAGTCGGGAGACCCCTAAAAGGGTAATTGGCAAACAAGGCAGACCCAGATCAGACGCCGTAGAACGCGGCGTTTGATCAGGGTCTTCACTGTTTGTAAATAGTTTAGCCATTTTTCTTTAGGAATGTCTAAATCTCATAGCCGGAAGTACCTAAAATTGTACAGTCCCTTCAGCGGTCAAGTTAACCATTTTACCGGTCCACGGTCGTTCCGGTCCCGGTCCTCGGTCGTTCCGGTCCCGGTCCACGGTCGTTCCGGTTAATATAACGGTATCGGTTGGTCCGTTCCATTCGCTCCATAATCATGACCGCCGTTCCGTTCCATTCCATTCAATCATGTTCGCGTTTTTGTGACAATAATTTACAATAAAAAAAAATCATTCAAATTATTTACTTACAATTAATCTGAATTGCGTGTGAAACAAAACATTCCTAAAATCTGTCTAGCTATCGTTTTGAACGATTTACTTATTGAATTATGAATTTCTTTTTTCGTTTAAACTTTAATTCCCAGTCTTTTACGCGACCGCATAAAACTGGCGACTTTGTGTTGCTTTCGGTATTATTATTATCATTATTTTGTTTTATGCAACGGTTTTAAAAGTTTTTTTTTTTCATACAAACTCTTAATAGTCTGAACTACTGAATTCCAAGCCTATTAATCACTGATGTTTGTTAACGACATCGCAAAAGAATTTCCATCAGGACGGTTCATCAGTGACCGATAATTCGGAACAAAAGATTGAAAATAATTGGACTCTTCCAATATACAGTGTGGGGGACTCTATTCAGTCTACAATAGGTTATTTGTGGGATCCTGCATAGCGTATACACCGTAAATATTGGGAATATTAACTCCTTACTATACTTGTCCAAAAAAATTTAAAAGTCTATTCCACTACCTGTTGATGTGTTAAAATATTGCTTGATGTGTTGCAAACAGTTCAGACCCTGATCAGACGCCGCGTTCTGCGGCGTCTGATCTGGGTCTAAATGTTTGCTCATGCCTATTTGTCCCAATACTTGGGGTTATTATGGTAACCATTATTCAATCTAAACGTACCTTCCGACATCATCACGAAAACATAGCAATGTAAGTTTGACCCCCTTAAACCCCTTTTTCACATATTTAAACTGGGTTTTACAGGGGTAAACATTATTTTTCTTGTTTCTGCTCAAAAATATAAATTGTGAGTACTC
Source organism: Anodontia alba (assembly GCA_964016985.1). Taxonomy (NCBI): domain Eukaryota; kingdom Metazoa; phylum Mollusca; class Bivalvia; order Lucinida; family Lucinidae; genus Anodontia; species Anodontia alba. Next base: position 101,152,897 of record OZ024826.1, on the reverse strand, counting down.
GTTAGAACCGCCGTGCGAGGCGGTTCTAACGAGTACTCACAATCTATGTTTTGAGCAGAAATGTGAAATATATTAGAATTTTTATCTGAAAATTTTTATCTAAAAACTTTCGGATTTTGGTGGTGAAATTGTCAATATATTTGAATAGGAGTATTTTCGTAATATGTGCGAATATTTCAGATCAGCCTATGCATTTGCACAGTCCGATCAGAATCTCTACTGGGTGCATTTTGGATAGCCAAGGAGTAAAATGGATCTTCATGCAGGGATCTTGGAGTGTTTCTGTTGAGCTCGTCTCTGATTCATTATAGGTTTTATCTGTGATTTATTTATTGCCCTTAATGATTCGTGGATGATTACAAATATATGTGTTTTAGTACTCTGGAAGCTGAGGGCGGGGGTTCAGATACCGTAAAGCTAGTAAGCCCCTCCCCACCCCCCCCCCCTCACACCCCCCCCACCACAAAAAAAAAAAGTTATTTATAACTGACCGTTCCAAGGCGGTACTTTCATTGTAGTACTTTTTGTTCAATGTTTTGTTGTTTTTCACTTACAAATGTTTTTTTTTTTTTTTTTTTTTTTTTTTTTTTTTTGAAATTATGCAAGTTAAAGATATAGCCAGTTAAGTTCGGATAACAGAGTTGCCACCTTTTTGGGAAAGGGCTGCTTTCTCTGTGTTAATTTTGAGGCTGTTTAATTTTACTAGTCTATTTCCTTCAGATGTTTGAGAACTTGATATGGATCTGATCGCATCAGTTCTTGAGTTCACTTATTTTTACTTTGCCAATAATCTTTTTAGATTTATAGACAGAATCACCATGCACAAAATTCGGGTTCGGAGACACCTTCTTGCCGAAGTGTTTTCAAACCAACTTTATATTTAGATACTAATACAGAATGACGGCAATAAAACTTCAAAATTGTTTTGCGTAGTTTATGATAATGGTACCCTTACTTAAGATGTTTAGCAGTTAAAATTTTGTTTCGATTATTAAAGTCACTGACTAGAATTAGTCATATTATGTTGAGTATACAGTTGACAAATTGTTTAGATTCTACCAAAGGTTAAAGGGCTATTACCCTGTTGAAAAAAAAAACAAAACAAAAAAAAAAACAAAAAAAAAAAAACAATACTGCAAGCATGATAAAGGCGAATGACTCTCAGTACAAGAAGCATAAATTGAGCCGGGGCACAGCATTATCTACAAAAGTGCATGTGCGCCCAGCGACGACTCAGATCAGCAGGCGCATGTATTCGCGCAAGCTGGCCAGTCATCCATTACGAAAACATGCCTATTCAAATATATAGAAAATTTCACCTCCAAAAACTGAAAAATTTCAGATAAAAAAAAAGCTGATATTTTTCACATTTCTGCTCGGTGAGGCGGTTCTAACGAGTTCCCCTAATCTATGTTTTTGAGCAGAAATAAGACAAATAATGTATACCCCTGTGAACCCCAGTTTTACTATATAAATGTGGGGTTTAAGTGGGTCAAAGTTATATAGGCGTGTTTTCGTGAAAATAATACCTTTTAATGTCCAAAAACTTGCAAATTCCTAAATAAGTTTTTGGGTCTCTTGGAGTCCGTTAAATGTGATATCAGACATCTAAAGGCCCCTAAACACGACGTTATATTACATCGCCAATATATTTATGGATGTCTAGAAGTCTGACATTACAATTTGCCACAACCCGAGGTCGACGTCTCGACCAATCAGAGTAAACTTTTCTTTTCAGTCATATAACAATAAATTTGATTGGTGAACGCTGCATTTTGGCTCTGTGCATCTTGGATAATGTCTGGAACGGACATAATTTAGACGTCCAAGTCTGCTGATTGTACAACTTTACATTTTGAGATAATATTAATCATTGAAAGCCGGCCTCGGTGGCTCAGTTGGATGCGCCGTCCGACTAGAGAGGTCGCGGGTTCAACCCCTGCCGAGGTCGGCAACATTCTTTCGTGGAGATTGATCATGAAATATTTTCTACGGTCATTCTCTCTCTTCCGCCGATTCAAGAAGTGCAGTTGTCAGTTTCTGGCGGGAGAATGTGCACAATACTGGTTAACCGCTTAGAGGACTAAGCCTGTCCAGTAAACGTGTGGTTAGGTAAACTGACCGCGCTCGACATGACCCCATTGGGTTGACTGGGCCGTAAAACTTCAACACAAACAGAAACAATAATCATTGAAAACAGGTGTATGGAGTACTTTATATATTAATAGGGACATTTAAGGTAATTTGCTGAATTTAAACTAGCTTTTCAAAAGTTGCCATTATATTCGGGTTCCGATAGACTTTCCTGCAGAAGTTTTCAAGCCAACGTTATATTTTGGAAAATGATATATCTGAACGACGGCGATAAATACCACAGATACTGGGGGTCAGTAGAGCTTTCTTGCAGCTAGTTGAGCGGATGGTCCAAAACTGATCTCTTGGATTTTTTTCTCTTTATTTTTGCATTTTATTATACTTGAACAACACCTTAAGTTATACAAATGGTTGTGTCACGTCTAGAAATCGTTTGAAATCAATGATATTTTATGGATAGGATAAAATTACGAAGAAAATAAACTTCGACAAGATCAATTTTGCCCCGCTCCAGGTCAACAGTGCTGAGCCTTCCAAATCCGAAACAACCATGCAAATTATTTACACCCTCGATTCTGCAATCATTCACCTTTACGCTGATATGGATGTCCTTACAAAAGTCTCTCGAGCTCTTCCAATTTCCGACGAAATCTTCCTCAAATGTAAATAATCTGTCGTCTTCCACATCATAGTGCGACCTGTTTCCGGCTTATTCCAGAAATCGCCGTGAACCCTGGGAAATCATTTTACTGTTTCCCAGGGTTCATGGCGATTTGTCGAAGTTGTTTATCTTTTCGTTATTTTATCCTCTCCATAAAATATCATTATTTTCAAACGATTCTAGACATGACACAACCATTTGTATGACTTAAAGTGTTATTCAAGTATAATAAAATGCAAAAATAAAAAGAAAAAATAAAGAGAAAACAATCCAAGAGATCAGTTTTGGACCATCCGCTCTACTACCTGCAAGAAAGCTCTACTGGCCCCAAGTATCTATGATAAATACTGGTAAACATTTATAGCAGTTTGTGATAGCGATACGCCTGTTTAAGAAGTAATGCAGACAAAAGGTTGTGTCGAATATTTAAAGTCACTGACAACGCAAGAGGGATCTAAAAAGGAAACTTAACAATCAAACTCAAATTCGCCCGGTTGTAATAAATATTAGTGAAGATTTTATCATTAGATATTATTAATAAAGAAACGGGTTCTTTTTTTTTTATCAGAGGCATTAGCTTTGTTCAACTAAAATTTTGTTACATAAATTCTATCTACCGTTTGGTCAACTATAAATCGTTGTCAATACTAGGTAAGTAATATAATTATCGATTGTTTCAATAACATCGGCTTGATTTTCATAAGAAAAGGACAAAATAAGTCTTTCGTAACAAGACAGAACCTTTTTATTACCTACATCTGTTTTAATGTGCTTTATAGTGTTCTTTATGAATTAAACGAACTCATTTCTCACACTATATGGTGAAAATGTGTTGGTTTACTTACCCTAAATGCTTAGTATATATTGTGAGAACTCATAAGATTGTGCATCGCATACACATGGGACGGCATGGCATACACATGGAATGTTGTAACATATGGTGCTCAACGCATGAAAAGAGTCTTTATGCAATTTGCGTACAACGCAAGCCCTGGTCAGCCTGCGCTTTCGCGCAGGCTGATCAGGGCCTTCGTTGTCTGTTGCAGAAGCAATGGATTTGTAGTCCATGTCGATGAACAGAGAAGGTCCAGAGTGTACGGATACACACGCTCGTCTGGAACGTCGCTGCTCGCATATGAAATAATTGCATTTTTCCTAATTGCGCGTCATGTGATGGATAGTAGTTACACAAGCAACTGCTGGAACGGCTGCTTGCACTGCTAATAATACCGATAAAACTCAGTGATCGATTATTTGCTCATTACTGTTACATTGTCTATTATTACACAAACGTAAAAGTGTGCAAAAAAAAAAAAAAAAAGGATGAAGATTGAAAGAAAGTTAAAGCATTGTGTTAACACACTTATGTTAAATGTATACTTTAGTTGCTCGAATACCTATGGGTCGTTTATTATAATGGCTCATTCGAACTCGTTTTTTGAGTCATAGCTCTAGAAAACAAATATTTAGGGATTTTTTTCTTATTGTATCATGGAATTGTATATTGTGTGTACTTATTAGAATCGCCTCTTCGAGGCGATTCTAATGAGTACACTCAACAAACAATTATTGTATAGAAGATCGAAAAGATTTCTCTAAATCATTGCCATTTGGTTCCTGACCTCGTGCTATGATTAACCCTCAGTGGCTAGAACTACCCATGACTCGAACAGTTGTCCATGGTCCCAAAGATGTTCGAGCCATTGAACTTCAACTGTACTTCTAAGCCATCCCACTAGGTATGGTATGCTTCAAACACAATATATTATATTAATCTTATTTCATCGCGAAAACATTTGTTGTGGGCACACATTAAAAACTCTAATTTAGAGGCGCCTTGTAAGGCGCTTCCACACATTAGAAAAGCCTCCTCAAGGCGTTTCTTATGAATGGAAGCGCGTCAACAATGATCATTACGAAGACACACCTATTCAAATACACTGAAAATTTTACTACCAAAAAATTTTTCAGATAAAAATTCTAATATTTATCATGTTTCTGCTCAAAACATAGACTGTGGGTACTCGTTAGAACCGCCTCGCTGAGGCGGTTGTAACGAGTACCAACAATCTATGTTTTTGAGCAGAAATAAGAAAAAATAATGTATACCCCTGTAAACCCCAATTTTACTATATAAAAGTGGGGTTTAAGGGGGTCAAAATTATATAGGTATGTTTTCGTGATGCCCACACAGATGTTTTCGTGGAGAAATAAGAAAAAAAATTATCTTAATACCACACTTATCTAGAGTTATGTGAACGGTGACACTGTCGCTACAATAATGCTCATCGTAAAAATATGCCTATATAATGTTAACCCTCTTAAATCCCACTTTTATATACTAAAACTGGTGTTTACAGAGGTAGACATTATTTTTCTTATTTCTGCCCCTAAACATAAATTGTGGTTACTCGTTAGAACCGCATCGGAGAGATGGTTCTAATGAGTACCCACAATCTTTGTTTTGAGCAGACATTAAATATATCAACATTTTTAACTGAAAAAAAAAATCATTTTTGGTGGTGAAATCTTCAATATATTTGAATAATATAATGAGATTCAAAGACTGAGTAAAAGATTTCAAATCCCTTCTCATGGGCGTTGCAATATTGAATTTTTAGTGTGATTCTAAAAAAAGTCTAAAATAATAAATACACTCTTCATTCTGACAGAAAATAGTGTCGTTTCAAAGCGAAAACATTAAACGTCTAAAGAAGAAGCTAAGAGTACCCACAATCTTTGTTTTGAGCAGACATTAAAAATAACAGCATTTTTATCTAAAAAATTTCATTTTTGGTGGTGAAATTTTCAATATATTTGAATAATATAATGAAATTCAAAGACTGAGTGAAAGATTTCAAATCCCTTCTCATGGGCGTTGCAATATTGAATTTTTAATGTGATTCTAAAAAAAAGTCTAAAATAATAAATACACTCTTCATTCTGACAGAAAACTGTCGTTTTAAAGCGAAAACATTAAACGTCTAAAGAAGAAGCTATATTCACAAGTAAGTGCAAACATATTGCTGCGTATACTCAAGGGGTGACTGGGTGAGGGAATGGGGTAATACCAAAACAGGTACCAGTGCTGTAGACCGAGCCGGTACTGCATAAAGTTGCTGTCGACCGAGAAATACGGATTCCGACCGAGCGCTACGGATGTCGACGGAGGAGCGACCTTGTTTTCTTGCCTGCTGGGAATGTAATTATAGGGTATGTATCCCGGGAGCAAGACTGAACCTCATTATTTGAATGGTAACATGGTTTGAAATAAACCATTTTAAAGATGTTTGCTCTTTTTCATCCATAAAAAAAAAAAAAAAAAAAAAAAAAAAAATGACAAAAATTAAAAAAAAAAAAAAAAAAAAAAAAAATGCGACCTACCAACCTTTACCTGATTTTGGCATGTTAGCGGAAACACAACTATTTTTTAGGCCTTATACTCTGGTGCTTTGAAGGATCTCCGGTAAGGACCGTACCTGGAGAAAACCCGTGTTAAGACTGCCTCCGGTCCTCAGGTATGATCCCTCGGAGCATGCTTCCCTTGATTGGGAGAGGTAGCTTCCCTTGATTGTCAGAATGGGGACGTGTCGCTAGAATAAGTATATTTTCCTGCTCTGAGGAAGGTACCTTTTCTGCAATACTTTATAACGAGCTCGCTGCCGCATGTGGTTGAAGGCCGAAGGCCTGCGCGATCAAGCTCTACGGTACAGCGCACATACGTTTCGTTGCCGTTGTAATGTGAGATGTTTAAGACCATGAGATGTTTCAGAACGCATGCGCAACGGAAGCGGATATCCGGTGGGGCAAAAGGTGTGAGAATTGTCAGAATTTATCTGCCCCAGTATTGACTTCCTATTTTGCTGTTGTCTATATAAAGTATTTTTACTTTTCTCCGTGCTGCATTTGAATTTAGAATATCCAGGTGAATTATGGAGGTGTTTGTCTTGCTTCGACACCTGTATTATTTTTAATACCTGCTGACATATGGCGTGAAGAACAAAAACGTGCATTCATATTCGCCGTATGCGACTGTTTACTTACCAGCTTACGGTTTGATACCTACAGAACTATAGTTTTGTTTTTCTTATGTACTTTATGATCAGATAGCTGCATAAAATGAACAGAATTTGGAAAATCTTGGATGCGTTGAAAATGGCTGCGTCACCAGCGATGTTCGTACAGTATTAGGATTCGTACGCGTGACCTGAATGACTATATTTACTGAACGCACAACTGTGGGGTTGACGCGGTATAACTTGTACAGGCAGAAATGTTTAGCATGATGAATGAAACATCGTTGGAAGTACTGACCTGGAACACTTGTGATTTTTTGACAGCAGAAGGTAAGCTAGTGTGACTGCCAAGACTGTAGGTCAGCCTGGTACATCAGACTCAGTAGGTAGAGCACCTGACTAACAAGTAGGGGATTGCGGGTTTAAATTCTGCATTAGGCATACCTTACCTCTTTAAGTCGCTTCAATGGCGCTGAGGCACTTGTGAGGGTGGAGAAAAGCTAGGAACTGTTAGTGTGTTCAGTTGATGTCTGGCACAAAAAAGTTAAACAAAGTGAGAGGAGTGTAGTAATTAGTGAGACTGCAGGCCTGTACGCAAGGGGGTTCAGGGGATACAAACGAACCCCTCTTTTCTGGAAAAATACTTCAAAATCATGCAGTTTTTAAACCCAAATTCACTTTATATCCCTTATTTTGGCCCCCAAATTGGCATTTTCAAGAAGCAATTGCACCCCTGTTTTCAGAATAGCTAAAATCACCACTAGTTGCTGAGTTGTCGTCAAAACAGCGGCATTCGCTTAAATATATATAGTTTTCAGCAGCCTAAGAACACAAGAAAGACGGCTTTTGCTCTCAGCCAATGAAATCCCAGAAACCAAATTTTGAACCACTGACATAACAGAACGGAATCCGCTAAAGCCTGCTTACTAATGAACGACATACATATACGCCGCTAAACATATAACATGCAGAAGACTGAAATAATTAAAGAAAGCAAAGATGTAAGTCACTCTACATGTAAAAATACACACATTGTCACTAAGAAGATATAGTGGACAGACCGGGGCTATAAAATACCTAGTTTCCAGTACAAGCGAGCACGGCGGCTGACTCATGTTACTAATTTTAGAATAGGTAGACAGAATAGCCTAGTTACTTCAGCGGAATTTGCTAGAAAACCTGTACTAAATAATCACAAATTACAAAGTTTATGATAATTATCATGAATCAAAGGGTTGACAGATAAGAAATATAGGTTCTAAAGATTCTGGTCATGTAAGTACAACCTCGAAAGATAGTTAATAAAGATTCAGTAAGTGAGACAGATTTTGAAGTGGAAACGCAGAGAAGTTATCAGTTTTTGCGACTGCTCTAAATCGTTAAATGTCAAAGTTAGCGAATACTACTACACCTAAGCACTATATAGAACTCGGGAAGGGGGTGGGGGTGGGGGGGGGGGGGGTGGTGGGGGGGGGTAATTTCCTATATATGACATAGTTCGGATGACCCCCTTTTTCAGCGCTGCCAGGTATATGATTGGCTCCCTTTTTTCAACAAAAAGTATATGACTGACCCTATTTTTCTTGATTCTTATGTGAAAAGCCCCACTTTTCTGACATCCTGGTAAATGCGTATATTTTTTCGCTCAGAGATTTGTCGAGGCTGCTTGTTCTCTTGGTATTCAATGAGTTGACTGCTATATTTGTCTAACTACCGGCAATAAATGGATGTAAAAGTCAAAGGGCAGTATATGAATGGGTCAACATTTTGAACGACCAAGTATAAGAATGGGTCTGTTTTTTTCAAAGGTTAGGTATATGAATGGGGTAGGTTTCGAAATACTGGTTTACACACCCGTACCACATTTACCCCCAGTTACCTCCCCCCTTCCCCTCCCCCACTCCTCCAGCCCCGAGATATAGAATAAGACAGAACACTCCCACAACCTCCTTACAAAGACATACATTACCTGACGTGTCCACATAAGAATAACAACATATTCGTTAACTATAACACAGTGAATGGGATCTAGTCACCGTCTCTTATTACAATATTATCCAGTTGTACTGTAACTGCAAAATGTGTTTTTTTTCAGAGCATAGTACATTGCAAGCTCGCCAATATGGATTGCTTACGTTTATAATTTGAGTAAATCTGATTTTCAATATATCCATTACAGTCTTATGACCAAGTGCCCACCTATTTATTGCACAATCTAAAGAACAATTACATAGATCAACACCTTGACATTTTTAATTGAAACAAAAATATAACTTGCTCTACAGCAGCAGCTTGCCATATTTACATGTCTGTGAACACACCAGTTGAATAGTTTATCAGCTATCTGTACTTTCATCCAGTTCCCTAAAAAAATATCTCTTATCTTTATCTATTACATGTATTGAGGCTGTTCCAGGGGAAAGGGCATTTATTACAGGGGAATCGGATTTTCAGGATGAAAGGGGTAGGGTAAACGGAAAGGAAAAATAAAGACAAAAAGAAAAATGAGACATGTATAATGGAAGAGGGCTATTTGTTTCCATAACAATTCCTGAGATGGTTTTCATTCTTTTTATCCCCACGCTTTTGAAAAAGCGATGGGGATATTATGAACGCCTCCATCCGTCCATCCGGCCGGCTGTCAGTCCGCGTGCAAACACATGTGCAGATATGTGCAGATAAAAGAAAGGACCAGGATGGAGTACCTGTTCCCATGAAATAAATGGCTTTGGTTTTCTTGTTCCTCCAAATCAAAATTTTGGTTTGGTAGTCTCTGTTCCCCAAAATATAATCCCACAAGCACATGTGATTTCCAGCGATGTGACAGTGAAGCTGCAGATCGGTTTTCCTATATCCTGCAATCCAATCAGAGATTACTAGCGGTCCCATCAATAATCAATTACAAGGACATGCGACTGGCGAAGGCCCCATCAAACTGCGCAGACATGCAGGTTGATCTGAACGATCTCTGGTTGCTAATGGCCGATTGTCGTAAATTTCATGCGCTTGCTCAGAATTTACTTTGGTGACCTTTGTTCTCATCCAAATTTGGATTTGTTCTCCCGACATATATGCCCTTGTACCCAGTTCCAACCAACCACTGGAAGAGAGAGAGAGAGGGAGAGAGAGAGAAAGTGGGGCAGGGGAGGGGTGGGGGGAAGAATCACTATTATCAATGTTCAAAGGGCATAGCTCTAAAAGTATTAAAGCCAGAGTGATGTTTTCTTTACAGGGTGCTTTACATTTCTGTAAAGTTTTATGAAAACATCTTAAATGGTTTCCAGTTATGGAGCGGACACAAAAACGTGACGAAAAACAGACGGATCGATAGACAAGGGAAAAACAATATGTTTCCCGACCCCATCGTGGTGAGACATGATCACAAATTGATATTTAGTATTTATTCAAGACCGCTGAAAAGAAGCGGACATATTTTGATCATTTCCAAATAATCTATTGCAACGTAATTTGATATCTTGTTATTTGGAACTGAGAACCGTGATCTGGTACTGGGGTTTGACTGTAGTGTCATATTGTGAAATCCTGAGAGACAACGGAATGGGATTTGGAAAAAATAATTATGTGCATTTTGTAGGGGGATAATTTTGCATTTTGTAGAGGGATAATTTGTTTATAAAATGGTAATTCAGAGCAGCAAGCAACGGTGCTGGCTAAAATACTGAGTGACACGTGACTGATCCATAACTGGGTACTTAGGTGCATGACAAACTAAACCGGATGCCCCTAATACAATTAAACATAATGCTTTTCTTTATTTAATTGAGCCATGCCAAACGAAACAGTGCTTTCGGACGTTTTGAAGAACGAAACTTTAAATTCACAAGCGCAGTCATTCAGAGGGACTTTACCTGAAGGGTCCCCTTAATGTATCCCCACTTTCTTGATTACAAAGTAAGGTTTATAGGGGTATTTATTTGTTAACCTGAGAGTCTCACACAGTATGATTGTATCAGAAGTAGATGGTCAGACAAACCTGGAACAAGATATTTTGCACATGAACATTTCCCTTCCAGGCAGTGTGGAAGATGTTCCTGTTCGGGCTATGTACAGTATTTCCTTTTTATGCCTTCAACTTGGAAGAAGTTGCAGGGGCATATTGGTTTCATCCTGTTCATCTGTCCGTTACGCTTTCTTGCGGAGCGATATCTTAAGAACTATTTGAGATATGAAGTTGATATTTGGTATACAATATCCTGACCATATGAAGATGTGCTGATTAACATTTGAGCGGAGTGCACTAAATATTGCCAGAGTTATTTTCTTTTTTATAAAAAATTCCATTATGTTTTCTTGCGGACGCAATATCTTAAGAAACATTTGAGATACAAATGTATGAAGTTGATATTTTGTTTACAGTATCCTGACCATATGAAGATGTGCTGGTTAACTTTTGGGTGGAGTGCACCAAATATTGCCAGAGTTATTTCCCTTTTGATGAAAATTAAGTGCCTACTGTATTGTGGAAACCAATTTGTGTAGGACCTTGAAACTCAATATATACTTTCTATATGAAAACTAAGCAGACCAGTTTTTTTTTTTTTTGTTTTGATTGATCCATTAATAACGAAATTATTTCCCTTTACAACTTCCGTCTGTCCGTCACTCTTTCTTGCGGACGTGATATCTCAGAACCATTTGAGATATGAAATTGATAGTTGGTATAGTATACAGTATCCTGACCATATGAAGATGTGCTGATTAACTTTTGGGCGGAGTGCACCAAATATTGCCAGAATTATTTCCCTTTTTATGAAAATTAAGTGCCTATTGTATCTTGGAAACCAATTTGTGTAGAACCTTTAAACTTAATATATACTTTCTATATGAAAAATAAGCAGACCCGTTTTTTTTTTTTTTTGTTTTTTTTTGTGATTCATACATTAATAACGAAATTTTTCCCTTTCCAACTCGTATATAGGGGTTTATGATAAAATGTTGTGGACATAATATCTTAGGAGCTATTTAACATATGAAGTTGATATTTGGTATGCAGTACCCTGACCATATGTAGAAGTGCTGATTAACTTTTGGGCTGACAGCATCATATATTACCAGAGTTATGCCCCTTTTTGTGGCAATTTGACTAAGTCAACGAGGCCTCATATATCTTGGACATGGATTTTTGTAGGACCCTGAAACTTTACATGCACATTCTCTATGGAAAATAAGCAGACCCAAAATTTTGTTTGTTTGTTTGTTTTTTTGATTGATCCATTAATAGCGAAATTATTCACCTTTAGAACTTGTATATAGGGGTCTATGATAAAATGTTGCAGATACAATATCCTAGGAGCTATTTAACATATGAAGTTGATATTTGGTATGCAGTACCCTGACCATATGTAGAAGTGCTGATTAACTTTTGGGCTTAAAGCATCGTATATTACCAGTGTTATGCCCTTTTTGTGGCAGTTTGACTAATAATGAGGCCTCGTATATCTTGGACATTAATTTTCTTAGGACTCTGAAACTTTATATGCACTTTCTTTATGAAAAATAAGCAGACCCGTATTGTTTTGTTTTTCCATTGATCCATATATAACGAAATCATTTCCCTTAACAACTTGTATATAGGGGTCTATGATAAAATGTTGTGGACACAATATCTTAGGAGCTATTTAACGTTTGAAGTTGATATTTGGTATGCAGTTACACCCTGACCATATGTAGAAGTGCTGATTAACTTTTGGACTGACTGCATCATACATGTATATTACCGGAGTTATGCTCTTTTTTGTGGCAATTTGACTAAGTCAATGAGGCCTCGTATATCTTGGACATGGATTTGTTAGGACCGTGAAACTTTATATGCACTTTCTATATGAAAAATAAGCAGACCCGTTTTTTTTTTTTTTTTTTTTTTTTTTTTTTTTTGTCGCTTGAGCCATTAATAACGAAATTATTTCCCTTTACAACTTGTATATAGGGGTCAGTGATAAAATGTTGTGGACACAATATCATAGGAGCTATTTAACATATGAAGTTGATATTTGGTAGGCAGTACCCTGACCATATGTAGAAGTGCTGATTAACTTTTGGGCTGACTGCATCATATATTATCAATTATGCCTCTTTTGTGACAGTTGGACTTAGTCAACAAGGTTTCCTATGTCTTGGACATGGACTTGTTTAGGACCCTGAAACTTTATATGCTTTTTCTATCTAAAAAATAAGCAAATCCATATTTTTGTCAATTTTCGATTGATCCGTTAGTAGTGAAATTATTCCTCTTTACAACTTGTATATAGGTCCTGCTATGATAAACGCGGATGCATTATCGTAAGAATCATTCAACATATGAAGTTAATATTTGGTATACAATATCCTGACCATATGGAGATATGCTGATTAGGTTTTAGGCAGAGTGCACCAAATATTGCCAGAATTATGCCCTTTTTGTGAAAATTAAATGCCTACAGTACCTCGGGAACTAAGTTGTGTAGAGTCATAAAACATTAAACATTATATATACTTTCTATATGAAAAATAAGCAGATTCGTTTCTTTTTTTTTTTTTTTTTTTTTTTTTTTTTTTATGAGCCATTAATAATGAAATAATTCCCCATTAATGTTGCAAATGCAATATCTTAAGAACCGTTTAGCATATGAAGTTGATATTGGTATAGAGTACCCTGAGTATCTGTAAACATGCTTCATGGACAAGACAAATACATTCTTCTTTGAGCCTAGTTAAACTTTTATGTATGCTGACTATTATGGTGGTGAAGGAGACTAAAAATCAAAAACAAGGTTTAGCTTTTTGAAAAGATTTACTTGTGTATTAAGTTTCAGCTGTTTGAAATCATTTACCTCTGATGTTTCTGTTTCTTTTCCATAATAGTTGACCTATTGGTTATAAATCAAAAACTAAAGCAGAAGTAGATTATCTTCATTATAAACTTTATTTTTATATTTCAGGGCTTGAACCTCTGAAATTCATTTCTCTGTATTATAATAAGGACATTCTATACAATCCTTATTCATTCATTTCCAGACCTACTTTTGAATTCTCTTTCATGTACCATCCATTTTGCTCTTGGACCCTTAGTTTAGGAGAAAATTTAGATTTTTTTTTGTCTTAAATTGCTCTTTTTAAGTCAAAAATGAAAAACCAATGTCTTTTGCTCAAATCCTGCCTAAAGGTAAATGGCAGATTCTGACTGAGCCTACAGCAGATAACTCAAAAGGTAATATGTTCCAGTTCCTCTTTTATATATTTCGATTTTGTCAGTTATGATGTATGTATTGTCTGTTGTATTAATTTCAATTTTTCTGTATCACTACTATGCATTGGGTAAGCCGTTTAATGTGGTTGTGGCTTTTCATTGGTATCAGTATAAAAGTTTTGGACCCAAATGGGTGTTTACAGCTCATTGACACCATGTGTGTTGACTAAAAGAGTATACATGTAACTCTTGCTCTTCTAGTTTTTTAGTTATCTGCCCTTGGCAATAATTGTCTGGGCTATCTTTAGGGGCAAGCATATATTGGGGCATAGTGTTTTACAAACACATGTCTAGCTGTAACATTTATTTTCTAAGACTATGCTTCGAAGATTTGCATTTTTTTTTCCAGCTGATTCGACGACAATTCTCATTTAGTATGGGGTCATTGTCCCATATCAGCTGTGTGTCTCAATAATTCAGTTCACTGATGCTCACACAGTGTGCGAGAGGTCCTGGGTTCGAGTCCTTAATTTTGACAGCCATCCATAAACAAGCATTTTAAAAGACCGGAAAATCTGATTTAGCTAAATTTCATGTGCCACTTGGATTTGGTTAATGCAATATTTCCTTTTCAACAAATTGCAAGATTTGGCCAGTTTCTCTCTTTTTTCTTTTGCATAAATTGTTTGGCCGCACGTGGACCTTTGTAAGTTTACGCTTTGATTTCCAAATTAACAAAGGATTACAACAGGATCAGGAATGCATCAATCATATTTATGATTTACATAAAGGGCCATTCATTCTAATTGCTCTTATACAAGGTATGTTTTCAGAATTTAGTTAGTATAATATCTATGTGCAATGGTCAAAGTGACAATACGGTCATAATTTTCAAAGACAAATCATACGAGTGTTTTGGGCCAAATACATGTACACGTTCACTAAAATTGGACAACGAACAGATGGGTGCACCCTCTAACATCTGTAATGGGTTGTAATATGCAGGTGAACAGTCACATGATTTTATTGGTTGGGCTAATACAAAAGTGTTTGCCTTGATTTGTGATATATTACTCGGAGTCTGAGATGCGACATGTGCTTTTTTTCATTATATTGGTTCATACTTTATATCAGAAACGGGTGGAAAATGCAACCCATTAATTATATGTGTAGCAAATTAAAACTATGTTACAAACCATGAATTTTGTGGTGTTTGATCAAAATAGGTTCAGAATCAAGAAATTTAAGAGTGATGACAAAGTTTTTTTCTAAAAATAGCCACAGTGAACTTGACCTTAAGCCCAGGATCCTGAAAGGCAAACTTGCTTGAGATATTGTCATACCCAGCATTTGTGTGTAGTTATATTAAAATTCACTGATAAATGTTGGCACTAAAGCGATGACATTTTTTTCTAAAAATAGCCACAGTGACCTTAACCTTGAGCCCAGGACTCTGAAAGTCAAACTTACTTAAGATATTGTCATACCCAATATTTTTGTGATGTTACATTAAAATCCATCAATAAATGTAGATGCTAGAGCGATGACCAAGTTTTTTTTTTCTAAAAATAGCCACAGTGACCTTGCCCTTGAGCACACGACCCTGAAAGTCGAACTTGCTCGAGATATTATCTCCACATTTGTGTGAAGTTATCTTTAAATCAGTCAATAAATGTAAGCACTAGAGCGATGACAAAAGGTGGACTTACGTTATGTGCGTACTTACATACAGGACAAAGTCTATATCCCCTCGCCTCTTTGTTGTGTGCTTCTCTGTGCGATTGGATAGTAAGTGTAGTTGAAGAGCAAAATTCTAAGCATCACTTTGGCAAGTCTTCATATTTTTGGGGTGATTTTTTGTCAATTGCTCCAAAGCTACAAGTGAATCGGAGTTAAATTTCTGTTATCCACATGACTATCTCTGACCGTGGAATAGCATTTGTAGGAAACCCAGGTAACGGCTGTTCATAGCCGCGCTTATTGATTGAGTTTGGGTTTATCGACACGTCAACCCCTGTGGATCATTTTGTGTCCTCTCCCAGAGAAAGGGAGAAAAGAGATAGAAGACATAGTAGAGGAGATGAAAGAGAGGGACAGAGAAGCAAGAGGAACAGTAATGAAAGTGAAGAAACAGAAGAAATTGAAACACTCCCCCTCTACCCTTACCTGCTACAAAGATAGCAGGCCTTGCCCAACTGTAAGCCAATCTCAGTTGGACGCCTCACTTACGTAAGATACAGGAAACCTTCGCCACACCCAACCACCCCCATAGCCGCGCTTATCTTGCTTCTGTGACGTCAGAGGGTTATCCCTAAAACATGAGCTAGGCTCGTGTACTTGCACACTGGCAAACAGTTTATACCCAGATCCAATGCCCAGGAGTGCAGCATCTGATTAGGGTCTGCACTGTTTGCTTAAATAACAGGAAGTTAGGGGCTGAATGAAACATTTTAAGTCCATGTACAGGATCATTTTCCCAGCCTACACCCAAACAGTCGATCCACCAGTGCTACCAGTGCTTTGATTTTAATTGTTTGAGCAATTATTTTTAAAAAGGTGTGAAGAACTTTCTTTCTGGATGGTCACAGAACATAATAGGGAGCATAAAAGCAGTTTAGTCGTGTTTGCGGAATCAATATATGGGGTCAGACTGCTCAAACAGTTAATTACACCCAGCTCAGACACACCCTGCTGAGCACCGATTCAAATGCAGTTGCCATTATTTGCATGATACAGGTACTCCTTTTCTCAAACCAAATATAAAAAGTATCAAGACACCCCTTAAATGACTTATTGACTTTTCCAATTGATGATGCTAGAACAATCTACCAGGTATAAATTGACACAAAAGATAAACTTAGGCTACCATGTTACGCCATCAGATGTTTTCATACATATATTTCCTCACAAAATATTCTCTTTGAAGTACCTCTCACTATTATGCAGATATATATCATACCAAAATGCAACATAACAAAACAAAGTGTAAAATGGTTTTATTTTCAAAAGGTGCTCACTTTTGACAGAGTAGTTACAACACAGAGTAGCTGAAACTGAAAGCTGAATGTTAAAACAACAAATAATGTGAGGTAATAGATATTATACCATGATAGCAAAATTCAGGGTAATTTGATAGGAGTCAGATCTGATCCCCTCAAAAACACTTGGTCTATAGAGTGATTATATCTACAGCTGCGTTATTTCGAGAAATCCAGGCAGCAAACCAGTTTTCTCAGTTTTTCTCTGTAACCAAACCATAAAGTCAATAAGGAAGATTATTAGTTTGCAGTCTGTAGGAATACCAGCACACCACTGGCTTCTCAGCTTACAAAAAGGTTTTTTTCTGGGGCTATTATACAGCATTTCAAAATTAACTGACTACTGTATGTCAAAGAAATATATATATAAGAGACAATGAGCAGCAGTAGTCTTTCTTTTATTGTTTAATTTTCCGTAAGCGCTTTCACAGCTATTAAATGCTGATCTTCAGATTGACATATTGACATTACGAAAACACGCCTATTCAAATATATTGAAAATTTCACCACCAAAAACGGAAGGTTTTCAGATAAAAATTCTGATATTTTTTTTTATATTTCTGCTCTTAACATAGATTGTGGGCACTCGTTAGAACCGCCTCGGCGAGGCGGTCCTAACGAGTACCCACAATCTATGTTTTTGAGAAGAAATAAGAAAAAATAATGTATACCCCTGTAAACCCAAGTCTTATTATATAAAAGTGGAGTTTAAGGAGGTCAGCATTGTATAGGCATATTTTCGTGATGAAACAGCAATAAATGATGACGTTTGAACGTAACACAGAAACAACACATCGAAGTTGATGAAATTTTATCTCAATGTTGCGTACCTGTTGGGCAGCGTGTATTCGCCCAATTTAACTACCCAGCTGTGTTAAACGGAATACTACGACAACACTGCACTCCAAGATAAGTAAGAAAGATCGTTCTTTCTTTGTGATAAGAACTATTCAAGAAAATGATAGTGTTTGAAGAATTTTTACATACCCAGAAACTAGGTTGGTCAAACGGTCCTTCCCTGTGCAGTCCATATAATTATTCGGTTGTAAGGAATAGTTCATCCAGATTAATTAACTAATCAATTACTCTTCCAGCGCAAAATTTCAGACTATAATTGTCGTTTGCTTTTTTATTTAAAAAAAAAAAAAACTATCGTTTGGAATGAAGTTTATATGTAAAGCCAAACGACAGTATAAAACAGCGTATATCCTGATGAGATGGCTCATTATAAGGCGTTTCGTCTGGACCTACGCTGTTTGAAAAGGTCTATTATTATCGACTATGGCAGTCTTAATCTCAACTTTATCAGACGCCATTTTAATTTTGGTTTTATTTTTTTTCCCAATATTCTTTTCAGAGAAAATAAGACTTGACATTTCATGGGAATCATCTGCCGAGCGGACGATTCACATAAAAAGCCAAGTCTTATTTTCTCTAGGCAGACGATTCACATGAAATATCAAGTATTTTTTTTCTCAGAAAATCATAAAACAAATTAGAATGTCGTTTGCTACCATTTTGCTTAGCACTCGATGAGTTTAAACTGTCAGTTTGAAATAATTATTTAGTCTGTCAGATTTTATTTCGTGCTTTTAAAACTCTCTTTAGAAATAGATACACAAGACATCATTACCTTGTTACGTGCAATTCGCCAAAAAAGAAACATATTTTAAAATGAATGCAACATATATCTTATGTCATAACTATTCTAGGAAATAGTTCGACACGCGCTCGCCTTAAATCACAACTGCAGTAGACGACATTTTTTATTATTCTATTATTTTTTTTCATAGAAAAACAGTTTTAACATTTCATGCCAAACTTATTTTCTGTGATAAGTAATAATAATAATAATAAGAAGAAGAAGAAGAAAAAAATGTCGGCTACAAATTTTGCTTGGCCCTTGGAGTTACCTTGAATACAACGTTACGAACAAACGAAGAATTACTGAGTTGACCTACATGAATTGAATGTCCTAAAAAACATATATATTTATCACGACACAGTATTCCCTGTAGGTTCTATTACTGTAAGGTGTAATATTACCGACTGTCAATATTTTATAATTGTTTTCTGAATGTTAGGTTGAATAAAAGTCGTGGCACAGCATTTCCTACAAAACTGCATGTGCGCCAAGCAAAGACTCAGATTACCCTGAAGATCAGCGCAGTCAGATTCATCATAGGTCACTCTGTGCGTCTTTGCCTATCCATGGATCCAAAGCCTCTTCAGATAGAACTAGAAGATTCTGATCAGCCTGTGCGAAAGCACACGCGGATCTAAATGTTTGATTGGCGCACATACAATCTTGTAGAAAAGTGCTGAGACCCGGCTCACATGTCAACCATGTCATTACACTATGAAAACACGCCTGTTGAAATATACTGAAAATTTAACCACCAAAAAATGAAAAATTTCAGATAAAAATTCTGATATTTTTCATATTTCTGCTAAAAAATAGATTGTGAGTACCCGTTAGAACCGCCTTGCGAGGCGGTTCTAACGAGTACACACAATCTATGTTTTTGAGCAGAAATAAGAAAAATAATGTATACCCTTTTAACCCCCAGTTTTACTATATAAAAGTGGGGTTTAAGGGGGGTTAAAATTATATAGGCATGTTATGCGTTGAAAAGAACGTTATGTGTACATTACATTAATAACTCTATATGGGCTGCGCTAAGCAAAAAATGTGTCTCGAGCAAGCTCATGCATGCGCAGTCCTCCTTTTACAAAATGACAGTATACTCATTGAAAAGTATCAACTTAACCCTCGTCCTGCTAAATAAATTAAGATGCCACTCCCACTTCTGATTTTCAGCCAATCAGATCACTCGATCAAAATTGTAGCTGTGAATTCACATACTTAATGGCAAACAGTGTAGATCAAGATCAGTTAGCTTCTTCAGAAGCCAACTGATCTGGATCTACACTGTTTGCAAAAGCAGTGTATATCCGGGTTCAGCAGGACAAGGGTTAAAGATTTGGTACAACATATAGTGTGTCCGCCTCGGTGACTCAGTTGGATGCGCTGTCCGACTGGAGACCAGGAGGTCGCGGGTTCAACCCCTGTCGAGGTCGGCAACATTCTTTCGTGGAGACTGATCATGAAATATTTTCTACGGTCATTCTCTCTCTTCCGTTGATTCAAGAAGGGCACTTGTCTGTTTCTGGCGAAAGAATGTGCACAATACTGGTTAACCGCTTAGAGGACTAAGCCTGCCCAGTAAACGTGTGGTTAGGTAAACTGACCGCGCTCAACATGACCCCATTGGGTTGACTGGGCTGTAAAACCTCAACACAAACAAACAACATATAGTGTATGCCGCTGTGTCGAATTTTGGGTTCCCGAGTGCATATCTTGTTAAATTGATCCAAATACATTTTTAACATTAGAATTGTAAGATCTTTTAGATAAACATGTCGCCGATTTTTCTTTTTAGAATTGACGTCATAGTGACGTCATAAAGTATGCTATTGCCATTTACGTAGAAAATACTTGTAGAAGGGGATAACTAACGATGTCTGAATTAGATATGCGACCCATTTAGCTCCAACTTGCATATCCTGGTCAGGACTTATTCGCACGGATGCCAAATTGTTCCGTGGGGCCAAATGAATGAAAAACAAACCATATAGGCTACTTGAAATATCAACGTTTCCATGGCAACCCAAGGTAATATATTGAGCCAAGACGGTACACCTTACAAATTGACCATATCTTAGTCTATATTCAATATAAATCAAACTGTGAGGTACCAAATAAAAGAATAGACACTGTTCTTTAATAAAGTATGAAAACATACATATTAGCTCATTTGCATATGCATGAATAATAATTGATACACTTTTTTCGAAAAAAAAAAAACGTCTATAAAATACAAAACAACTTAATCATATCCCAGTCTTTGGCCAATATAGGTTAACCAAAATGTGCAAAAAAAAAAAAAAAAAAAAAAAAAAAGATAAGACATTGGCTTATTGCTTCTACTCCATATACAAATATACAAATTAGCTCATTTGCATACGCATGATTAATACATTTTTGCGAAAAAAAAAAAAAAAAAAAATCAATAAAATAAAGGACCAATCCCAGTCTTTGGCCAATATAGATTAAGCAAAATGTGAAAAATAAGAGATTAGACATTGGCTTATTGCTTCAACTCCATAAACAAATATACAAATATACAAATTAGCTCATTTGCATACGCATAAATATTAATTAATACGTACGTTTTGCCAAAAAGTCAGTAAAATACAAGGCAAATAAATTATATCCCAGTTTATGGTCAGTATTGGCTAACCAAAATGTGCAAGATAAGAGATTAGGCACTGGCGTTTCGCTTCTACTCCATATATGCAAATAAGCCCATTTGCATATGCATATATTTGCCCTAATGCTTAAATTTTGATGACAAAATTATACAAAAATCTAAAACTAAGCCGTTTTAAACGTCTTTGTTTTCTGTTTTCTTAATATCTTGAGCATTTCAGATTCGCTTTTTTCAACTCCTGTGCTTGATATTGAGGAGGCAATGCTTTTCCAGAGAAAATAGGTAGCATCTAACGTCTTGGCATGGGCTTCATATATGTCGTGCGTGTGTCTAAATACAGCACGTTATGCGTAATCTGTGATAATTCTGGGTATTTACGCCTCCTATTTCCTTGAAATGATAATGCTTAGAATGGTAACGTGAATCAAACAGAAATGGGAAAAGGAATTGTTATTTTTCCCTTATTAGGGGCCCATATAGGGTCAACATATCTATTTAAAAACAAAATTATGGAGTTTTCTATATATTTAATCTACTTTCAGCTTTTATTTTAGAGGCACGGCCTCTTGTTTCCTTTAAATGTTTTTTTCTTGGTAGCTTGTAGATCCCCTGGGTCAGAACGGAATGGGGATAAAGTTGGGTCAAGTTCCCTATTATGGAACGCAGATGGATAAGTATGTCTGTTTTTGACGAAATGTAATTAAAATAATGTTCCAATTGAAATTCCATTTCTTATGTCTAAGCCTCTTACAATTGTATGCCTCGCAGTTTTATAGATACCCGCATGAGGTAAGGAAGGATCATCTTCCTCGTGAAGGGACGCCTGTGGGGTCGAAATACCTTCCTTTTAGATAATCTTGAATTGTATATGCATTTCTATTCTAATATATATTTCTTGAGACCCCGTTTCTAATGTACTTGATATAATTTTGACTAACAGTATGGCAGGTAGCCTGGCTAACACCTAAATACAGGTAATTATTGGCATATAACCTAGTTAGGATCCGAGGATTGGGGCTATATTTTCTTCCCTATGGCAAACTATTGTAAATGTTTAAGGCATTCACAAATTCATTCTTGTTTCTGTCTGCAGTCTAAGCCTACTAATTTCCTTGAATGTATTATGCTTACTAGTCTGTTAGGCACCCTTATCCAAGCAATAATGGAGAAAAATAGTATCATTTTCCCTGGTAAGGAGCCCAGGGTAGGGCAGATTATCTTCTTAATGTAAAGCTTCTAAGGTTTTCATATATTTTCTATTTTATTTATTTATTTATTTTATTTTTTATTTATTTATTTTTTTTTGGGGGGGGGGGGGGGGGGGGATGCAAGACTTGTATTTACTATAAATATGCTTAGCAGATTGGTCATATGTGCAAACACAAACCAGACTTGAATTCTGTATGGACTCATATCGTACCAAAGGCTCCAGGACGGATATGCGAGTTCTATTTAATGGCGAAATGCCATTATTTTATATACAGTACTATTTTTCATTCATTATTTCTGAAGTCTCAGTATTTTTAATTCTTTCAGTCAATTATGCTTTGTAGTTTAGTGGGTCAGTTCAGTCCCTTAACCTTGAAGGTCGTTGGGACAACACTGATGATGTTGCAGCACTTCTTTCTATCTTTCTCTGCCTTCCTCTGCCTTTGGGTGAATATCCAGTCCCCAGTCTGCCCTTCTTTCATCCTCACTCCTTTAACTATTCTCTGCAGAATTGTCTTTGACAATCTTGTAATGAGATTAGGCATCTTCATCATAGCTAGGAGATCGTCATGCATTCCGATTGAATCCTTATTCCTGTTGCGAACCTCCTAATTTATCACATGGTTTTTATAGGAGATATCTAGAATAAATGTAAAAAGATTGCCTTTTGGAAACAAAGAACACACTACGGATAAGAAAATGGGAGTCTCTGTTTTATTGAGACTCATCATAAGCAGAACTGAAGTTTGCAACACTGCTTATGCCCTCTAGCACATACATGAGCAGAACTCAATTTTCAAATATACCATAATAGGCCCAATGATCCCAAAGGAAATGTAATATAATCTACACAGTTCTACCGCCGCCACACGGCATTAACCTCAGCTGCAGTGCAGTAAAAGAAACGTCATCATTACGAAAACAAGCCTATTCAAATATACTGAAAATTTTACCACAAAAAAATGAAAATTTTCGGATAAAAAATTCTAATGTTTTTCATATTTCTGCTCAAAACATAGATTGTGGGTACTCGTTAGAACCGCCTCGACGAGGCGGTTCTAACGAGTACCCACAATCTATGGTTTTGAGCAGAAATAAAAAAAATAATGTATACCCTTGTAAACCCCAGTTTTCCTATATAGAAGTGGGGTTAAAGGGGGTCAAAATTATATAGGTATGTTTTCGTGATGAAACCTCCGCCAGCAGCTCATCTAAATACTTTGGAGTCTTCGTTCAAACTCTGCTGTAAGGGTCAAGTTCCGCAGGCATAAAGGAATGATAATATGAGCGGACGCATCAGCCTAACTTTAGAAATAAGTGAGATGATCTTGTCCTTCTATTATGACTTTCTTAAGAGCTGATGATGTTGTCTAAGCAATCCTGGAAATGATTTCTGCTTTAATAATAGATGATTGATCCCAGATATTTTGAAGTTCTACACTGCTTGTAGCCTCTAATCTTTTTGTTTTACTCAAACAAAGATTTGGATAAGCATGGGGTTAATACTTCATGCCTCTGTTATGGCAATATGCTTTTAAACTATTGTCTACTTAAATAAATACTTTACCGAATCAGCCTATCATTTCTTTCTATTAATTATCATATAGGTAAGGTAAGTACCTTGACACAAACAAGATTGATGGTCCTCATGACTAGGACCTTTTTACTAGAACATCCTCGGCTCCCTTTCTCAGAGACGTATCATAACATTATTCCATTCTGCTTTGGGTTTGAGTCAGGGTAATTACCATGCTAATAAGCATACTTATTTGAAGGATATAAGAGGTGAATACTTCAGAAATAACAAATAACAAAGTTAGAATGCAACCAATATAATGAGCTGAGACAAGTCACGTTGGATGAGGTGTCACGTTATTGTCTACCTTCCTTACATACTCTTTGTTTTTGGGAATTACGCATTGAGTGACCAAGAAAATGACCTATTATTCAAAGCCGTTCAAAGATACATTGTGAGAACCAAACGTTTTGGTACTTCTAACTAATATGTAAAGGACATAGTACATACATCTGCAGTAGTCTCATATTGCTAGAGCATTAAATAAATAAATAAAGATATTCTTATAATATTTTTGTATTCCCCAAGAATCCATCTTTCGTTCTGTCTTTGTCCTAGCTTGATCTTCTCAACCTTCTTCTCCTTCATTTTTTTCCCTCTTATAACCTATACCTTTTTGTTAATATTATTGATCCAATCTTCATGTAACAGACAATGCATATTCTACTTATGTATGTGTGCCTGTGATCACAGTATGATCTGTTATAATTATGAATTGATTGGAGACGAACTTATATAAGGCGCGAGGCTTTTTTTCGAATCCCATTTATATATTGATGTATACTACTAAATGCCACTTTTCATGTATGTAATGATGATATATAAATAAAATATGGTTAAACTAAGGATATAAGAGGCACAGACTTCAGAAATAACAAATAAAATTGGAAGTGTGCATTAAGTTGCAATATTTGGAAATTAGGAAGACATTTTCAACCCTTCTGGGCCACTTAATATGGTGTGTGCTTCTACATACCTCCATTATGATTTGAGATAGGATATCAACCAAACCAATAAGCATAATAGTGCTAGTATAAAACAGCAGCCGACACTCAAGAAATAAATGCCAATATACAGTTTGACATTTCGAAGACATATTGATCGCATATGGCCTCCAAATGGAGGCAAAATTACTCGGAATAAAGATTGAAAACAAATAATGCATAACATGTTCTGTAACTTGACATAAAAAAACCCATACGTCATTAACAGGCCCGTCATGAACCCAAATTAAGACATATGATACCAATTAACCCATTTTTTGTTTGTTTTAGCATTTCTTCCTGACTGACTATCAGTACCAGGCATATTTATTTCTAAAACCCATAAAAATAATCTACCAAAACTAGCAAGGAATTGATACAAGTATTGATACAAGTCTACAGCAGCCTAGTTTTCGGATTGTTGATGACTTTCTACCAAACAATTAGTATTAATATTCATGAATATTCATAAAAATGCAAATGTGCTTATTAACATATATGAACATAAACAGAGAGACAACTATAAACGTTTATTTGATACATTTTATAAATCTATATTGAGCAGAATCTGGTTTATGAGTAAATTACCTTGTTTTTACTGATTTTCTTTCGTCGAAAAGTAAGTATTTATTAATACTCATAACATGCAAATGCACTAAATTGCATATTTGGATATCACATTGTAGGGTAATGTCCATCCTTTTGTTTGGTACCAATATTTTTGATCTATGTTGAATATAATTTGAGATATAAACAATTTGTTATGGCTACCCTCTTAAATCCAACATTTACCGTTGGTTACCATGGAAACGGTGATATTTCGTATAGCTAATAAGACATTGTCTTTCTTTGGAGCGTTTTTCTAATTCAGTGGATCCCAGTAAACACTTTGGCACACATGAGAAGTAGTTATATGGGACAGGTTGCTTGTCATGCTAAATTGGCCACCAACCTTTGTGTCCCCTTTGTTTTTATATTACATTTTATGCTTATTTCTGGTTATAATTTATACTGTCGTCATAGAAACCCTAAACTCAAACAATAAAAAAAAAAAAAAAAAAAAAAAATGGCAACATCTTTTTTTATACTTCACACGGACCAAGTTTACAATAAAAGCTTCGCAAGCATAATACCCCGCCATAGCAATTATTTGTTTATGTATTAACGTTATCGTTGCGAAAATGTCTGGAAAGAAAATGACGGAGGGACAGATAACAATCCTAAACCAGATCTTGATAATATCAATGGACAGATAACAACCCTAAACCAAATCTTGATAATATCAATGCATATAGCAAGTTTGGTTAAAAGGCCTTGTTATTTACTCAAGTTATATCCGGAAACAAAAATATTGGCGTGTCTCCGGCAGTAACTCCGTAAAAATTTGACGAAATTTGCCCATTAGAATTTCCAAAACAGATCTCCTTAATGTCAATGCATATAGCAAGTTTGGTTAAAATCTCTTGTTATTTACTCAAGTTATCGTCTGGAAATGAAAATATGGGCGCGGGTCTCGGGCAGATAACTCCGTCAAAAATGACGAAATTTGCCCATTAGCAATTCCAAAACAGATCTCCTTAATGTCAATATATATAGCAAGTTTGGTTAAATCTCTTGTTATTTACTCAAGTTATCAACCGGAAGCGAAAATATGGGCGTGTCTAGGGCAGATAATTCCGTAAAAATTTGATGAAATTTGCCCATTAGCAATCCCAAACTAGATCTCCTTAATATCAATGCATATAGCAAAGCTGGTTAAAATCCCTTGTTATTTACTCAAGTTATCAAGCGGAAACGAAAATATGGGCGTGTCTCGGGCAGATAACTCCGTAAAAATATAACGAAATTTGCCCATTAGCAATCCCAAACCTGATCTCTTTAATGTCAATGCATATAGCAAGTTTGGTTAAAATCCCTTGTTATTTACTTAAGTTATCGTCCGGAATCGAAAATATGGGCGTATCTCGGGCAGATAACTCCTTAAACATTTGACGAAATTTGCCCATTAGTATCAATGCTCGTACCAAGTTTGGTGAAAATCCATTGATGTTTACTCAAGTTATCACCCGGAAACGATAAAAAGGACGGACGGACGTACGACGGACGGACAGACACACGGACGATCAACATGAAACCATAATACCCCGCCACTATTGTGTGGCGGGGTATAAAAATCAACAAAAAGTTCAATTTTAAAAGCCATGCACACGGGACCTGCAATCGGCCCAATACACTGTGTCAAAATTGTTTGGGTGGAAAAAGGCATCAAGTGTATCCATTGCCCTTGAATAATATAAAGAAACTAACCTTTCAATAATCCAACTAAAATAGCCTGATCATCAACTTCTGGCTCTAAGTTTCACTTTCGTCCGTATAAGCCGCACCACTTTAACAATCTGTTCGTAAGTTCATATCGATTTTATGCGCAATATGTACTATAGCACCGAACAAGTAAATAATAAACGTTTAAAGTATGTTATGCATGTTTTAATACGACATTATCTATAAAGATTATGTTTTACTAGTCTAAAATGATATATAAAGAACCAAGTTTAAATAACCAGTTTCACTCGCGCAAAGTAAAGTAGCTAACAGTCTACTATAACACTGTTCATAGACTACATGCCCAGCTAGCATTCTACATAAATCTATAGCGGGCCGTTATCGGCCCGTCAGGGTAGCTGACGGGCCGATAACGGCCCGCTGTAGATTTATAAAGAATGCTAGCTGGGTATGTCAGGCCGTTTTCTCAATCTGTAAAATTTGCTGCTTTTAAATAACAGCTGACATTGAATTCAGTGCTCATCGCACACTCCCAAACAGTACCCTAACTGACATATATCTATTTAACTTAGTTGCATAATATATCGTATATCATAATTCAATCCACGGTCGACATCGCATCATTTTTTTTATCATTCAGTCTAATCCGTAGCCAGATGCTGAATGACGACTAAACATAGTGTTGCGAGTTAATACAGCCAGCTCAGACAGGCGATCAGTACCCAAGTATTCGCACAGACATCCCCCGAGCAAACTGTGCAGACTCAGATCAGGCGCCATAGAACATGAAGCCTGATTAGTATCCGCAGTTTTTACCACTCGTATAGCACTCAGACATATCGCAGTAAGTGGACCCGCCCAAATTGTTGGACAAGTGTGGTAAAGAGTTAAGGTGTCCTAAAACTAGAGCAAATGCACAATAAAGAAAGTATATTCCTGTCAGCCGGTTCAGTCTCTACACTCAAGTCATTCAGTAAGTAAATAAAGCTGTACGAGATGAAGCCGACAGTGCAAAGACCGATCGGGCAGCCAGTATATCATACAAATTTATATGTGTCATTGTATCATCAATGGGATACAGCAGCCAGTAAGATCCCCTGAGTACTCTCTGTAAACAAGCATTACAAAAACATGCCTATTCAAATATACTGAAAATTTTACCACCAAAAAATGACAATTTTTAGATACAAAAATTCTAATATTTTCGTATTTCTGCTCACAACATAGATTGTAGGTTCTCGTTAGAACCGCCTCGCCGAGGCGGTTCTAATGAGTACCTACAATCTATGAAAGAAAATGTGTACCCCTGTAAACCCCAGTTTAACAATATAAAAATGGGGTTGAAGGGGTTAAAATTATATAGACAGGTTTTGGTAGGTCAAATTAATGGTTCCCTTGATTTTATTATAAACATCTCCACCACTGCTTTCAAGCCCCTGAGACAACCGACTCAAACACCGCCACACGCCAGCACAGATTCCAAAACACCCAAAAAGAAACATTATCTATGCAATAAAATTTATAATATTAATTAAGCTTTCATATGGATGTAGAAGTTACTGATCAGGCAAATTCCCATAAGACTGCTGAGGAAAACACAAAAGATGGTAATGCAATGGATCCAGTTAGTAGTTGGTTTACCTGGCACTTTACCTTTCAAGGAAGACAAAAGAAAAAAAGTACTGCAATCCCTTATTGTCTATGCCTATGGGCGTAGAAATACTGGGTAGACCATGACTTACTAATAGGAATTGCTAAACATCACGAGAACACGCCTATATAATTTTGACCCCCTTGAACCCTACTTTTATACAGTGAAACTGGGGTTTACAGGGGTATACATTATTTTTACTTGTTTCTGCTCAAAACATAGATTATGGAAACTCACAATCGAGTACCCACAATCTATGTTTTGAGCAGAAATATGAAAAATATCAGAGTTTTTTAGCTGAAAATTTTCAGTTTTTGGAACTGAAATTTTCTTTATATTTGAATAGGCATGTTTTCGTAATGAAAGACAGAAAAACAATATTGTACATTATAGTTGGAAAAAATCATTCAAAATTGGGACCAAGCAAGCACTCTGTAGATTCTAATTGGTACACTCCACATAACAATATTTTATAGAAGACCGAAAAGATACCCCTATTTTATCTCTATTTACAACCTGACCTGGCGTTATCATGAATTCTCAGTGGCTCGAACTACCATGTCTTGAAAAATATCCTTCGTCCCAAAAATGTTCGAGCCATTGGAGTTCGACTGTATAGATAAGGACCTACGAAGGAATGGCCCGACATATTTCTAAAATTAAGACCTCGTTGCACCTCAAATGGAGAACTGAAGCAGAAGATATTAGCTCTAGAAGGGAGAATAAAGTCTCAACTACCAAATAGCGTCACCATATGGACCAAGTCAAGCGATAACGTGCCTCCGAGCATGCGCAAAATGCGTGTATTTACATTATTCTGCACATACGCAGTCATCACGAAATTATACCTATATAATTTTGACCCCCTTAAACTCCACTTTTATATAGTAAAACTGGGGTTAACAGGGTATACATTATTTTTCTTATTTCAGCTCAAAAATATAGATTGTGGGTACGCGTTACAACTGCCTCGCCGAGGCGGTATTATCGAGTACCCACAATCTATGTTTTGAGCAGAAATATGAAAAAAAATATCAGAATTTTTATCTGAAAACTTTAAGTCTTTCTTGGTGAAATTTTCAGTATATTTGAATAGGCGTGTTTTCGTATTGTTTTATCCGGGTGTTTGCTCTCAACTGAAAAAATCTATAGTATCTAATATTCTGTTTGTGGGCAGCGAACGTCTTGGTCAGACTGCGCGGATGCGTAGGTTGATCTTGGCCTTTGCTGTCAGCATATGATCGAAGACACGTTTTCGCGTGGCCCGGCCCATATGGCTAAAACAGAGTATGGCAACATTGTTCATCTTGTTTTAAGAGACAGGTGTGATATATATGAAACGGGGGGTGTTGGGAAAACAACTAAGATTTTCTGCATGCACTATTTTTATCTTTGTTAATTAAATATATAAATGACATGCATGTATGTATGTTTACAGATAAACTACGAGGCTAAATCAGTAAATTTTGAGCCTTTATCTTTTATAAATTCAATTACTGAAGTATCCTTATATATTTCACAGGTTTTTCGGAATTTTTGGTAGGTCCGTTACCAAATATTTTAAGCGATTGTTGTGTCACCCTCTTAAATGCAAAAAAAAAAAAAAAAAAAAAAAAAAAAAAAAAAGAAGTCAATAAGCTTATAAGATACCACCGCACAGTAATGGTCAGTACCGAAACCTGGCTTAAGACAACGTATTGTTTAAAATGGATGACGCTGATTTATAAGATTTGTAGTTCACCCAAGAAGAATAATGACAGCCAGTTTTAGTCAAATTCCAACCATTGCTTCAAAAGATAGTATGCATACAAGTTTTTTTTTTCTATAAAACAATGAGTTTCAAAGTGCTGATGTGAAATTGAATCAAGAGATAGTTTGCACACAAGTTTATTTCTATAAACAATGGGGTTCAAAATGCCAGTGTGGCCTTGAAAATGAGGTCAAGGTCACCAAATCTTATCAGTTCTTTCACCCATCAAAATGAAGTATCTACTCTAGTTTGGTCAAACTTCCATCTATTGATGCATGAGTTAGGGTACACAAAACGCTCATTTTAGAGTCATTATCATGTAGAGACCTAGCAAATGAGATCAAGGTCACCAAAATGTTATCACTTCTTTCTCTTATCCTAAGAAAGTATCTGTGCAAGTTTGGTCAAATTCCATTTATTGATTCATGAGATAGAGTGCACATAAGGCTCATTTATATTTTGTAATTACCTTGAAAATGAGGTCGAGGTCACCAAAATCTTATAACTCCTTTCTCCTGTCTTAATTCTGTATCTGAATTTTAACCATTGTTTCAAGACATAGTGTCTTTACAAAGTACTGACCTTGAAAATAATGTAAAGGTCACCAAAATCTAATCACTTTTCCCCGTCGTAATGATGTATCTGTATTAGTTTGGTCAAATTCCAGCCATCAGTTTAAAAGATTATGTGCACATAAGCTATTTTTACTGCATCAAGAAACTTTAAGATGGCAATAACTTTAAGAGAATTCACCGCTAGCCCTGACGTTTTTCTTACTTAGGTACAAGTTATATATATATATATATATATATATATATATATATATATATATATATGTATGTATATATATATATATATATATATATATATATATATATATATATATATATATATATATCTCAAAACAGACACAGTCCACAATACAGGATAATATATCCACAAAAGAAAAAAGTAAAAGTGCCTTGTAATCTGTGAAAATTTAATTTCTTAACGCGTTTCACTACTATCAAAGATGTAGATCATCAGAAGGCGTATAAAATGGCGTTGGTTTCTATAGGAACAACGTTACAAAAGACAGGAAACAACGTCACACAATACAGTATACAAAGTAACGTTCAAAATCGCGAAAAAGATTAACAGATGCGTTATAAATTTAGTATGCCTGTTTATTTTTGGCTTAAATAAGTGTATAAAATAATTTTCTTTCATTTTTCATGCAGCAGCATTATCATTCTGCATTTTATAAAGTGGCCAGATTTTAAATGTTGTAAATATGTTCCTGGCGCAATAATATATATATATATATATATGTGTGTGTGTGTGTGTGTGTGTGTGTGTGTGTGTGTGTGTGTGTGTGTGTGTGTGTGTGAATTCATGAACATTCTTGAAGATATAAGGAAAAATACTGCACACATTGCTGATTTTTAGAGTCTTTCCAAAGTAGTGACCTTGACAATAATGTCAAGGTCTCCAAAATCTAAAGAATTCTTTCCCCATCGTAATGATGTATCTGTGTTAGTTTGGTCAAATTCTAGTCTTTGGTTAAAGAGATAACGTGCACACAAGCTTTTTTTTACTGCCTTTAGAAATGTCACAAAGGGCAATAACTCTAAAAGAATTGGCCCAAGCCTTCATTTTTTCTTATGTAGGTACACCTTATTGAACCAAGAAAGCTTCAAGGCTGAATCTTGTTACAGAGCATTGGGGACTCAAGGTCATCCAAGTTTGTTCAAATGATGATCTTAGGGTGACCTTTGACCTTTCTATGACAAGGTCAAATTTGCATTCCAATACCCTTGTATGGGAAAAGGTTGTTAAATCATTTTCTGAAAATGTATTAAAAACCGCTGGCTGAAACTTACAATGTATGATCAAAGTAGCAAACCCTTTTAGTTACAATCAAAATTTTGTCCCCCTGGGTTATTTGTCCTTGCGCCTAGGCTATATACATGTTTAAAATCTCGTAATCTTTAAACGTCTTTTTCTCTGAAACAGCTGGACCAATTTTCACCAGATTACACTAAGGGCCTTCTGTCGAAGGCATATTATCAATTTGTCCAAACCATTCTGCATCATTAAATAAGATGGCCGTCATGCCCATATATGGTAAAAACAAAAAAACGCCTAAAATCTTCTTCTCACGAACCAAGAAAGCTTCAAGGCTGAATCTTTGTATATAGCATCCGGGACTTAATGTTCACCAATTTTAGTCAAATGATGATCGTTGGATGACCATTGATCTTTTTCTAGGACAAGGTCAAATTTGCAGCCCCATACTCTTGTAAAGGGAAAATGCAAGAAAGTTTTATGGCATCTGCAGATATGCAATGGCCGTTTTACTCAAGTGAGCGAATCGTGGCCCATTGGCCCCTTGTTTCCGTTTTGAGGCGTGTGTGCTATCTGTCGTGGTTTTTGTGTTTGCTTTTCCTCTTGATGTCTTTAGTAGGCTTGTGATTGTGGCGCTTTTTAGTCATCTTCTATATATGTTTTAATGAAAATACTGCAACAGTCAGTCGAATACAAACGCGGTGGTTTTGTGCAACATGACAATGCCCCTGCTCACACCAGCCAAATTGCAACGAATGCTGTACATCACGAAAACATACCTATATAATTTTGACCCCCTTAAACCCCACTTTTATAAAGAAAAACTAGGGTTTACAGGGGTGTGCATTATTTTTCTTATTTCTGCTCAAAAACATAGATTATGGGTACACGTTAGAACCGCCTCAGCGAGGCGGTTCTAACGAGTACCCACAATCTATGTTTTGAGCAGAAATTTGAAAAATATCAGAATTTATATCTGAAATGTTTGTTTTTTTGATGGTGAAATTTTCTATATATTTGAATAGGCGTGTATTCGTAATGAAAGGTATATGGTGTTATGTCCTCTGCTTTATATAGGCAACAACAAGAAGAGATGTTCTGGGCGAATACTACAGACAGTTTTATTTGCATATTTTATACTGAGACAACATACATGCATGGAATATTTGATAACACTGAAGTGAATACATTTTAAAAGACATAGAGTACATTGAATCCGTCATTTTTAAAGAACTATATCAAATATTTATTTAAACGAAAACTTATTTTGTTTGGCCTTATTCAACAAACTAGTTACATTGTATCATGAAGCCAACGCACTTGATGCTGTTTTTGTTATCGAGGCGTGAAGGTAAAATGTATCTTTTAACACAGCTGGCCAATATGCCAAATTATAGTCTAGACAGATAAAGATGTTTATGGGAATGTGTATTTACCAGTCTCTGTCTAATATTAAGATCCTTGAGAAAAGTATCTGGTGTAATGCATTACGAAAACAGGCCTATTCAAATACATTGAAAATTTCACAGCAAAAAACTTTCAAGAAAAAACTGAAAGTTTTTAGATACAATTTCTGATATTTTTCACATTTCTGCTCAAACATAGATTGTGAGTACTCGTGAGAACCACCTCGGCGAGGCGGTTCTTACGAGTACCCACAATCTACGTTTTTGAGCAGAAATTGAAAAGATAATATATTACCCTGTAAACCCCATTTTTACTACATAAAAATGGGGTTTAAGGGATTCAAAATTATATATGCTTATTTGCATGATGCAAGGCTGATTCATAATAGCTACATAATCTGTAGGAAATTTCAGCAAATACAAATATTCTATATTTAAGAGTTAGTCCTAAGTCAAAGATCATGTTGGAACGTGTTTACTTTATGTTTTATGATCAATTGCGTGATGACTTTGTGCATATTTACTCCTGTAGGCCCCAGTTTTACTATTCAAGTGGGGTTTAAGGGGTCTAAATTATATAGGTATGTTTTCGTGATGTTATTTCAAATGAATATAGCAATAAACAAAATATTTTTTTCGCATTACTGTAAGTCACTGTTCATTGTAAAATGATGCGAAATGAAATATAAAATACATATCTAAGCAATTGAAAGCATTAAAAATCAAACTAAGTATGTTATATTGCTAAAATGGTAAACAAAGACTTTGTTCCGGTTTTCTAAAAGAAAGTTCGGATTTCTGCAAGTCTACGATATTTTGAGTCATCAATGATCCTAATGTTTTAATGACATTCTCGTAGTTTATGGTAAATTCCATTTGATACTGTAGTATATCTATTGATAATTTATTCCAACATTTGCAAATGAACTGATCTTTTAACATGTATTATTCAGTATTCCAAACTATGCATATATAAAACAAACATTATTAATTAGTTGAAGAATATCACACTATTTCAACACTATATACACATGAAAGAATAAGCAATATGATTATATACATGTAAGCATCGTTTCATACCTTAAACACTATTAAAATCATTGGATTTCACCAAAGCGAATGGCCAGTTTTACTATTCCGTATATTGTTTTGTACAGTGATTTCTCGGCGACATTTCCAGCAATATATTATCCTTCTGTTGTGCTGACTGTAACATTTCCGTAGACTCATTATCTTCACGTTTATCGCTCGGTGATGCTGGCTGTTGCTGTCTGAGTAGTTATACCGCAGTGCTGGTGAAATAATGTCTTCGGTTGTTTGATGTCTTGGTACTGATTTCGTGAGTCCTATGTGTTTATGTGTTTTGCAATATTTATTACGAAAACACGCCTATTCAAATATATTGAAAATTTCACCACCAAAAACTGAAAGTTTTCAGTTAAAAATACTGATATTTTTCATATTTCTGCCCAAAACATAGATTGTGGGCACTTGTTTGAGCAGAAATAAGAAAAATAATGTATACCCACGTAAACCCCAGTTCTATTAGATAAGAGTGGGGTTTAAGGGGTTCAAAATTATATAGGCATGTTTTCGTGATGTCTGTCCATCTCATCACGAAAACATACCTATATAATTTTGACCCCCTTAAACTCCACTTTTATATAGTAAAATTGGGGTTTACAGGGGTATACATTATTTTTCTTATTTCTGCTAAAAACATAGATTGTGGGTACTCGTTAGAACCGCCTCGTCGAGGCGGTTCTAACGAGTACCCACAATCTATGTTTTGAGCAGAAATATGAAAAATATTGGCGTTTTTTATCTGAAAATTTTCAGTTTTTGGAGATGAAATGTTCTGTATATTTGAATAGGCATGTTTTCGTAATGTGGCGTTTAAGCGACATATGATCTTGGTGTTTCATGTGTCCGTTTGACTGTACCATGTTCCATTTACTTTCGTGCCTCATAACTACATTTTCTCCATAGAGAAAATAGAGGTTTTAGTTCATATTTCAGAGCATGCGTGTCATAAAACTGCGTTTGTTATGACTGTCTCTGTTTCAGACTGTTCCTTATGTTATCAGTGTATGTTGACTTTGGCAAGGGCGTTGCCGTTGGTAATTTTGTTTTCAAAGGTCTGCCAGATAACATTTAC
Source organism: Anodontia alba (assembly GCA_964016985.1). Classification (NCBI taxonomy): domain Eukaryota; kingdom Metazoa; phylum Mollusca; class Bivalvia; order Lucinida; family Lucinidae; genus Anodontia; species Anodontia alba. Next base: position 101,116,785 of record OZ024826.1, on the reverse strand, counting down.
TCTGTTGACAAGCCTGTGCCATCTATTGGCATATATTCTTCAGAAGCCAACTGATCTGGATCTGCACTGTTTGTCATTTGTTATGTGAATTTCTATCGAAAACCCGGATCAAGCAATCTGATTGGCTGGAAATTAAAAGTGGGCATGGCATCTTAATTTACTCAGCAAGGCAAGGGTTAAAGTGCTTAAATGCTTTTTAATGCTTTAAGTATGTCTTTTTTCCCTTTGATGTCTTAGACGGAAGGTGTTAGGTACTTGTATCGATTCCTGATCATTGTCTCCATTTCTAATTAGAATTTAAAATACATGAACTGTGAAAGGTTCAGCTATGATTTATAATGACAAATGATTGTAAAACGTTCATACGACGATAGTTTTTGACATGTTCATTAGAAAACATGCCTATTCAAATATACTGAAAATTTTACCACCAAAAAATGAAAATTTCCAGATAAAAAAATCCTGATATTTTTTCACATATATTGTAGGTACTCGTTAGAACCGCCTCAACGAGGTGGTTCTAATGAGTACCTACAATCTATGTTTTTGAGCAGAAATAAGAAAAAACGATATATACCCCTGTAAAACCCAGTTTCATTATATAAAAAGGGGATTTTTGGGGTCATAATTATATATGTTTTCGTGATGTGTTCACTAATGGTCGACGTCAGAAAAGAACGTTATACCATATATACACAGCAATGTACCAGAGCAGCCTGCGGATCTGCACAGGGACTTTGTTGTTCGCATACCCAATTTTACCCAAAATTTACCCAATTCAATTTTTGTATAATTTGAAAAGAAAACAAAATTAAAACACCGGGTCTGAGAAGACGGGCGTGTAGGCTGTTCTAAATGAGCAATCGTTGTTTGCAATTATGTAAGGAACATTTCATCATGATGTGGTTATCTCTTTCAGCCCTGTAAATCAAAACAGATATTTTTGCAAACAGTGTAGATCCAGATGAGACAGCTCGGAACGAGCTGAATCACCAGGAGCTACACTATTTGCCATTTTGTCTTCGACTTTAGCATTACGAAAACACGCCTATTCAAATATACTGAAAATTTCACCACCAAAACCTGAAAGTTTTCAGATTAAAAAAATCTGATATTTTTCACATTTCTGCTCAAAACAAAGATTTCGGTACTCGTTAGAACCGCCTCGCCGAGGCGGTTCTAACGAGTACCCACAATCTATATTTTTAGCAGAAATAAGAAAAATAATGTATACCCCTGTAAACCCCAGTTTTGATATGTAAAAGTGGGGTTTAAGGGGCTCAAAATTATATAGGTATGTTTTCGTGATGAGCTGAGAAGCCTATTTGCAACGACGGAGGTATCCAAATCAAAGATGGAAAGGTCCACATCCTAAACTCAAAGGTCAAAAGGTTTACTGTTATTGGTAGTTGAAGTATGGGCATATTCGGTATCATGGACTGTTTAGTTTAACCATTACTACTCACTGGCTAATTCAGGACGACAAAATGATGACATTTTTCTTATTTTTCCCAGATAATAGGATTTGACATTTCACGCAAACAAATTGTCTCCACTGGAGACAATTTGCATGAAATGTCAAAACCTGGTCTCTGGGAAAAAAATAAGAAAAAACATTTCAAAATATTGCATGCCAAAATTTTACGCAGGATGCTAAGTGTTAATGTATACACAATAACTAGCAGACGAGATATGAAAAATGAGACTTTAGTGTGATCTTGATCATAGCCGCCCACTTATGCGAACCGGAATCTTTTACTGACAAAGTCTCTAGTGAAATCCTGTTTCCGGTGTATATGCAAACTTGCGCATGCTCAGATCATACTGCGCGTGGACTATTACTTACTTACTCTAATTATTCGGATAGCCATGTCGAGCAATCAGTGTAGACCAAATTAAGACGTCACAGAACGCGGGGACTGATCAGGGTCCACACTGTTTTCGAAGATCATCAAGAGGTAGTCAGATAAGGACAAGACTTATAAGGCTATGGCCTCCTAATTCTTACTCCGAGCAAAAACAGTACTTAGGCATGCAATCTGTGCATGCGCAGTCAACAATGCGCATGTCCGCATACTATTCTGGGCATGCGCAATTGCATATCCTGGAAAACACATTATGGTGTACGGGTTATGCATAAAAACGATCAATTCTTTCAGTCTGCAGGAAAAAAAAACGTAATATCATGATGTGTTTATTTCTGGAACAATTCAACACAGTGTAGATCCAGATGAGATGGCTTTTGACGAACCGTCTAATCAGGATATATTATGTTTGCCATTCTTTTTTATTTAATTTAGGCTGATAGCTCTATTTGCATCAAAGGACATATCCATATACAAAGATGGAAAAGTACAATTCAAAAACTCAAGAATGGACGGGTTAATAGCCATTACGAAAACAAGCCTATTCAAATATATTAATACTTTTACCACCAAAAAAATGATAATTTTCAGATATATATATATATATATATATATATATATATATATATATATATATATATATATATATATATATATATATATATATATATATATATATATATATATATATATTTTTTTTTTTTTCATAGTTCTGCTCAAAACAATAGATTGTGGGTACTCTCCGAGGCGGTTCTAACGAGTACCCACAATCTATGATTTTGAGCAGAAATAAGAAACAAAAAATAATGTATACCCCTGTAAACCCCAGTTTTACTATATAAAAGTGGAGTTTAAGGGAGTCAAAATTACATAGGCATTTTTTCATGATGATTCGTCCTGAAAGCTTAGTTTTACCGTATATTATTTGTATTGAATGAGCCACAATGTGTGAGAAGCGTCGGGGTGGCCAAGTGGTAAGCTTTCCTAACTTCTGATCATGAGGTCCCGGGTTAGAATCTCGCTGGAGTTTATGACTGTACGGCGCTTCATTATATTGCCCAATGCCTTTCATTTTTTCCCCTTCCGTCGTCTCCATATGACTTAAATAATTTTAAAAGGGACGTAAAAAATACAAACCATTATTTTGATCCACAATCTGGGAAAATGTTTCTTTTGACATGTGCGACCGGCAAGGATTTGTCTCCTTTCGACATCTTTGGGAAGTGTTTTCTTTTTCTTTTTCTTCTTCTGTTTTTTTTTTTTTTTTTTGCTTTACACATAAGAAGTTAATTTATTTTATTTTTTTTTTGCATGATCTAATGCAATGCCATCTGTCGTAACTGCCTACAAAAAAGTTTTATTTTAGTAATTGATTTTTAAAAAGTCGTGTATTTTTTTTTTCCATAATAAATATGGCTACAAACTATGCACAAATCGATACAGTATGTTATTTGGATGCAAGTTTTCAACAAATTTTACTTGTTCAAAATTTATGTTGTTATGTCATGGAACATCAATAACTTAACATCAGTGAATAAAAAAAAAAAAAAAAAAAAAGTTTTAATAAAACAAACTTAATTTGAAAACAAAGAAACGAAAAATGGTTTCTAAGATGTCAAGATGTCAATTACTAATCGGATTTTTCTTTCAAAATAAAAAAAAAACGAATAAAAAAACAAACAAACAAAAACGTCTTTTCGAAGCATATCGAAAGATAGTGCATCATAACAGTCGTACAAGAGCCAGCGCATGACATTGATTGATTGTGTTAGGGTTTAACGACACGTCAACCCTTGAGGGTCATTTTGTGTCGTCTCCCAGAGAAAGGGAGAAAAGAGATAGAAGAGAGAGTAGAGGAGATGAAAGAGAGGGACAGGGAAGAAAGAGGAACAGGAATGAAAGTGAAGAAACAGAAGAAATAAAAACATTCCCCCTCTACCCTTACCCACTACAAGGATAGCAGGCCTTGCCCAACTGTAAGCCAATATCAGCTGGACGCCCCGGTGATGTAAGATACACAGCACCTTCGCACCACCCGACCACCCCTCCAGCGCATGACAAAACCAACAAAATATGGCATGTGCGCCCAGTGAAGACAGATCAGCCTGGGCATCCGCCCAGTCTGATCAGAGTCTTCGCTATGCACCCAATAGGTAGCTAAGGATCTAAACTTTCTTCATATGGACAGCGAAGACACTGATCAGACTGGGCGGATGCCCAGGCTGATCTGAGTCTTCGCTGGGAGCACATGCCTTTTTGTAGGTTTTGATATGCGCTGGCTCACACGTCTTCGCTGTCCGTCCGAAGAAGATTTGGATTATTGGCTATCCAAAGAGAGTCCGTTGAAGACTGAAGCTTATACAATCTACGGGCTGATCTGAGTTGTCGCTGGGCGAGCATATCATAAGATATATATTCTCACGTTGAAGCATGTATTATAACCCAGCTGGCACATGACGTTTATACTACGTCGCCTCAGCGTCGATGCAACGTCGTGACGTTGCATCGACGTTGAGGCGACGTTGTATAAACGTCATGTGCTCGCTGGGAAGGTGTTAATATTTTCTTCCCCGAGTTTCTGACATGGACATTTCCATCTCTGAATTAGGGCACGTTCATTGTTGCAAACAGGACTTTCAGTCAAAAAATAAATACTAGGATGGCAAACAGTTTAGGTCATGATGAGACGGCTCGTTAATATAAGCCACCTCATCAGGATCTTTATTGTTTGCAAAAGTTTCTGTGCTGGTCTGCAGGGAAGAAAGGGTTTAATTTATTTATTTAAATTCGACAATTAGTAATTTGTAAATATAATGTATAGGAAGGCTGAATCAACACCCTCCCACCCACCCCCTCCCCCCCCCCCACACACACACACACACACACTTTGATTTATCGTCTATTGAATTGTCCCAGAGTATGCTGAAGGTTTAAATGGTCATGCTTTAATATTTGGTGCAATAATTGAACCGTGCCATGGGATAATGGTTCTTCTAGTCATATGCCGACATCGAAGGCTCAGACCAGTCTGTACATTTACACGGTATGATCAGGGCTTTTCTTGTTGACAAACGGAATCACTGGATAAGGCGAAATAATGTATCGACGAACAGAAAGATCTAGCTGGCCAAACTGACCTTTACATTCGCTCAGCCAATGACGCATTCTCGCACATGCGCAGCTTGTATATACGTGTAAAAACATGTATATATAAATATATTTACTTTTGTTTTTCTTGAAATTATTTGGGTCACATATAAAACAATAAATTCAAAAGTGTTTCACATGAACACTGTACCATCACGAAAACATACCTACATTTGTATATAATTTTCATCCACATTAAACCCCACTTTTATATAGTAAAACTGGGGTTTACAAGAGCAAACGTTATTTTCTTATTTCTGCCCAAAACATAGATTTTGGGTACTCGTTAGAACAACCTCGGCGAGGCGGTTCTAACGTGTAACCACAATTCATGTTTTGAGCAAAAATATGAAAATATCAGAAATTTTATCTGAAAACATTCAGGTTTTTGTGGTGTAATTTTCAATATATTTGAATAGACATGTTTTCGTAATGGTACGTTGAAGATCCAACCATGCACAAAAGACACAGAGAAACCCAGAAAGCTGCAAATAGTCCACCAAGTGTACCACTGTGTAATCAGAAACCATAAACCCCTACACATTACGAAAACACGCCTATATATATAGAAAATTTTATCTCCAAAAACTGAAAATTTTCAGATAAAAAAACAGATATTTTTCATATTTCTGCACAAAACATAGACTGTTGGTACTCGTTAGAACCGCCTCGCCGAAGCGGTTCTAACGAGTACCCACAATCTACGTTTTGAGCAGAAATAAGAAAAATAATGCATACCCCTGTAAACCCCAGTTTTACTATATAAAAGTTGGGTTTAAGGGGGTCAAAATTATATAGGTATGTTTTCGTGATGACCCCTGACTTTCTAAAATGGATTCTTCCCTTTTCGAATTTGAACGCATCTATCATTATTATTGCAAAAAGCTAAATCAGCCAAATGAAAAACAGAATATCAAACAGTGTAGACATACTGATCAGATTGCCCGTAGCGAGCCGTCACATCTGGATCTACACTGTTTTCATAAGTATCTGGTTTGGTTGGCCGGGCTGAAAGGGTTATGAAAGAATAGTAAAGATACCAAGGATGTGCCACAATAAAAGTACATAGCCTACCAATAGCAAAGTTAGGCAGAATAGACTATTAAGCTATGACGGAAGAAATACGCTAAGATGTAAAAAATGAGCCCGCGTATGACAAAACCTATAAAATGGCATGTGCGCCCAGCGAAGACTCAGGCTAGCCTGGGTCTCCGCCCAGTCTGATCAGAGTCTTTGCTGTCCGAGTGAAGAAAGCTAGGGTCTTTAGCTACCCATTGAGCGCACAGCGAAGACTCTGATCAGACTGGGCGGATGCCCAGGCTGATCTGAGTCTTCGCTGCGCGCACATGCCATTTTGTTGATTTTGTCATGCGCTGGCTCAAATATAAGTGAATATACCAAGGAAATGCGAAGCACAGCCCTCACATGATACCAAAAAAGATGACAAATATGAACAAAACAATGTTTCATGTGACACCACAGACGCACAAACAAACTATAAACTAAATATATTCATCATGACTTACACGCTACAATAAGAGAAATACATGTATAAGAGAAGATGCCCAGGACATTTACGCCTATTCAAATAATTAGAAAAGTTCACCTCCAAAAACTAAAAATTTTCAGATATCAAACTCTGATATTTTTCATATTTCTGCTCAAAATATAGATTGTGGGTACTCGTTAGAACCGCCTCACCTTCTAACGAGTACCAACAATCTATGTTTTTCAGCAGAAATAAGAAAAATAATATAAACCCCAGTTTTACTATATAAAAGTTGGGTTTCATGGGATCAGTATTATATAGGCGTGTTTTCGTGATGAAATGCCACTATCAGGAAGTACAGCCCTCAGGAGGTAAAATAGAAGGATGACAAGTAAGGCAATATAACGCATCATATGAAACCACAGACGCACAAACAAAGAAGAACTGCAAGAAAAGACGTAAAATATAAGTTTAGAAACCGTCTATGTATTAGATCAAAAGGTGCGTAGCCTGAAACAAGAGAGCAACCAGTTCTCTCTTCCCCAACGAGATGATCATAATGCCAGTTAGGACCAATGAAACATAGAAACTAAACAGGGCAAAACACGAATAAAAAAAAAAGCTTTGAGCAGCCACAAGGCACAATAAAAATACGTAATGCAACATCCTAGAACAATCAGTAGTCAAAAAGTTACAACCGATTACAACATGATTTTACAACCGCCTGATCCTCAACCAAGGTAGAAATATTGTATAGAATACATATAAAAAAAAAGGTAGGCAGCAGCTGAAGGCAACAGCAGTGTTAACATCAGAACAAGGAAACATGATGCATGAAATGAAAACAGTTAGCAAAGTGGGCAGTCGTATAGTGGAAACTGTAACTAACCACATGCAGTGGGACCAACATGTTATGTATGATCTGGCATGTCGTTTTGTAAAATTTTTGACTGACCTGTCACCTTGGTGCAAGCTAACACCTTAGAATACACTATATATTTTTTTTTCATTTAATCGTACATGATGCACATATTCAAACAAAACCCTTTTCTGGGCATAAAGTCATCAATTAGTGTAAATAAAGTCAAAATTCATTTACATAATTTTATGAATGCAATTACTTACTAGCGCCTCCCCTAACCCTAGAAATTAATAAAACCAAATAAGTTCTGTTATTTAAATGAATAATGAGCGCCTATTAAATACTGTGCACCTTTACCTTAAACCATCAATCCTGTGAATAATAACCTGCAAACACGCCACGCTCAGTGATCAGACAAAGAAAAGCCGCGCCAGAAATAATTGACTCGTTTGGCGAAGTCGGCTATGACAGTGTTTAAATAATGGATTTTAATCAGCTGGGACTACAAAACAGTCGGACATTAGGTGTCGGATGTGGCAGATTGGCCTGTTCCCAGACAGCATTCTACGTAAATCTATATCGGGCCGTCATCGGCCCGTCAGGGTAGCTGACGGCCCGATGACGGCCCGATGTAGATTTACGTAGAATGCTAGCTGGGTATAATGCAATAATTCAAATCGCAACATAACATGCAGCGAGGAGCTACGAACAGTTTAGTGAATGTACCTAGGAATCACACCTGGTAATCTCATAAGGGGTAGCCGCTGGTTATACAGCAAAATCTTTACGCGAACTTCCGGTCATGATTTACGAAACATGCAAATGTCAAAAACCAGGTAGGTTCTCTGGTATACGGACAATATCCCCCCGGACAAAATCCCTTCTGCTCATTTTTTGTATGGGTGGACATAATCCCTTCCATTTTTTTTGCAACGTGGATATCCCCCCCCCCCCCCAATTTTCCAACTAGGACAAAACCCCTCCCGGCTGAAATCCCCTACATCTCTCCAAGCTGATCAGAGTCTTACCTGGCCAGTTGGCTACTATTTTAGCATTTTCCGATAAGACTGCACAGCCACAATTCTTGGGACCTTTATTACCCTTTAAGTAAACAGCAAACAGTGATGCTTTTGATCAAAATTTTGGATGTGGAGGGTCCAATTTCTTGCATTGAACATTTCCTACAATAGCAAGTTCTTCAAGTGAAAAATCCAATAAGACTGTACAGCCACAATTCTTGGGACCTTTGTTACCCTTTATGTAAACAGTAAACAGTAATGCGTTTGATCAAACTTTTGGATGTGCAGTCAGATCTGAGTCTTTGCTAGGCACACATGTGAAATAGTAGGAAATGGTATGCATGGGCTCAATTTTACAGTTATAATAGAAAGTATTTATCAACATTTTAATCAAACAAACAAACAAACATTGACCTCTAAATAATTGTTTGTGTCTAACAACATTGACAACAATTTAAGTATAGAAAGATTACAAATTGTGACCATTAATTAGACAATTAGAAAAATGATTGACCTTAATAGCCCTCAATTAGACATTGCTTTTTAGCACATTTAAATTACAAACATATTCAGCATAATTGCATTAGGCACCAATTAACAAGAAAGTATAATAAATAAATAAATAAATAAATAAGCACAAATAAACCAGAAAGTATAATAAATAAATAAATAAAGTTCATCAGCAATATGTACAAGAGTTTGTTATTTTTTTATTTTTATTTTTTTTATTGTATTTTTTTTATTTTATTATTATCATTTATTTATTTATTTATTTTTTTTTGATTTTGCTTTTTGGTTTTTCAGTTTTTTGGTAATAAGCACATATTTTATCTCATTTTCTTAACATATATACAAGACACTGTATGACAAAACCAATAATTTTGTCTTTGAGTCCAGCCAAAACTCAGATTAGTCCGGGCATCTTCCCAGTCTGATCAGGGTCTTCACTTTCTTCATGGTGAATGCTTTTAATGATATAACTATCAAGGACAATTAATACAGAATACATAGTTATCTAAAGTAAATAAAAGAAAAAATAAAAAACAACTAAAAATGCATGTTTTAAATCTGTTTGGATACAACTTTTATGTTCATGGTAGTCATATTCAGCTTAGGAACTTACAAGACAGATATTTGTGTGCAGAAACAGCTGTCGGTTTACACACGAGTGTGCAGTTTATAAAATAAGCTGGGGAGGATGGGCAGGGTGTGGGTGGCTGGGGATTCTATCCACCTTGAAAATTAAGCAGAAGGGTTTTGTCAAAAAGAAGGGATTTTGTCCTAGTTGGAAAATTTACGGAAGGGATTCTGTCCACCTTGTAAAAATGAGCGGGAGGGATTATATCCACGTTGCAAAAAACATGGGAGGGATTATGTCCACCTATACAAAAATGAGCAGAAGGGATTATGTCCGGGAGGGATTTTGTCCTACACTCTATTACTGTTATTATCCTAGGTTTCTAGACAGAGAGGCCTGTTCTTACAGTGTAGACCAGATTAAATGTCACATAACACATTGTGTAATCAGGGTATACACGGTTCTACACTTAGCCAGCAATGTTTAGACAAATCAGGGGTACTATAATGGCCTTGTAAAAAATATAGGGCAAGTGTGGTAAAGGATCATCTGATATCCCAGGTTTGTTTTTGAAACAATTACCTTTAGGCCAATGTTTGAAAAGGTGTGAACAATTTATTGAATCTGACAGATGGTGGTTAGAGAAGAAAGTGGTTTACAGTATTTAACCTAAGTATTCTGATAGACACACCTTAACAAACAGCAGTCGCGGCCCCTGATTAGACATTACATTACAGAGCATCTAATGAAGGTCTGCACACTGTTTGCCACTCAATAGCACGTATATTTAATCAAATTTCAGTATGCTAGGGATTTAAAGTGTTTAATAATTAACAATATTATACCCCTAAATACACATGCAGTAAAAAACTGTTAAAGCTCCACGTAGCTCTTTTAAAAACAAAACGTTTTGAACATGACCAACATAATAATATTTATTCTTCGGAATTCAAAGGTACAGCAAAATCACTGTTTGTATCATTTTAATAAATAAATAAATAAATAAATAAATAAATAATAATAATAATAATAATAGTAGTAATAATAATAATAATACTAATGGTTATAATAATGATAATAATGTCATTATTATCACTATGTTTCTTTTTCGTTATTATCACTATGTATAATTTCTTAGAAACCATTTTATGAGATAAAAAAAAGACGAGCATAGGATTTTCCGAATTATGATATACAGCTTGATTACTATTATAATTATTTCTGAAAATAATATCAATAATAATGTTATTATTATCATTTTGTTTTAATGTTATTTCTTAAATATTATAAATAATCAATTGAATAGATTTACTTTATGGAATGAAATATGACCAACATTGTTTTTCGCCGCATTGTAATGCGGTTACTAACATCTTTGTAGGAGAAAGTAAGTCCTACGTATGACTTTAAGTCTTATTATCTCCTACGTAGGTGTTAGTTACTCTTACGTAGGACTTGCCAGCTAGCATTCTACGTAAATCTACATCGGGCCGTCATCGGCCCGTCAGCTACCCTGACGGGCCGATGACGGCCCGATATATATTTACGTAGAATGCTGACTGGGTTATTATCTGCTACGTAGGAGTTACTGCTACGTAGGAGTTACTATCTCCTACGTAGGAGTTACTATCGCCTACATAGGAAATATTATCTCCTACGTAGGAGTTACTCCGTAGGAGTTACGTAGCACTTATTATCTGCTACGTAGGAGTTACTATCTCCTACGTAGGACTTAAATTTTTTTTTCACCTGGCACTAGGATTGAAACGGAACCTTGCGTGAAAGCGTTAATTCCGTATTCTAGGAGTTGCTCCCCTTAGACTGGAAACAGGTAGATACGAAAATCTAGCGGTTAACAAGCGAACTTGTTCTAATTGTCGCAATTTAGTAGAATCAGAGCAGCATATGCTGCTTAATTGTCCTCTCTATGAAGATCTGCAGCATGAAATGTACAGTCAAGCATTTGAACTTAAAAATGAATTTTATTCTTTTAATGCTGGTGAGAATTTTTTTTCTTATTTACCTCATATAATATGATAAAGACTGTTGCCAAAACCTGCAAAGACATTTTAGATAGACGGAGACGCTTTTAAAATACATAACTGTGTATTTATATATATATGATCTCTCATTACGAAAACACGCCTATTCAAATATATTGAAAATTTCACCACCAAAATATTGAAAGTTTTCAGATAAAAATTCTGATTTGTTCTGAAAAACAAAGATTGTGGTACTCGTTAGAAGCGCCTCGCCGAGGCGGTTCTAACGAGTACCCACAATCTATGTTTTTCAGCAGAAATAAGAAATAATGTATACCCCTGTAAACCCCAGTTTTACTATATAAAAGTGGGGCTTAAGGGGGTCAACATTATATAGGCATGTTTTCGTGATGTATCGTATCTCATAACTCTTTTAGGGTAGCTTGTGTACGTTTTAAACGTGTATCATGCATTTATGTTTTATACTTGGTTTGTACATAAGGTGGCACGTAAATAAATTATAATTATATCGATATTTACTGAATATGATCATCATGATAGTATGTCGCATTATTCCGCAAATTTCTTTTTATCTTGTCCAAGAAGAAATAGTCACTTACTGATACATTTTCCGTTCTCATCGAGCACCATCATCAGACTGTGACCTTGACTCCGCGAGGTGCCACAGGACCGCCAATCAATCGACCGACCACCAGTGGCAAACAAAAGCCCACCCAGGCTGTTTGCTCCGCGCCCCCGCCCCCGGATCCCGGCCCACGACACGCGAAGACTGACCGATCCCGACAGCCTCCCCGATCCGTCCTTGTCCCCGATTGTTCTTCCTGACAACCACTCCTGCCCCACAATCGATGACATGGCCAGCCCCGGCGACATGACCCGCCATTTCGCCTACGTTAAAACATATTTCAGACAACCCTTGCCCAGACCCGGTGTATACCCTTTGCACATGCCTGGAATCCCACCGAAGCCCCGCGCTGAAAGCACTTCGCGCTTCCCCCATGTATCTCAACCCACAGCCACTGCACGAAACCCAGCACACGGCACCACAGGCATTTTCACTTTCCACGCTGTCCCTGGGATGGACCCTCTAATCATGCAATGTTGTCGCACAAACACTGAAATGCCGTACCCTTTCAATACCCTGGCAATATATTCCGACAAGCCCCTGACACATGGATTAACCACACAGCTGACTGCAGATGTTATATGCTCCACCTCTTCTTCCCTGTCCATTTCCTCAGTAACCACTGAAAAAAAACACCTATCCAGTAATGTTCTGATTGCACTAAGTTTGTATTGTAACGGTTGGTGTAAATCAAACTGTAGATATTGGTCCGTGTGAGTTGATTTCAGAAAATCAAATATAAGACAATGATAGAATTGGCCATTGTTCTGGAAGCAATTTACAAAAGGTCATGGCCTAGTCCAGTGCTACAATCGACTCTCGTTATCTCGAAACCCAAGGGACTCTTTGAAACACTTCGAGATATCCGTACTTCGACATATCAGATTTGAGGAACTGAGGAAACCAATCAATCGAACAACCACCTTTAACAGAATCTTTAATTTGAATCCCAAGTTAGAGATATATTAAACATATTGTGGAAAAGAGGTGAAATTGCTCCTAAGGTAAGGAGCAATTTTCTCCTCTTTTCCACAATATTTTGTTGCCCGTTGGTAGATCTCTGTGTTAAAACAGGGACCAGATTTTCACTTCGAGATAAGCGAGTTCGAGATAACGAGAGTCGACTGTATTTACAAAGTATTAACTTTCACAAAAAGCTTGGTCTTCGTGCAGCACGTGGGCGCAAACAATTTTGGAATTTGCCATTGCCCCGGAAGCACTTTATGAAAGCTAATCGACTGCTCCAACGCTGTTCTTCATGGACTGCTCAACGTTATTACAATCAAATACAGTCGACTCTCGTTATCTCGAATTCCAAGGGACTCTCTGAAATACTTCGAGATATCCGTACCTCGACATATCAGATTTGCAGAACTGAGGAAAAATAATTCGAATTTAACAAATATGTATGTAATTAGATTCTTGAGGTTAGAGATATATTGAAAATATTGTGGAAAAGAGGAGAAATTGCAATTTCTCCTTTCTTCCACAATATTGTTTTTTACCTGTTGTTAGATTTGCATGTTTAGGCAGGGACCAGATTTTCACTTCGAGATAAGCGGTTATTCGAAATAAGCGAGGTCGAGATAGCGAGAGTCAACTGTATTAACTTTCACAAAAGCTTTGTCTACGCTTAGCACACAATAAATGCTAAAGCTATTTAAATGATTGACAGCAAAATGTTTCATGTTAATCTGTCAAGGTCTACAAAAATAAACCGACCAGTGACTTGACCATGGAATATGTCATATTTACCACTTAAATATAGGTCACTGTCACTTATTTTTCATGATCCAGTAACTGGGCATTATATTTCTTGTGTGTGAAATAAATATAACAGATATATCATATCCTTTAAAGCGTCCGGGTGGATGAGTAGTTAGCGCTCCCAATTTTGGATTACGAGAGATCACGAGGTATTGAGTTCGAATTCCGCTTGAGGCGGCATTCAGCTCATTAGTATGTCACATTTCATTGCACAGAGACTTTCATAATCCACGTGCCACAATCATCCATAGTCTTGAAATAACTTAAAAATATTCAAAGGGATGTAAAACACCAAAACACTATCACCATTAGATCGTTTAGTTAGTATAAAAGGATATATCCGGAAAATGCAAACTTTAAAACATGTGTACCTTGCACTTTAAATTTTATTCATTTTATGACCTTCAGAAAGATAAAAAATACTGTAATTGTGAGCTTGCAACTTTTAACAGTCATTGAGTTACAGTTACACAAAAACGCGGAGAATATATATATCGAAATGCAGAAAATGTACCCATGGAGGAACAAATGTGCAATTATCACCATCACGAAAACACGCCTATATAGTTTTGACCCCCTTAAACCCCAATTTTATACAGTAAAACTGCAGTTTACAGAGGTATACATTATTTTTCTTATTTTTGATAAAAACATCGATTGTGGGTACTCTTTACACCGCCTCGCCGGGCGGTTCTAATGAGTACCCACAATCTATGTTTTGAGCAGAAATATGAAAAATATTTGAGATTTTATCTGAAAACTTTCAGTGTTTGGAGTCGAGATTTTGTATATATTTGAATGGACGTTTTTTTTTTTTTGTTGTTGTTTTTTTTTTTTTTTTTTTTTTTTTTTTTTGTTTTGTTTTTGTAATACATAGTTCATCCTATACGGTTTGCTGTATTAAATAATACATAAAAACATTAATTCTTAACCGAAAGTTTTAATATCAGATTTGTGCCTTTATTGTATATAACTATGTGCTGTCATATTTACAGTTTTGAGTTCGCTAGTGAAAAGAGAAAAAAAAATCTTTGTCTAACATATTTGGACTAATCAAAATTAATATCTGCCAAATCCAATTTTTCATTCAAAATTTCAGGATTTTATTATATTATTACTTGCTTTTACATGATAACCAAACTTATAAAGGTTACAAAGTTTGCATTTATCAGAGTAAGCCTATTTGTCCTCTGCATGACGATGATAACTGAAGAAAGAGACAGCTTTTAGGTGCAAATTGTAATTTTGTAAATCGAACGTCTTCAATACATATTTTTTCGTGTGTCGACTCATACAGAAAATCCGCGATGAAAGGAAACGCGTGATTCCAGCTGCTTTCCTCTGATTGATTTTCAAACAGACGATCACATCGACCCATATGTGTTGTTTGAATGTTCAGTTAGAATTTATTTTGTAAACAGCTTATGCAGTAATGAATTTAAAGGAAGAAGAATACAGTAAAACCTTTGTGACTAACATTACGAAAACACCACTATCCAAATACGTATATATAGAAAATTTCACCTCCCAAAACTGAAAATTTTCAGATAAAAAAACTCTGATATTTTTTTATTTCTGCTCAAAACATGGACTGTGGGTACTCGTTAGAACCGCCTCACCGAGGCGGTTCTAACGAGTACCAACAATTTATGTTTTTGAGCAGAAATGAGAAAAATAATGTATACTGTAAACCCCGGTTTTACTATATTACAGTGGGGTTTAAGGGGGTCAAAATTATATAGGTACTAGTATGTTTTCGTAATGAAACACCGATGGCTCGTTTAACGTGGCTGATTCGAACCCATTTTGAGTCCCTAGAAAATTATTCTGGTAGCTTTAGATAACACATATGTAGGGGTACTTAAGCGAAAATTTATTTTGTTGTCATGAAAATCTATGCTGTTTGTACGCATTCGTATCGCCTCATCGATGAGACCACTCAGCATACCATTATCATATAGAAAATTGAAAACAAGTTCCTTAACTTATCTCTGTTTGCGTCATGATTAATCCTCAGTGGGACAAACTATCCATGTCTAAAACAAATGCCCACGGTTCAAAACATGTTCGAGCTATTAAAGTTCGACAATATTTACACGATGCTATTGACTTCTTGATTTATTTTTATCTATTCACTTAAATGTACTTATTTCATTATTCATTGGTTATGACTTTCTGGAGTTCACTCTGAATTTTAAAAAAAAGTGTCATCTTGCATATTTTCTCACCTTCAATCTGTAAAAAGGATAATTTCAATCGCATTATCATTCGAAACGACGAACCTGTCCTGAAGGCCATCTGTATGAAAGAAAACTATTTCGGATCTGAACAAAGGCAAAGAAGTGGACAGGTGGTACCTGTATACAGCAAGTACTTGTCCTACGCAACCATGTTTTTGCTTTCTCAGAGGTGCTTGCTTAGTAGAGGCTTGATTGTATACATTTCCTCATGATTTCGTTTACTATAGTCAAAGCCCCAACCTCCATGACACTTACAGGTACAATGCCATCATTTTACTTTACAGCCATACTCCATCGGTTTTAGGGGAATAGATACTTACTTATAAGATACACCCCACCGTACCTCAAGGGGGTAATTCCCTATATAAGGTAAATGCGGCGGGTAGGCCCAAATAGACTCCTATTTTCAGCTCTGAAAGAATATTAATGGTCCTATTTTTTCAGTGTTTGATATATGAATGGCTCATGTTTTGTAGCTCAAGCATATCTCATTGATAAAGCTGTGCAAGTTTGGTCAAATTCCATCAATTGATTCATGAAATAAGTGGCACACAAGGCTCATTTTTAGTGTCTTTATAATGTAGTGACCTTGAAAATGAGGTTAAAGTCAGTAAAATCTAATAATTTCTTCCCCCTCCATCCATTTGATGAATCTGTGCTAGTTTGGGCAAATTCCAACCATTGGTTCAAGAGATAGTGTTCACATAAGATTTTTTTATCAAATTTTAGTTTCAAAGTGTCAGTGTGACCTTAAAAATGAGGTCTAGGTCACCAAATTCTAATCACGTCTTTCCCCTATCCTAATAAAGTATCTGTGCTAGTTTGAACAAATTCCATCTATTGATTCATGAGATAGTGTGCACACAAGGCTCATTTTTAGAATCTTTATAATGTAGCGACCTTGAAAATGAAGTCAAGGTCACAAAAATCTAATCACTTCTTTCCCATGTCCTAACAATGTATCTGTGCTAGTTTTTAGAATTCCAGCCATTGGTTCAAGATCTGGTGTGCACACAAACTTTTTTTTCTATCAAAATTTGAGTTTCAAGGTCCCGCGGTGAGACCTTGAACTTGAGATAAAGGTCACTAAAATCTAATCACATTATTCTCCGATCCAAATGATGTATCTGTGCTAGTTCGATCAAATTCCATCTATTGATTCATGAGACAAAGTGCACACAAGGCTCACTTTTTGAGTATTTATAATGTAGCGACTTTGAAAATAAGGTCAAATCTAATCACTTCTTTCCCCCATCCTGATGATGTATCTATGCTAATTTGGTCTAATTCCAGCCATTGGTTAAAGAGATAGCGTGCATACAAACTTTTTACTGCATTAAGAAATTTTATAAAGGGATATAACTCCACGAGAATTGGCCCCTAGCCCTTTATTTCTTTTATGTAGGTACACCATATTAATATCAATGTGTCTGCAGAAACTGATGAATATCCATCGATGCATTTTCAAGATATAAGGAAAAACCAAAGTGTTGAAAATCCCAATTATGCATCTGTGCTTGTTTGGTCAAATTACATCTATTGATTTATGAGATAAAGTGTACACAAGACTCTTTTTTGAGTATTTATAATGTAGTGACCTTGAAAATAAGGTCAAGGTTACCAAAATCTAATCACATCTTTCCCCCATCCTGATGATGTATCTTTGCTAGTTTGGTAAAATTCCAGCCATTGGTTTAAAAGATAGTGTGCACACAAAGTTTTTACTGCATTAAGAAATTTTACAAAGGGCAATAGCCCCTATCCCTTTTTTCTCTAATGTAGGTATACCTTATTGGTATAAATGTTTCTGCAGAAATTGATGAATATCCATGACCATGACTGCATTATCAAGATACTAGGTAAAAAAGTGTCGCGGACGGACACACGGACGGACGGACAACGTGAAAACAGTATACCCCACCACAAACAAAGTTTGCGGAGGGTATGATAATTTGCTCCCAAGGTTTCATTTTTAGAGCAGACCTTTTGTTGGATTAAACAATGTTTTTTTTTAAGCAAATATCAAAGTACAATCACACATAAGACATGGTAAATAGGATATGACTCTAAGCTACGGAACTTATAAGTGTCATCTCCCGTCACAAATATAAATATACAGCATAACGGAATGAAATGACTGAAAAAAAATAATATTGAATATACATTAACGAACCAACTAAAGAGAGAGAGAGAGAGAGAGAGAGAGAGAGAGAGAGAGAGAGAGAGAGAGAGAATTTTGACTGACTACATGTATATGATTATGTATATGATTATATATATGACTATATGCATATGATTGAAACTACACACTTATAAAAGATTTGGGACCGTTTATCATCTAGGATATGTAAGTTTTAAACATATCTTCCAGACTTGACAATAAAGTTTTGCACTTGTAAAAATAATGCTTCGTTTTGGCGGGTTGATAAGGTTGTTTTGCCATACAAGAGATCATTGACAGTGTAGCGTTGTAGGTCGGGTGGTAGGTACCTTTTCCTTGCAACGGGTTAGTTGCTACAAGTAAACAAGAAGTGATTTGTGTTTTCGAATTCTCCACACCGACAAGAAGTACTGGAGACTATATTTTTACGGTAGAGATCTGAGTTTAGTGAGCTACATCCCATTCTTAGTCTGGCATGCAGGATCTGTCCTAAGCGTGAACCGGTGTTGTAGTATTCCGGGGGTGATTGTATGTTCCTATTTAGTAAGGATTTGAAAATTGTTAAAGATGATGCTTCTTTTATTTCAGTCGGTAGGTTATTTCAGGCTCGAATTATGGAAAGAAAAATGAATCAAAGAAGAGATTAGTATTGGATCTGTACTTCTGGAAATAGTCGGAGTTCCTAAGGCTATATCTCAAGGCTTGAGCGCAAGACTATGGTAACTCAAACATATTTTTTGAAACCCTTGTTTAGGGGCAACTTGGACCCCTTTGTAAACAATGCAAATTTAGGTGTCATTGCTCATACGAGCAAAGGCACCTAAATTTTCATTGTTTACAGAAAGAAATCTTGTAATCTTCATTACGCCATCATGGTGAGGAGATTAAGTTTGGGGAAAAACAACCATCTGACTTACGTCAGTCTCGCGCTCAACCCTCGATCTGCTTGTTTCCTGAACTGTTGGAGGCATAAGATCTATAGGGTAATTAGGGGTAAGACCGTGCAGGATTTTGTACATTGTAATAAGATTATTATTACGCCTGCTTTGGAGGGAATCTCATCCAAGTTCGGAGTAAAGTTTGTCAATGCTACAAAGTTTTGTTCCGCCGGTAACTATTCTGGCCGCTTCAACAAACATGTATTGCGTCCATTTTTTTTTTTTTTTTTTTTTTTTTTTTTTTTTGCTTTCTGATGACCAGTTATCCCACCCAATGTCACTATATTCCAGTAGGGGACGAATAAAGGCATGGTACACTTTTTCAAGGGATTTTCTGCTAACTCTAAATTTCAAAGCCCTCAGAAGATTTAAGCGTATGCATGCTTTCTTACAGATATTGTTTACATGATCTGTGCAGTTGCAAGTATTTGAGAAGGTGATGACTAGATGCTTGTGAGTGGAGGTTTCTTGTATCAGTGTATTGTTCATAAAGAGGTGAGGTTGAGGAACAGGATTTCGTTTTCTAGAAATTGTCATTGCCATTGTTTTTTTAGCGTTGAATTCGACAAGCCTGCTACGGTCCAACTGGAGATGGTTTGTAGGTCGGCATTAAGAAGTCGTGCATCTTGATCGGGACGTTCGAAATGATATATAGACTGGTGTCGTGCGGCAAAGAGACGAATAGAGCAGCCAATATATTTTACGATGTCATCTATGTAGAGAAGAAATAAAAGTGGGCCCAATATTGACTCTTTATTGCAATATGGTACCCCGGCTTCAACTTCCACCCAGTCTGATGATTCACCGTTTAGAACCACACGCTGTCTACGTCCAGACAAGTAATTAGTGAACCATTTCAAGACGTGTTCTGAACATCCTATTCCTCGTAGTTTGTGGAGCAACCCTTTGTGCCAGACCCTGTTGAATGTGTTACTGATGTCACATAAGACTGCTCGCACCTCTTTGCGACTATCGACTGCCTCGCAAAACGTGTGGTAAGTGTAAAGTAATTGGTTGGTGGTGGAATCGCCTTTTATAAAGCCTGATTGAAACGAGTTATTAGCTTGCGTGAGACAACATAGTTGTGCTTGTGAATGCAGCGTTCCATTGTTTTGCCTACAAGAATTAAGAGAGGTATAGGATTATAGTTACCCGGTAGTGACTTTTCTTCTTTTTTTGTGAATCGTGGTGAGATTGGCATCTTTTCAGGAAGGAAGAAAATAATCCTGGGCAAGTGAACAATATTGCATATGGCTGTGCTAATATTTCAGCGCCTTCTCGTAAAAACCGAGGGCTGATCAGGTCTGGGTCATACACCTTGTTAACATTAAGGCGTTTTAGTATACGTCGAGTACGTCCTGGACTGAAATTGTAATGGACTCCAATACATGTTGGGCAGGTTCAACAGTTGGCAGAGGTTTGTTCGTATCATCAACCTTGGTCTGGGAAGAAAAATGAGAGTTAAGCATTTAAGCTTTTTCGAGGTCGGTTTCTGCAATTTCATGGTTCATAGTGAGTGTTGGAATACTGTTAGTAGATTGCCCTAAATTTAAAAGCTGTTTTGAAATTTTCCAGAATAATTTAGTATTGCAATTTTCAGAAGATAGAAGGTGATCTAAGTTGTCAAAATAATCTTTTTCTGATTTCCTGACTGCGTTGTTAGTCATGTTACGGAATTGTTTGTATTTAGTCCAAGGGTGCAAGTTGTTCGTTTTCATGAATTGTCAGTAAGTACGCTTGCGTTTCCTATTTAGGTTTTTAATGTAACATGTTACCCACGGGTGAGTATCAGGTTATATTGTCACCGTTAGGTTTGGAATGGATTCTTCGGCAGCCCTGAAAGTGGTTTCAGTAAGGACCTGGACATTGTGATCAATGTTATCGTCAAGTTCGACTTTCTCTAGCAAATTAGATTTCGATAAGATAGCTCTATATTTATCATAATTTGCAAGTTTGAATTCTAATTTTTTCTTTGAAAAAAGGGTGTATGTGGACGAGTGAATTTAAATAAAGCCATAACAGGACAATGATATCTAGCGTAATCAGCTATGAAGGGATCTGTTACACAACTAGTTAGAATGTTATTGAAATTCCGTCCTAGAATCAGATCAATGACAGACGAGGAGAGTTCAGTAAAGTGTGTTGGTTCGGATATACGCTGGGTGAGGGTATATTCTAGCATTAGTTCTTTGACCTTATTGTTGTTATTATAAGATATGTCACTATTAAAATCACCCGTGATAACTATATCGGCTATGTTGGTGTTACATGCTTTGTCCATACTCTCCTTAATTAAGTTAAAATGATCTTGGTCACTGTTAGGAGGCCTGTAAAACCCACCAATAAGTACTCGTTTCGATTTTACTTGCAGTTCTATCAAGACGGTCTCAACGCTATATAATTCTAGATCCGATCTACGTTTACATGATAGTGTATCGCGGACATAAAATACCACCGAGACGACCTCACCTGTCTGTTCTAAAAGGTGACATAAAATGTTAGATATGTATATCAGAACTGTCTATACGAGGTGTTAGCCAGTTTTTAGAACAACAACGTATGCCCCGGCTTTCGCTGTATATGATGTCAAGTTTAGGTGTCAGGCCTCGATTATTCAAGTGTAAAATCGATAAATGGTTAGAAAGTAGTTCAAAGGAAGTGGCTGACAGGTTGCTGCTGGACGCGGTGCTGATTTCGACAGTCCGGTCCCGGATTAGTCTCCACGGCACCGCAGAGCAGTAGCCAGGATAACGACCATAGCATTATATTGGCAACGAATATCAGTAGAATGATGTTACGACAGAGCAAGACGTTTAGAGGCGGCACGTGGAAGTGCTGCAGCCTAAAAGGTACTGTAAGTGTCTTATAAATCTCATTGCTTCGCTGGATAGCTAATGTCAGGCTAAAAGCCGAAATAGTGTGTGTGTGTGTGTTTGTGTGTGTGTGTGTTTTGAGAGCTTATGAGCATTAAAATCATGCTGAAAAGGAGAAGATTAAATTTAATGTGCAAAAGTCGTTTCCTGGCACCCAGCTTTAATGATAAAGATACACCAAAGGTGCCACCAAGTCCGTCTGACCTGTTGTGCATCAAGTACTAGATAATAGGAAGTGTAAGAAGATCAAGACGGAATGAAGTGGGTGTGTCTTAAGCTAGCCGTTTGGCTAACAAGCAGAACTGATGTAGTTTCGTCAAGCAGCAAAACGCAAAATAGTCAATCATGAGGAAAAAGAAGGAAAAAGTGAGAGGCAGATAGGAGCATAATGAAAAATAGAGAAGAATGAAAATGAACATCATATGAAACAAACAAGGTAACTTTGTGATGTAAAAATACATTCAGGTGTGATCGTTGATGTTCTAATCGATGTTTTTGATGGAAAAATGGGTACATTGTAGTTCGAGAGAGAAGTACACAGCTTTCATCGCAAATTTCTTGATTAGCATACATGAGGCGTGTGTGCTATTAACAGTTATGCGACTGTTTCGTATAAGTGCACAATCGAGTCAGAACACTAGGTTAAAACAAATTCCAGTTCTTGTGAACCCAATGCAAACCTCGAACGTTAAAAGATGATATCACATTCGAGCATTCGAAGTGCACACCGCGTACACATAAGTGTCGCCCTCAATGCTGTCTCGGCTCTGTGTTATAAAGGTGTAAGACATTTTGACACTAACCGATAGCAAGCTTTTCAGTGTGTGTGTGTGTGTGTGTGTGTGTGTGTGTGTGTGTGTGTGTTATGCATTCATGTCTTTTCACATGGTATCATGAGTATATGATTTGCTGTGCGGTGAGAGCGCAGTCATACACAGTAAATATTCTAACATACATTATACGGCGATGAAACAGATATGTCAGAGAATAAAGTCTGTAAAAGATGGTACATGTAACAACGGAAACGTTATTATCAATTGCTTAGCATAATGGTTTACACATAAGGATATAAACGAACCTCAAAGCGTGAAAACTGTCCTCTTGTGGCGACCTTTCAGAAAAAAAGAAGAAAGAAAGCAGTCGCATTGAAGACAATAATGTCCAGGCAGCGAGCAAATGGGACGCCCAACAGACTGCACAGACGCGAAGGCCATTGCGCATCCCCCATTGGCGGCTTGCACTTTGAAAAGACAAGTTTCCCGTGATGCGGCTCCGATATTATTATGGGCCTTATTTTTTGATATAATATTAAAAGCATCATCCATTGACTCCCGTCTCATTACCGAAACGAAAATGAAATGGAACAAGAGCCCTGTGGTGATTTAGAGAAATGCTATGATACACAACCTTCTCCGCACTATGAGGCTCATACTTCACGAAGCAAGAGCCCAGGACAGGAGGGATGTGTAGGTTACTAATGACAGATAATAGGGGTAGTGATTTTTTTTATTTTCTCTAACTCATAAATATAAACATAACAGTGTTGTTAAAAATTTGCAGTGGACACTAAATATGTAAAACAGGTTTTACCGTTATTATTATTATCATTGTTATCATTATTTTCGTTATAATAATAATTATTATTATATTCAGGTTGGCCAGACAGGTTTTACCATTATAAGTATTATGACCGAAGCTTCGTTACCTTTTGACAACAGTGGACAATGCTTAATAACAAAAACATTCGCTGGCGTCACTTTCTTCTCATCCTCGATCTACTTTAGGCCTACATATGTGCCTTTTCGCGCGATAACAAGTCCTCGGGGCCTACGACCAGGCAAAACGAGAACATGAGCAGCTCAGACTAAGAAGCCTTTCAATGGCATTAAATAAAAAAACAAAAAAAACAAAACAAAACAAAAAAACAAAAACAAAAAAACGGCAATCATAGTGTACATTCTATTCAAGTAGTAAACAACAAAGACACTGCGCGAGTGCGCTGGCCGATATGCGCTCATGTTGTCTGCACATACAACTCCAGGTTTTCCCGGGACAAGGATCAAACTATACTCAACATAACAATCAACTACAATTTTACGAATCATGTTAACTGAACTGTGACACCCGAGAAATTAATGCAAATAAGCCCTGGAGAATTTGGGTCAGTGTATCAAAGTGCATTCGTCGACACCAATACTAAAATTACTAAGACGGTACGTCATACTTTTATTTTAGGGCCGGCGAGAAACATGTCCCGTAAACTTACAAACCTTCGTCGACGATGACCCCGATTTGCCTGCGCATCCGCACAGACAGACCGGAGTCCTGGCCGACCACGTACATGCGTGCGGTTTATACCTTGAAGAACACAGAAAGACCAATAAGTGTGCGCAGACTCACCAAACGACAAGATTTCTCAATGGGCGCGCCCTTGACTTACAAGAGCCACTGCCCCGGCGAGATCAAACTGTTTACTAAGAGTATAAAACTTATCAGTGTCTGGGTGAGCCGCGTCACGCAAAAAGTCACGGCCGCCTGAGCGTGCGGAGCATTAAAATATAGTGAGGCGTGGAGTAGTGTTTATGTTATAGTCGATAAGTGTGCGAAGGCGATGTTATGCGATGTAGTTTGTTATGTTGTGTTATGTTCATTTGAGTGTGTTAAATTGTGGTGTGCTGTCGTGTCGACAGGCGAATTGTAGTGTAGCGTAATGTAGACATTTTTATACTAGGAATATGTCCCGTTGTATTGTCTAGCGGACAGATGATCCAAACTTTGTTTTCAGACAAGGAGAAAAAAAGGAAGTTTTCCTTCAAGTTGGAACCCGGGCCCACGCTCCCGCCCAAAAGCTGCACGAAGTCTGTCGTAGTGCAGTCTTACGTTTGTCTAAAGGTAAAGCTAGTCTATCATCACGAAGAAAATGAATGAGCCGTTGCACGCGACAATGCCAGCTTTCGCATATACAAACCGGCGAAGGCTCAGGTGAGCTTGCATATCCTCGCAGTCTCACCAAAGCCATTGCCGTTCGCACACCCGCAGCATAAAGCTAGTAATAATCAGAATCTTGGAGCAATAGGGTGGCTATACGTGACTTAGTGGAAATAGAACTTGCATGTCAAGGCCAGGACCATTGTCAGGACAGGTATTATGTGCCATTATTGATAAACACCGGGTACCAGGGAATGGAAAATAAAATGCACTAGTATACTGACTGTCAAAAGATATACATCACAGTTTGAGATATATGACATATTAGGACACTGACTGGATAGGTCACTTTACGAATAGACTTTTCACGGTTTATCTTTAAGCACATGCTTACGCACTGCGGAGCCCCGAGACTTTGCTATTCCAGTCAATTTTATTCTGGCTTCATCTGGGTTACCATATTGCAGAATGTCTGATTTACTCTTGGTTATGTACCTCTCCTCATCGTTGTTGTGTATAAATATATTCGCATCCGATAGGTACACCGATTTCAGCTTGCCCACCCAAACGAGCGATCTAGCGTCGAACAACAGCTTTGTCCTTTGCTTAGTAAGGTCCTCGTTGATAAAAGTTTTCTTTACGTCTTCATCTTCACTGTTTCATTCGCTTAGTAAAGATCCTCTACCTGGCGTTATACGTCGCGAATTGGACGATAATATCACGTTGGCGGCCGCCTGTCTTTGGTTTACCAATGCGATGAGACCTATCTATATCCGAGGGTCCGATATGGGTATGGAGTGCGTCTGCAATCTTCGACACAATTTCATCTGTGTTTTCTCCTTCAGTTTCGGGCACACCAGATATACGCACACTGTTCCTGCGTGTGTACTGCTCTAAGGCGTCGATCTCACTCTCGGCTTTAGTCACACGTGTGGTAAACGCATCGACGTCCTTACGCAGTTTCAAGTTTTCAGCATGCAATTTCGCATTTTCGTCTCTTAGCGCTTGTATTTCTGTCGAAAGTGTATTGGTCGACTCTTCCACAATAGCCTTTATATCAGGTAATTGGCTCTTGATAATATTCGTCATCCCTGGTAGCATTAGTACATGTAACTCAGTTGCTATGTTCACAATGTCTAAAGGATGCATAGGCTGTGACAGCATATGTACTGGACTAGCATCACTAGGGTTTCCAGTGTCGTCATCTTCCATTTTAGATGTGATGCTACCACCCGTATGATGACGTGAATTCTTGGAGTCTATGTCCACTGCATCAAGTGGTGAAGAAGCTTCGCGCTTGTCGCCCTTGCTTAACGGTGTGCTGACCCCAACAGAGCCGACGTCGAGCGTTTGTTGAGAAGGGACTTGGTGAACATAAGAACAAACAGAAAGTCACAAATGTGTCTCTCTTGTACAAAATGGCCGAAAACGTAGTAGTGCAGCCAATAACCTTAATTTACAGGTTACTGTGAGTTTTGCCTACATTAGTTTAACAAGCCTGGATGCAAATTAAACTTCTCAGCCATAGTTCTAGTTAAGGCACTTTTGGAGAACAACGTATTGATATTTTTCATATTTGTTTTTAGAATAAGAAAAAATATCTACACGGGCATATCTATCATTAGAGATGTGTTAGCCATGACATTTATACTAAATAATAAGGAGAAAAGGGAAAATATTGACATGTATTTACTTTGACCATATGGTGGACCGCATATACCCTATAGAACTCTAACTAAATAGAGAAATTCTTCTGATATCGAGGCACCCTTTTTGGATTTGAATCTATGTATACCTAATGGTAGAGTTTCCACCAAAATTTATGACAAACGGGACGATTTTGATTTTAATATAGTCAATTTCCCTTCTCCGGATGGCGATATCCCCGGTGTACCTCATATGGGGAATACATATCTCAACTTATTAGGTTCGCCAGAGCTTCTTCAAATTTTAGTGACTTTAACTACCGTAATAAAGCCCTTACCCAAACGTCTTAGGCAGGGCTATCGTTATTTTAAACTTCATAAGGCGTTTTCGAAATTTTATCGCAGACCCAGTGCCTTAGTAGCAACCAACCAACGAGTTGTTGCCGCGAAGCGGCAACAACGAGAGTTGGTTGCTTTATGGTAGTATTCTGTTCTATTCAAAAATTGCTATACTAAGGCTGATTTTTGTGTAACCGGAAATTGTGAACCTTTAAATACGTCACTTCCGTTTTCAGCGTTTGTTTACAATCACCCGGTGACAACAACTGTTAAACCTAACAGATATCACGTTTCCATGCTAAAAACAAATAAAAATCAGGCAAAGGCGAGATTTTAAGATAAGAATAAAACGCACAATAGTTTTGTCAGTATTTTCGGTGGTATTCCAGAAGAACGTATACCTTGCGCGCGCGCAACGTGACATCCGGTTGAAACGAAAGTAGAAAAAAGCTCCACAGATATCTGAGCATTATCGCATATCTAGAGTGAAAATAATAGGCTTTCCAAACAGTTCTTAACGGTAATTTGAGGGGGATTTGGGTTTTACGACCCTTTCAAGAATATTTCACTTAAATCGAGCTGATCGTTCATCAAAAGTGGGCGAAAACCGGAGAACCTGCAGAAAAAAAAAACAGCTGACCATCCATAATCAGAACTTGGGTTTCCCACATATGACCCAAGGGAGGCTCGAACCACAGCGGTGAGAAACCTAATGGATTAAGAGTTGTTTCTCTTATCCACTAGGCTACGGGGGCTCGCAGGGGGGAGGGTGGTTGGGGGGCATTCCAGCTGTCAGATTCAACATTATCTCAGTAGACTTTTTTTGGCAAAAGAATGTACATAATACTGATTAACCGCTTAGAGGACAAAGCCTGCCCAGTAAACGTGTGGTTAGGTAAACTGACCACACTCGACATGACCCCATTGGGTTGACTGGGCCGTAAAACCTCAACACAAACAAACCAAGTACTTTTAACTAACACACAGATTTATTTATTTTTTTTTTAAACAATCATCACTTAACATAACTTTCCAAAATAATGTTTCAGGCCATACTTATAAATATGTTGATACTCTAGCATAAACTCCAGACCTTCCATACCCTACATCATTGACTACTGTAATTCACTGAATGATACTCCAAATATTTAGCATTTTGTGACAAATTTTGATTTTTATGCATAAAATTGTAAGTGAAAACTGATTTTCTTCAAAATCAGCTGTAATGTTAGTCATTTCTTATTAATTTTAATGTGGCATAAATTTAAGAAAGATTTGTTTTTATATTATATTTTAAGAAGGTGAATGGAATTATGAGAAATGCCATAGGTCTGGGTTTACTCTGTCGCTGACCAATTCCGGTATACTCTCCATGTGACACTATACTCAAGGTTACTGACTGATACGCCAGCAGGGATCAATTTTAGCACTTGCTGACTTGCTAAATGCTGGTTAATTTGATCAAAAAAGCAATTAAGCTGCAATTTCCATCACTTGCTAACTCTAGCAAGTTGGAAATTTTTTCTTTAATTGGCTGAACCTGAGGCATTGTTGTAGAAGTTTTGCAATTTCTTTTCCAAAGGCAATAACAATATTTTTCTTACTTTTCCCGTAAAGCAGGTTTTGACATTACATGCAAACTGTCTAAACCTGTTTTCTGGGAAAATAAGAAAAATATTTTAAAATGTCTGCTGTAATTTTACCCAGAGTGCTAAGATTTAAAGCCACATTTAACAGTATTTAGTGTGAAAAAGCAAGTTGGGACAAAGAAATATCATTTGATTTCTGTTTCTGTTACATTACAGTATTTACCCATAGTATTCAGACACCTCAACTCCTTACCATACTTAACTAAAATTTGAACAAGTACAACTTACTACCCAATGTTGTATGGCTGTAACGATACAGTCAGCTCATGATACGATATGTATCGCGATACTTGCCTAACGATTCGATACATATCACGATACTACTTTCATGCATAGGTCAGAGGTTGAAAGTTTTGATACTCTTGGAAAACAGGTTCAAAACCATCTCAGAGGTTCATTATTGTATAAAAATGCCTGTGTAAGATGACCCATTTTGTCATATAAATGATCAGTGTATTTCAGTAACAGTTTAGATCTTTGTAATTTGTTATAAAAATGGTCTTGAAATATGTTAAAGCTACTATTTTCTTTGGAAATTGTACTTTTGGGCGTATCAGGTATTGCGATACTAGCCCGACGATACAATACTCGTATCGTGAGAAAAAGTATCGTGATACGATACAATTTTAATGAATCGTTACGCCTCTACAATGTTATATCTAATAATAGCTGAATGAGTGGCAAACAGTGTATACCCTGATGAGACACCACATTTTCATCTGGGTCTACACTGTTTGCTCAGGCCTGTCAGGGCAAGGTAAAGTGCAGTAAAGTATAACATATGGTAAGAGTCATGCTGAGACGACAGGTAAACTTATGACCAAAGCTTCAGTGATTCCTAATCGATTATCGATCACAATGGCAGGACTGATTATCATGTTAATCATCTTTTCAACTCTGATTAGCCAGCCCTATGCACAGCACATAAATTATAACAAAATATGTGCAAAGCATTCCAGAATATGTGCACAGCACATACTAGAATATATTGCTCAACACATACCAAAGTATGTGCATAGTACATAACTTATGCAAATAGTACCATATGTGAAAGGTCAGTATAGGTCTGCCGGCATTAGCATTGCAGTACAGTTGATCGTTATCTGAAGCTTGCTTATCTCGAATAACCGCTTATCTCAAAGTGAAAATCTTGTCCCTGGCTAAACATGAAAATCTTACAACAGGTTAAAAAATATTGTTGAAAAGAGGAGAAATTGGTCCACAATTTCAACAATATTTTCAATATATCTCTAAACTAAAAAGTCCAGTTACATATAAATCTTCTAAATGTGGTTGTTGGAATTATGTTTTCCTCACTTCTGCAAATCTGATATGTCGAGCTACGGATATCTCAAAGTATTTCAAAGAGTCCCTTGGAATTCGAGATAACGAGAGTCAACTGTACATATAATTAACAACACAGTTTAAGTATCTTAATATGTTAAGCAAAATTTAGCTTCAAGCCACCATGTTTGTTATGTTAAAAGAACTGACATAAGGTGACATTTAATTTATGTGTGGTGGTATTTTTCAGGAATTCTATTCGGCCTACAGCGAGCCACTGAAGACCTTCAAGACACTGGAACTGAAAGGGGATATGCCAGAAAAGACCATCACATAGATCATTGATGGCATGCTCAGTTTTGTTCAGGAATGGTAAGCAGAAATATATCTTATATGTAAATCCCTTTTCACTTTATGATTTTATAAAATGAACCATGCATCACTTTTTAGACCCCGCCACACGATAATGGCGGGGTTTTATGGTTTCACGTTGGACGTCAGTGTGTCTGTCTGCGCACCCACAAATGGGTAGTTAGATGGCTAAGAATTATGGACAATTGCAATGTATTTCAATGGGATTTATTCCGTTGGCCACATAAAATCAGTCTTTTATGTGGCTTTTTTACTGTTAGGTGGCCATTTTGTTAGCCACATAAGTATGCTAAAATAGTGATGGTAGCCACATAACTATCCATTTAGAACATCTGTCTGTCACACGTCCGTCCGTCCATCCATATTTAGTGTCCAGATGATTTCTTGAGTAAACATCAGTGGATTTTCACAAAACTTGGTATGTGTATTGATATTGTAGAGCTCTAGTTTGGGATTGCTAATGCGCAAATTTCATCAGACTTCGACAGAGTTATCTGCCCGAGACACGCCCATATTTTTGTTTCCTGACAATAACATGTAAATGTCAGGGGATTTAACAAACTTGGTTCATGTATTGATATTAAGGAGCCCTGGTTTGGGATTGCTAATGGGCAAATTTTGTCAGTGTTTGACAGTTATCTGCCCGCAGCACGATTATGGTGGGGTATTATAGTTTAACATTATGCATATAATAGTGAAAAACCTGAAGCTTTGCTGTTTTAAACCTATAGGTGAATGGATACATCCAAAAAACATCACCCTGCCATTGAAGTGTTTCCTCCCCTTTCAATGGGGGATTACTCTTAAAGGAAAGAAATTGCTTTTACCCACTGGAGCAATTTTTTTTTTTCCTGTAACAGTACACCCCTTCTTTGAAAGGTCTCAGCCTATATAAACAACAGACTAATAAGAAAAACATATCCTTTTTAATTGCAGGTTTTCCATCTTCAAAGTGGAGCCCCAGAGGTGTTTTTTCTGCTGTTAGTCAGTGATAAAACCAGCCTCTCTAGATATGGGAATTGGATTTGTGCACTCTGCACCAACATCTAAAAGACATTTTACATGCGGACCAGGATGAGTTAATCCAACAGCAGTATAATTATTACTGTATTGATAAAATGAACAGAATTACAAATAATGAGCAAAACTGTCTTTGTGCATGTTAATGAACTTGGCTACTACTGGACCGGACCTGATGAGTTCAATCCAAATACAGGGTGCCCACTGGTCAGTGAAATCTTACTTTTTCTTCCAAGGTCAGGGAAAAGTCAGGGAATTTTGCGAAATGATCAGGGAAATTTTAAATACTAAGAAAGTCAGGGAAATTCCTAATTTTGGCCCAAACTTGTTTGGCTGTGGCAGGTATTTTATCCATTTTGAGTGACTGAAAGTCTTGTATTTTTGTTTTTTTTTGCTCACTCCGCATTGCTACAAATTAATGCTCATTCTAGAAAATGAATGCCCAAAATTTTGACAATATTTTATTTTTCTTTTACTCAACAATTAGGGCGGTATATTTATATGTGTTAAAATAGAATGAATCATTTATTTTCTGCAAGATGAGAAAAAGCCCATTAAATTTTCAGCATTTTTGGTCAGGGAAAAATAGAATTGGGTCAGGGAAAAGTCAGTGAAATGTAGAGGAATTTTGATTCTGACTGAGGGTGGCCACTCTGAAAGAGCTCAATAAGCCATTGGCTTAACTCTGATGCAGGGTTTCAACATATTAATGGACCTACTTCAAAGACATTGTAGATGAACTACCATTGTAAAAACTATGTTCACTGAAGTGAGACTGCTAACTTATGACATTCTTTTGTCAAATGAAAGAACTGTTTATATGAAATCTTTTCATTGCAGAAAGTGTCATTGTTACATGTAATAACTAGGTCTTGAAATTTGCACTTGTCAGCTCATATTTATGAGTAGATGTTCTTTAAGGGCAAGTGAAAAAAAAAATCAAACGGCTTGCCCAACAGGACAGGTATGTTTTTTCGCAGTAAGGGTAAATAGTGAAAAATTTGGATTACCTAGCATAATTACGAAGTTCTAAAAGTCACTCCAAAATGTCATAAAACGATGTCAAAATCTGCTGACAAGTTAAAATTTCAATTCTGGAAGGTGTCTGTTAGAGTTTACTATTCCGCAGCAAAACAGCAACAGTAAACCCCGCTTCAGTACGTGAACTAAATTCCATGACTTTATGAACAGGTTTGTTTTTAGTACCAAATATAAGACTAAGGATGAGTACAGCTTAAGGGCAAGTAACAATTTGAGGCCACTTGCCCTACAGGAGGAGTTAGTTCAAGAAAAAATTTTGAGCCCTGAATAATATAACACGAGATAGTCCAGTGATGAAACTTTGTAGAACTGCAGATTTGTTTTGTTGCTTTTTTTTTTGTTTTGTTTTTTAGCTCACCTGGACTGAAGGCTCATGGGGAGCTTATAGGGTGGTAGTCCATTCTTCATCCATCAGTTATCCGTCAGTACCTTTAATCAGTTATATCTGCAGTCTCCAGGCCGATCTAAATCATTTCTCATCTATAGCATGCCTTTGGTGGAGCTTTACTTTTCATGGTAACCCAATGAAAACCTTGGATGCTATAGCAACCAAAAAGTCCCATACACATATTGTGGTGAAAATGTTGTCCAAGCAGCGTGCAACTGCGACTTTGTTTTATGATCAGATCTATATCAAACTTGCTATTAATGAAGCTGGACATAAATCTTGCACAAGTTTTCAACCAGATCAGACTACTTGCATGAGTTACCTGCTCTTTCAGACTCCCAGAGATGTAATATGGCAAAAATATAGTCTGTCTGATAGAACTTCATTAAACTACATGTATCTCAAAAACTATTGAAGCTAGAGCTTTAGCCGGCCTCGGTGGCTCAGTTGGATGCGCCGTCCGACTGGAGACCAGGAGGTCCCGGGTTCAACCCCCGCCGAGGTCGGCAACATTCTTTCGTGGAGATTGATCATGAAATATTTTCTACGGTCATTCTCTCCCTTCCGCTGATTCAAGAAGGGCAGTTGTCAGTTTCTGGCGAAAGAATGTGCACAATACTGGTTAACCGCTTAGAGGACTAAACCTGCCCAGTAAATGTGTGGTTAGATAAACTGACCGCGCTCGACATGACCCCATTGGGTTGACTGGGCCGTAAAACCTCAAACCAAAACAAACAAAAAAAGCTAGAGCTTTGAAACTTGATGAATAGACTGGTAGTGATGAGTAGACGATCTGATTAACTTTTGAAATAATTTTAAAAAATTACTTCATGAGTTATGGTCCTTTGTAATTTTGACATTTTTACCTTGTCAGCAGAATATTTAAAAAATTGTTGGAGCTAGAGCATTGAAACTTATTAAATTGATTGATAATGATGAGTAGATAACCTGATTCTTTTGAATAAATTCTAAAAATATTTCATGAGTAATGGCCCTTTGTAACTTTGGGCATTTTTTCCTTGCCAGCAAAATATCTCTCAAACGTTTTCCCTTGCCAGCAAAAGATCTCAAAAACTATTGAAGCTAGCGCCTCATAACTTGATGAATAGATTCGTAGTGATTAGAAGTTGACCTAATTAACTTTTAAAAACGTTTAAGGAATTATGTCCCTGTGAAGATTGGGCCATTTTTACCTTGTATTATCTTTAGAGGCAAGCATATGGTTGGGGGGCATAGTATCTTTTTTTAAACACAATTTCTAGTTATCAAATTGTTCATCAGACGGGCAGGTAATGAGGACGGTCATAAAACCTTGGATGAGTTTGAGTTTGTCTAGTGGATTTGCACCAAGATTGTTCAATTTATAAGCCTGGTGGTTGTTTGTTTAGAACCGTCATGTGTCTTTTTAAAATAAAATTTATAGAAAAATCTTGAACGGTCTAGTTTTGTGAAACTTCGAAATTAAGTATGTAAATCTGTTAAGCCCAGGTGAACACTACAGACCATTATTGTTCTCTTTTTTTTTTTCTTTTTTTTTTTTTTTTTTTTTTTTGTTTCATAGAATGACAGTGGATGGAAACACTGTTCTGTTAATAATTCTTGTAAGAATCACCATTGAACAGTTTCATTTCTTTATTTGTATCAGGTTTCATCACTGAGTTATTACTGTGTGTTAAAAGGCACTAACTGCAATGAAAAGACTTCTGTAAACGGTTCTTTCATATGACAAAAGAATTATACATGTGTCATGTCTTATTATCTTATACTTGGCACCATCAGTAGTCTAGTCCTATAATCTTTTATGGAATAAAAAAAAAGAAAAAAAAAATTGTTCACTTTCTCTTGTTAAAATAATCTGTAGAAAAGAGAAGCATTTATGATAATAATTCTGGAGTTTATCTAATTCTTAACTGTTGAAATTCTTATTTACAAAGAATTAGTTTATTCTCTTATAGATTACTTCTGTTATAAATGAGATAAGTAACCTTGCATCTGAATCCAGGAATTGTCAGTAACTGCTTCCCTCAACTACAGATGAGTTTTATTTCAATGCAGCATAATGCTATCACTTAAGAACTGTCTGTATTCGCAGAATGACAGATTGGTTTGCACATATTGCCATAATTTGTGACTAGTTTAAAATTCATTTGGACAAGTGTTTTTTATAGGTCATTTCATTGTTTTTTTATGGTGGCTCGTTTGGGTTAAAACCAATTTAATACAGATATCTATATTTAAAATGCAGATATCTGCATTTAAATAAAGGTATCTGCATTTAAATGCAGCTACCTACATTTAATGCACATATCTGTATTTAAAAATTCAGAGTATTTATACGTATTTGAAATGCAGATATCTCTTTTTGGTTCTTTTAATGGACATGTCTGAATTTGAATCATAGATATCTGCATTTTAATTACAGATGTCTGCGTTTCAAATGCAGATATTTCTATTTAAGTAAGATATAAGTACATTTTAGAAACTCGGATAACTGTTTTTGAAATACAAATATCTTTATTTGAAATACAACTATCTCTAATTGAAATACGGGTATCTATGATTATTAGTCAAATAAAATATATCTGCCGTTCAAATGGAGATGCCTGTATTTCTAATACAGATATCTGTATTTCAAATACAGAAATCTTTATTTATAGAGACTACAGATAATTGTAATTTTAAATGCAAAGTTCTCTTAAGAACCTGATTATTTTCAGCTTTTATTTTCAACATAATTAATAATCCCTTACAGCTTACTGGGCTTCCCTTAAACTCGGACAACAGCAGGTAGCTCAGTGGTGAGTCCAATAGCCTCAAGTGCTGGAGGTACGTTCAATCTCGGCCATTGGCGAGAGAAAAAAAATAACAATAAATGGAATCCGAACACCCTTTCCTTTGTGATTTGCAGGGATGACATAATAACTGTGCAGTCTTTGCTGGGGCCCTCTCTGGCTTCTGCATGGAAAATCAAGTACCCATGTGCAGGTTAAAGAACCATACATTCGGTTATCTAAATAATTACTTGTGGACCTTCATTCTGCAACCCAGAATGTATCATGTATACCTGCCTAAAATGCCTGAATTTATGTGATAGAACTGTCCAAAAACTGGTTCTCTTAAATACATGTACTGAAAAATCGCATGATTATAGAAACATACGGAAAATGAAAAGTTATCCAGGGTAAGATAAAAATTGAGATTTCTCACGCATTTGATGTGCACTGGTTGTAGAGGAATCAAGAGGTACACCATCGTTAAGGTTAACATCACTGAAGTTAATGCTGTCATTAAGCATCACAGAAATGTTATCAAAATATGGAAGATGTCAACAATCAAAGGGATTTGACTTCAGATATGATACAAAGTATGCAAGAAAAAGAATCTTTCGTGCGTGACAGGTAAATCGAAATATCCGTCCCTCGAGATCATAGTCTTGCATCACTCGGCAAGCCTGAATTTTTCTGTCTACCCCTCACACCCATGATAGATTCCTAAAATATATTTTACACATTCTCTTTCTCTCTTTTTTGTGCTCCTCTTAAAGGAGCGATGGATTTGACTGTAAAGACATAATGGTTTGAAATCTTGAGCATCTTTAATTAGTTTTTTTTTTTGTGGTCTGCAGAGGTGGGAAATATGCTTCCCAACATATTGTAACCAGTGGAACAGTGCATGTGAAAATACGCGTAAGAGTAAATAAGGATATCTTTTTCAACCATAAATAA
Organism: Anodontia alba; assembly: GCA_964016985.1. Classification (NCBI taxonomy): domain Eukaryota; kingdom Metazoa; phylum Mollusca; class Bivalvia; order Lucinida; family Lucinidae; genus Anodontia; species Anodontia alba. Next base: position 101,080,326 of record OZ024826.1, on the reverse strand, counting down.
TGATATCTGTAATGAAATTCAGATATCTGTACTTGAAATGCAGATATATGTATTTAATTTAGAAATAAAGATATCTGCATTTCAAATACAGGTATCAGCATTTGCATCAGGAAAACATGCCTATATAATTGTGACCCACAGACCCCAGTTTCATATAGTAAAACTGGGGTATACCAGGGTATACATTATTTTTGCTTAAAACCATACGTTGTGCGTATTCGCGAGGTGGTTCTAACGAGTGCCAACAATCTATGTTTTGAGCAGAAATATGAAAAAATATCAAAGATTTTTATCTGAAGATTTTAAGTTTTTGGAGATAGAATTTTCTATATATTCGAATAGGCGTGTTTTCGTAATGGCATTAGCAATGTCTGTATTTTAAATGCAGATATCTGAATTTCAGCTACACAAGATGTATCTCTCATTGAAATGAAGATATCTGTATTTTTAAATGCAGATGTCTCTAATACAAATGCAGATTTCTATGTTATGATTGAAAATAGAGATATCTGTATTTCTCAAGTACAGATATCTGCATTTCAGTAAGAGGTATCTCAATTCAATTACATATAGCTGCATTTTAATTAGAGATATTTGTAATAACAATGAAATAAAGATATCTGTGTTTATTAGCAGGTATATCTGTATTTGAAATGCAGGTATCTAAATTAAATGGACAAAACCACAAACAGGTTGCCATAGATTTTGTCATGCTTTGGCTCAGTTTGATATTGGTGAATGTTGTGAGAAATTATGCTGGAACTGAAGTAGTCATCCTAAACTTATACTGAGGTCACTCAGTGGGAACGTATTCAATGTACTTGGATGAAAATGCCTTTTCCCGCCTTTTAATATAGTCTTAAATCACTAAAAAAATGCATGCTTCTGTATTATTGAATTTAAAAAAACCTGTTGAGGAATACTTGTAAATAAGATGCACCCGCATCCACCCTCACCACCACCCCGCAAATTGTTGAAACTTAAAAGTCCATTTTTATTTATTTATTACTTTATTTTTGGAAAGTCACAAATTGGTTGGTTGCTCATTAGGTTGCACCTATTTCATATTAGAAAAATATAGCATCAGTCTGAAAACACTTCTGCAACAAGGTATATCGGAACCAGAATTTTACGGTGACTTAGTGTATAGATTTAGAAAAATTGTAGGAAAAATCTAACTTTTCGGAGCAATTCAGAAAACTTATTAACCGTTATAAAATAATTAGCTATAGCCTGCATTATGCGGCAGACTGCATGCCTAGTTGTCAACCCAATCATTGTTAATGGCTATGCTTCATTCTTTAATTGCACGACGGCGGTTTGGGCTTCAGACTCAATGAAGGCCTCTTCGTAACCTTTAACTTTTGGGGCTTGATGATATGTCTTTGGCTTGATCCGCCGTGGTTCAACAATTGGTTTTCATTTTCTCTGGTATACAGTAGAATTAGCCATGAGTACTCGTCTTTATTTATTATAGTGATTAAATATGTTTTTATGTTTTCGCTTTGATGCATTGACTGAGTTGGGAGCTTTTATGCGAACCGAATTTTTATGTATTTCTGTATTGAGTAGCATCGGGACCCAGGGTGAAGTTGGCTAGCTGTAAAAGTGCTTTAAACCCCCCGGTGGTTTACTCTACTGACCGTTCTAAGGCGGTGGTCCCGGTGTTAGTCTAACTCTTTGTTGCTTTGCGGTTTATTCTACATGGCGATTTGTTTTATGTCTCACCTTGTGTCATTTTGTTCTTGTGTTTCTCAGACCTTTTAGCATTGCGATTACCTCGCTTGGGGAAGAGAGAGCTAATCTTAGTGCTTTTCGTACGTTTGTTCGATTTGTGCTTGTTTCGATTTTTCGGTTTATTCTTCCTCTTTGTGTCTGGGAAGGGCTGCGGTTTGTGATTGTGGCACTCCCTGGACTTTTCTCTTCCCTTTTCTTTTGGACATTTAGAACTATTTAGGCGGAATAAAACATCGATATAAAAACAAAACAAATTGAAATCAGGTAAAACGAATCGACTGTGGTACTCCCTTGACTTTTATGTTTACTTTGTTTTCTACCTTTTTGGAAAAAAAAATGATGGAACTATTTTTGTAATTTTGGCTAATAATGTATACCCTGTTTTTACTTCATATTACTTGGATAAAAGGGGGTCTACATTGCTTGTTAACGTAAACAAGAAGAAGAATTAATGATTCTTCAAATATTATTTCAGTTATTATAAGATTGTGGAAACATGATAATGAAAGATTCCGTGCAATGAAGCGCGATCTATTCATGAGGTGAATTCCGCCTCCAGCGGGAATAGAACCTGTGACCCCGTGAGCCGGTCGGGATAACTAACCGCATGGTCACGGAGACACACCTGGCCTATTTGAATTACATCTCTGATATGTCATTGATATAGGGATCAAACATTCGCCAGGTCCCGTGGGAGGGTTGAAAACCGAGGCCGGAGGCATTGTAAAACCATGTTCATTCGCCATTATTGCATAAAAATTGAAAACATGTGCTACATTTCGCGTTATTTCTTGCACTATTTTGTTTCGCCTTTTCATCGATGTCTCACAAACGCAATTTCCACGGACTGTGCTCGTTCTAGAGCCAGGCAGTACACATCTCGTAACGGCAGCAAATCTGTGGCCCCGATACGATCATATTGAAAGTTGTATACCCGTGCATTAACGGCGCGTGAATTGCCTTGTTAATACATGGCTTTTCGCCGGTTAATGCACGGCTGTTAACAACATGCAACACTGCTTTGTATGCAATAAGGTAAAATAATATAATTCATAAAAATACGTTTTCGCCAAACAGGACGTTAAAAACATTGTCTCCCTTGTAACAATGGCGGAAAATATATCAGGTGTACAGTGCTCTAGAAAATGTTTTGTTGTACAATGAGTAATTTTACCACTGCTTAAAAGCTTAATGCTGAAATGCCAATTTGCAATGTTTAACTCTTAAAGCACCGAGCATAAGTGTAACATTCAAAATTCTAATTTATTCAGGGAAAATAAAGCTTGGCAGTTCATGTGAATTTCTCCGTTAAACAGACAAATCACATGAAATGCCAAGCCATATTCAATCCGAAAAAAATCACCTAAAATGCATATCATTGGCACTTTAAGGGTTAAAAAAAGGGGAAGAGAAAAGTCCAGGGAGTGTCACAATCACAAACCGCAGCCTTTCCCAGACACCAAGAGGTGATCTAGTGTACTGCTACTGCTCACAAAAGAATCAATGTGAAGAAAATTGCTTTATATTTAAAAATGTAAAGTTCACGGAAAAAATTTAACCTCGAAATTTGATTTTAATGCTGAAATCTCAAATGTAATGGAATATTTTTACAATCTCACTTTAATTTCATTGCTGAGTTTCACATATTCAACGGAGAAATACTGTTTACTCCCTCTTATCTAGGCTCTGAGTGTCTCAAGTTTCCTTTAACCAAGATTTTACTCTCAGATGGAGCAAAACATTTTCTTATGCATTACCCAGTAAACATTCTACATAAATCTATAGCGGGCCGTTATCGGCCCGTCAGCTACCCTGACGGGCCGATAACGGCCCGCTATAGATTTATGTAGAATGTTAGCTGGGTTGCCGCTAATTAAAAGAAAGGCATATATTTCCATATCAGAGTTATATTCCTTGGAAATGTATCAAGTCTCACTAAACAGACTACCTGTAAATAAGTAATGTAGGAATTCATGAAGTGCTACATTACAAATCGCAATCTACCGCCGATACCAAAAATAAGAGCGAAACAATAGGAACATCCTAGTCAGAGCATACAACTAAACAACCAGTAGAAGTGATCACAAAGCTACATAAGACAGAATAAGTACAAGAGCAAGGCACCAAAATAAACAAGAATAACTCCGCCTTTACAAATAGCAAATGGGAATGATTCTGTCGTGGTACATAGTAAAACAGGATGTTATAGACAAAAAGCCTTCATGAAAATGCGTCTGACTGATGGCAAATAGTATTGGCCCTGATCTTTATCTTTGCTCATTCCACTTAACATTCTGCTAAAATATATACTGGACCATTATCGGTCCGAAAGAATTACTGTCGGGCCGATAACAGTCCGATATTGTTTTAATCGAGTGCTAACTGGGTATTTATTAACGCACGCTTATCCAATTATATTGATAAAACAAGTGCATCTTTCACATTAAATTGTTTATTAGTAAATGCAAGCACGTCCAATCTAGACGGAAAGTGTTGATCATCTGTTATCCAATATATCACGCCTCACACGTCGAACATTGTCTTGTATATGCCTGGCCCAGAGAGCAACAGAATTATCAGTTACACGTGTGTCCGTATACATACAAGCCATATAAGAATGCTTTTTCGTGTCGTTTCTGCAATGCCTGTAATGACGGGTAAAACCCTCTTCCTCTGAAACCTTTTTCCTGAAGATTATATATAACATGAATGATAACATAAACAAATATATCTTATACATGATCTTAACCAATTTATGCCAAGTGGACTCTTCTAGCACAAATTGGACCGGTTCATTTACAGTAGAAAGTGTGTCTGGTAATTTTAGTAGAATGTTTAAATGTTTAGTAGAAATTCGTGCAGTTAATGCAAACAGTGCAGACCCTGATCAGACACCACGTTCTCCTGGGTTTACACTATTCGCCACTGTACCTGTCATGGGACGCTAGGCACAAATAGGTTAATAAGTCTAAGTAATATTACTCCAATATATATAGATCCATTAAAAACTAAAGCTCTAGATGAACAATTTTAAACTATTTCATTATTTTTCTCTACAAAAACACGTGTTACTGATATATATTCGTCACGGAAACATGCCTATGTAATTTTGACCCCCTTAAACCCCACTTTTATATAGTAAAACTGGGGTTAATAGGGGTATACTTTATTTTTCTTATTTTTGATCAAAAACATAGATTGTGGGGACTCGTTAGAACCGCCTCGTCGAGGCGGTTCTAACGAGTACCACAATCTATGTTTTGAGCATAAATATGAAAAATATCAGAATTTTTATCTGAAACTTTTCATTTTTTGTTGGTAAAAATTTCAGTATATTTGAATAGGCATGTTTTCGTAATGACTCATGTTCAATTCCATATACAGTTTCCTTGACAAGTTCGAGTAGACAATCTAGATATGAGCTAGAGATATTTGGCTCCGTTGTGTCTGTAATGTGTCTAGAGATATGTTAGGTCTATTCTCTTCTGTTTATGCTTTAACGTCACTTTCTTGTGTGTAAAGGGCTGGTGCGGGATGTTTTCTTGTGTGTAAAGGGGTGGTGCGGGATGTTTTCCGCAAATGCTTGAAAGGCTGTTTTATATTATTATTTATACTTTGGAAAAATCATATATATCTAAGGGACTTAATTCACTTGGTAGAATTTCCCCCATTTGTGACGCGTTAGTTTTTGTAACCATTGCTGTTGCATATCTGGACGCTATGACTTTTCTGAAAGGGTTTACTCTTAAAGAAAATATCTTTTTGAGTTTTAGATCTTTTGTTTTCAAGAATAGTGACGAAATCGTAGAGCCAGTATTGCCTCCCCTGAACGTGTATCTGTTCACCTTAAAGCAATAGTTTTGGACCACATGTAAAATCCGTGTTTTTCTGTCCATAACTTTATAACCAGACAAAACTGTTTTGAGAACCTTACTCAGCTTCTTATATAAAGTGATTTTCACTGTTCTCTATAAATTTGAAAAGATACGTTTCAACGTAACTGAGAATTTTACGGTAAAATCATGCTTTTTAAAAACGCTCAAATTATGACGTAAGGAGAAGAAAAGAAAATAAAATAGTTACTTTGAAAAAAAAATGACATACGAGGGCGAGTCAATAAAAAAAACAGCCTAACTTATTTCTTGGTGAGATCGACCTTTTCTTTTTCGATGTAATTGCACCCTAGAATGATACACGGACCAACGGTGCTCCAGTGCCATCAGCCCAGAACTGAAGAAGCCAGGGTCCTTGTCTCTGACCCACTCCTCAACTGGCGCCACGACTTCTTCGTTGGACCGGAAATGACGTCCACGGATATCCATTTTCAAGTTTGGGAATAGGAAATTATCACTAGGAGCTAAGTCCGGAGAATAGGCGGGATGCGGTATTAGCTCGTACCCATTCCGCCCAACAGCATCCATTGAAATTTTGCAAATGTGGACTCTCGCATTGTCCTGTTGGAGCAGAATCCCTTTGGAGAGTTTACCTCGGCATTTTTCACGGATCACAATTCTCAGTAAGTCGAGCAAATTTTCATAATACGCACCTGTTATTGTACTTTTCTTTGTTAGAAAGTCCAACATAACAACGCCTTGTGCATCCCAAAATACAGTTGCCATCACCTTGCCAGCAGAGGGTTGCGTTTTGAACTTCTTTGGCCTCGGAGACCCCGGCCCTACACTCTGGCGACTTTGAGCTTTATTCTCTGGCTCATAATAATGGACCCAGGTCTCATCTACAGTCACCAGACGTGAAAGGAAATCATCTTCCTTTGACCTAAACCGCTTCAACAATTCGCTGTATACTGATGCTCTGGTTGCCATTTGCTCGTCGCTAAGGGATTTTGGGACCCAACGGGCTGTTAGCTTGTGCATACCCAAGCGATCATGTAAAGTTTTTGAAACGCCACCATGTGAAATGTGTAATGCATTCGCTATTTCTCCTACCTTAATTCGCCTATCAGAGTTCACCAGATCCCGTATTTTGTTACACATTTCTTCATCGGTGGCATCTGATGGGCGTCCAGACCTGGTTTCGTCTTCTAAAGACGTTCTACTGCGTTTGAATTCCCCAACCCAGAATTTAACTTCTGCATACGATGGTGCAGAAGACCCATAAACATTGGGCAACTTGCAATGTATTTCCTGACCTGTTTTCTCTTTCAAATACAAGTACTGAATTACAGCACGCTACTCAACTTTTGACGAAAAGCTTCCTTTTGCATCGCTAGCCATTTTTGACATTCAATATCTTATGAGTGAATGACACGATAAGAGTGCAATTTTGTCCTCAGGCCTAAAACATGTATTGAAACAAGGCATGAAAATCTTGGGTGTCTCGGTCAGTTGGAAATGAGATAGGCTGGGTACTTATTGACTTGCCCTCGTATATATTCTTTGATATCATGAAACACGTATAGTATGGTTTATATTGACTGAAACTTTGTCTCAGAAGCTAAAACAAAGGTAAGAGAAAAGTCCAGGGAGTGCCACAATCACAAACCGAAGCCCTTCCCAGACACCAAGAGAAAGAGGAAACCGACAAATCCAAACAAGCACAAATCGAACAAACGTACGAAAAGCACTAAGATTAGCTCTCTCTTCCCCTAGCGAGGTAATCGCAATACTAAAAGTACTAAAAGCACAAGAACAAAATGACACATGGTAAGACATACAACAAATCGCCTCGAAGAACAAACCACAAAGCAACAAAGAGTAAGACTAACGCCGGGACCACCGCCTTAGAACGATCAGTAGAGTAAACCACCGGGGGTGGGGGGGGGGGAGGGGGCGGTTTAAAGCACTTTTACAGCTAGCTACCTTCACCCTGGGTCCCGATGCTACTCTTAATGCAGAAATACATAAAAATTCGATTCACATAAAGGCTCCCAACTCAGTCAATGCACCAAAGCGAAAACATAAAAATCAAATTAATCACTATAATAAACAAAGACGAGTACTCATGGCTAATTCTACTGTATGCCAGAGTAAATGAAAACCAACAGTTGAACCACGGCGGGCCAAGCCAAAGACATATCGTCAAGAGGCCGTCATTGGGTCTGAGGCCCGAACCGCCGTCGTGCAATTAAAGAGTGAAGCATAGCCATCAACAATGATTGGGTTGACAACTAGGCATGCAGTCTGCCGCATAATATCCAGGCTATAGCCAATTCTTCTATAACGGTTAATAAGTTTTCTGAATTGCTCCGAAAAGTTAGATTTACCTACAATTTTTCAAAATCTGTACATTAAATCACCGTAAAATTCGGGTTTCGATATACCTTGTTGCAGAAGTGTTTTCAGACTGACGCTATATTTTTCTAACAAGGCACTGTGTCTGCGATAAAATTTCGAAAACGCCTTACGAAGTTTAAAATAACGATAGCCCTGCCTAAGAAGTTTGGCAGTAAGGCCTTTATTACAATAGCTTTAACAAGAGATATATCAAGGCTTTTAACATAAATATTGCTGTAAACAGGCATTTATCACGAAAAATAAGGTCAGAATTTTTTTAAACTATTTCTCCCATCAACTATGATTAGCTATTGACCGCATGGCCAAAAACAACTGTACCAGCTTTAAAAGAATATTAACATTATATAACAGTCAGTATCAGCCCAGGTTATTATGTTTGTTTTTTTTTTCAGATCAGTCCTTCAATATCACTTCACTCATTTTGAGCCTATCCCTTTCAACTGTAAATAGAATTAAATCTTAATATATCTAAAAAAAGGTAAGAGAAAAGTCCGGGGAGATACTAAGCCTTATAACATACTAAGCCTTATAACATGATCAGAAAAAGATTGAGTAGCCGCTTTGGCCCTGAGTAGTTTTGCCTGTGTAGTTTCAACCTAATACGAAAGTGGGGTTGTGTTGACCTTATTAGGTGAGTCGCTTCAGTCATTTTTTTGAGTCGCACTCTACCATACTCTATCTTACTTCATCCTTCTGTACCGCACCCCTTTTCTAAGACACCTAATCAAATCCTTTATATTATACTTCTGTATCACTCTAACTTAACTAACTTAAGCCACATAACACTTCCTTTACTACACACCTAAACGTGTATTTTATATGTTACATTATGCAGAGAGATTGGTTTAACTATTTCACTGCCATAGGCGATAACAAAAAGTGTTTGCAAACAGAGTAGATCCAGATGATAATGAGCCGTCTCATCAGGATGTATGCTGTTTGACATTCATTCTTTCAGCTTTACATATAAACATTTTTTTCCAATTGATAGTTTGTTAAAAACTAGAACGGATGACAAATGTCGTCTGAACGCTGGCATCGAAAGAGTTAAAAGAAGTGTGCTGTCGGTTTACCATAATAGCCATAAAGTAAATTGACGATAGATAAATGGCACATCAGCATGAATTTCCGACAGACAGACATAGCTCTGAAAGGATCCGAACGGAAAAGGTGTAACCATATGTTTTGGAAGGTAGGTATTACATGATAAATAGGTTTTATTCCATCCCAGTGCCCAAACCAAGAAACGAAGCGGATAAATGGGAGAAAAGAATAGTTCTGAGACTTTGAAAGTCTGCATATGCATGTCCATTTTGTGGCAAAAACATGCGAAATAAGTTTGGCAACATACACAATGTTGGGAGCGACAAGACCCTGATACCAACCACAGGACTTAAATGACTTGAAGCTATATCAAATAAGGGTAAAGGACAACTCGCCAGTAACATAGTTTTGATAGCTGCAGTAAATATGGGTCTAAAAAGTTTGATAACTTTGAGTCATAAAACCAGCTGGAAAAGTCAAAATCCTTCTGACACTTATCGTATATTTGTAGAACGTTAACAGAAAAAAATCTAGTTATAAGTGGGATGACTTTGGATATATTATTTTTCTCTGTTAAGTTAACAAAGTAATGATTTCGTTTGTGGTTCAGCTAACCTGATTTTTTAAATATCTTGTTTGTTTAATACCTACTTAATGCTCCGCATCTTTCTTTGTTCACCCAGTATACCCACTAAATTCTTTAGCACCAATATAACTCCTTTTATTCTTCAATTTTAGGCACCTGACCACTTAATACATGGCTGACCAACATACTAATTACCCATACTTTAGGTGTATATATGGTAATAAATTACTGTTTCTGCTACAATGTTGATTCTATTATGGTTTTAGAGTATTGAGTCTGGTGGTAATTTGAACAGTAGCAGGTAATTAAAAATAAAAAAGGTCAGTTACCTATTATACTCTTTCCAATTGTGACTGGGTATTAACATACATAGAAAACGTGATATTGATAAGCGATTAGTTTCCACAGTTTAGCAATGTATTAAAGTTACTTCTGTGCAGTATCCTTGTTAACCACTGAATGACGAGTGCAAAAAAAGAAAAACTGTTATTTGACAATGGTGATTTTATATGACTAGAAATACTCGAACTGTTGATGATTTGTGATGGATTCTTTCGAAACAGTCCTATTTAAGTCTAAAACAAGTACAAAAAACTCTTACTTTCAGACAGAGCTCTGTCAATAACTTGTTTCAGCTATAAGGGTAACAAAGTGACACCCTCAAAGAGGTAGTTTTAAACTTTTCAAAGAAAGTAATTGTACTATTTTGAAGTTTATGATCAATTTTTTTCAGGATACTGCATTAGTTGAATATTTCTCAAGCCTTTTTCTTTATCCTGAAAAGGATAGTATACGTATCCTTTAACTATCTAAGCAATCAATATAAGCTAGTAAGAAATATTTTCCTCGTTTTTGCCACACTGCATGGTTATTGATCTCATTATTGCTCGTTACTTTGCTTTCCTCTTCAGTTGCACGACTGTGAGCCGGCCGCAGACTAAATTGCGGCTTCTACCTCAGTCTGTTTCAGAACTTTGGTGCCTGACTACTGCTGTTTGTGGTCAGACAATTGCTATAAAAATCAAAAAGGATTGCTTTGGTAACTTTCGGATTCCTTTTACTCCGAGTTAGATTCCCTTTGAGCCCTCTGCCTTGTTTCATTGCAGTTTTCTTATTTTTGTGCTTTACTGTTATATTTCATTGATGAGGCAGATGGTGCTAAGCGGTCCGAATACTACGCACCCTACATGACCCGAATACTACACAGCCTATAAGCGGCCCGAAAACCACATGGCCTATGATTAAACTCAGAAAGAATGTTTATCGTTCACAGTAGTAATTCTTCATCTTTCTTGCTGACTTTTAAAAAGCATTCCATCAGTTTAATAACTAACGCCTGATTGCGATGAGATGTACCAACTTACAAAACTACAGCACAGGGGTATATTCAATGGCTTTCCTTTTGATTGCCTAAGTAGTAAGGTGACTATTGTGGCACCTTTCATGACGTTTTCCACGACAGCGTCAAAAACAAATTGCGGGAAATAATGTCAACGAAACTTAAACTACCTATACCCTCATCAAGATAAAATATCAACAGTGTAGCCATAGGCTCTATCCATTTTACTCTGTTTAACCCTTAATCATTCTCTTGCTGAACACGTCATGCCCTGTCTTAGCAAACAGTGTAGACCCATGTCAGTTGGCTTCTGAAGAAGCCAACTGATCTGGATCTGCACCGTTTGTCATTAAATATGTGAATTTCTGTCAAAAACATGGATCAAGTAATCTGATTGGCTGGAAATTAGAAGTGGGCGTGGCATCTTAATTTATTCAGCATGACAAGGGTTAAATAGTATTAGCAACAACGTACCTAAGGATATGTGCGCCAAGATACCTTTTCGCGCAGTCTGATTAGAATCTTCACTGGGCGCATTACGAAAACATTGAATATCATACCACTAAAATAAAAAAAAAATCAGATTAAAATCATGATATTTTTAATATGTCTGCTCAACAAATAAACTGCTGGCGAGGCGGTTCTAACGATTACCTACAATCTATGTTTTTTGAGCAGAAATAAGAAAAATAATGTATACCCCTGTAAACCCAAATTTTACTATATAAAAGTAGGGTTTGAGGGGATCAAATTATATAGGCATGTTTTCGTAATGATATTTTGTTCAGCCAAGGATAAAAAAGTCTTCTTACAGACAAAGAAGACTTTGAGTATTTGGTGGGCGCACATGTTCATAGGTTCGTTGTCTCATGTTACGGCTTATATGTTTTACTACCTCTGAAAACCAGGAACTGGTTTACTCTTATGCGTAGAATACTTTCCAATTTTAATGTATTTCGGTATAAAGATTTGTTTTTGCCTGTCAAATATAGGCCTTGAGGTTGTTCGGTTGATGTACTGCCCAATAATCATGTCACTGCTGTTGTCCGACGGTCCCCAGGAGAGATAGAAGTACTGGGTCTTGAACGCGAATGAACCTGCATGCTTGTACTTTTCCTTGAGGTCGTTCTTGTTTACATGAAAAGAAAGAGAAACAAGATACACATATGAATCTAATTACGTCAGAAAACTATTGTTGTGTATATGCCAGTTATTCATGGCGCATATTGCAGAGGCGCAGGCCCACAGGAGTCTTCGCTGACCGCTCGTTGGTGGCCAGCGTTACCAGATTTCCTCTGCGGGACGGTGGAGACTCTTATCATTATTTGTGGATGCAAAGGCGTATATGGGTCTTCACTGGCGCGCATGTCCAAAGATACAGTTTAGTAAGTAAGTAAGTAAATTCTTTATTTTACGAGGGTAGCCCAATTGGTTTTACCAATCTTCCTTGGGGCCCTCAACAAAACTACATACATATAAATATATACAACAAGTTATTTAAAACAATGATTAAAATGGAGCGGTGCACGAGATAATGGTACTTATGGTATATGCGACCAGCAAAGGCCCAAGGAACAACTGCCTGCTCGCAGACAAGAAGCAAATTGACCAGACAACGAAGGTAATCAGACATCTAGCTCCACTAGATGATTTTTTTTTTTTTTTTTTTTGATCGGGGTTTTACGGCCCTTTCAAGAATATTTCACTTATATCGAGCCGATCGTTCATCAAAAGTGAGCGTAAACCGGAGTTCATCAAAAGTTTCGCCCATTGTAGCCAATATCATCTAATCAGAGCATTTGCATTTCACATGTGCTCTGAAGTAAGTGTGCCGTGACGTGATTTAAATAAACAAAATGCCTCAGAAATATGGGCTGATGTTAATTTCATGGAATTTAATGGATAAAATGGAGTCTGCGGGTTCTTATAATACGCAGATACGACGCTTAGCAGAAAAAAAAGTGTCTTATACAGTCGAATTTCAAAGGCTCAAACATCTTTGAGACCAAGGAAATTTGTTTGAGATATGGGTAGTGCGAGCCACTGAGGGATAATCATGGCGCCAGGCCAGGGAGTAAATTGCGATAATTTAGGGAAATCTTTTCGATCTTCTGCACAATAACGATTGGGCGATTCTAATGAGTACACACAACATACAAAATTTAAGTATAAAATAATACGAAAATGGTGCAACCTTATGAGCAACCAACCCTATTTGTGACTTTCCAAACATAATAAATAATAAAAAATGGACTTTTAAGTTTCATCATCCTATGTATCATTCTGAATGAAAAAGGAAAGGAGACTAAAAATGCTGCAATAATAAGTATGTTGAAACTTAATAATGCTCATATATAGCAATAATAACTATGTTGAAACTTAATAATGCTCATATATATAGGATTTATAATATAATTAAAATTAACAAGTCGCGAGGTGGTGGTGAAGGGGTGGAGGGTGCATCTTATTTATATGCATTCTTAGCAAGCCATAATTTCTTCATTTTTAGATATTTAAGACTGTTTTGAAAATGAAAAAATGCATTTCCATCCAAGTACATTGAATAAGTTCCCACTGAATGACATCATTATAACTTTAGGGGTGACTGCTTCCACTTCCAGCATAATTTCTCAGAAAATTCAGCAATACTGAGCCAAAGCATGACAAAAATCTATGGCAACCTGTTTGGGGTTTTATCCATTTAATTTAGATGCCTGCATTTTAAATACAGATATCTCTGCTAATAAACACATATATTTTTATTTTATTGTAATTACAGATATCTCTAATTAAAATGAAGATATATGTAATTAAAATCTCTAGTGGAAATGCAGATAGGTATTTGAAATGCAGATATCTATATTTCTCAATTAAATTAATATATCTGCATTTCAAATACAGGTATCTGCATTTCAATTAGATATCTCTTTTTATGGTTGAAATAGATATCTCTATTTATTCCACTATGAGAACCTGGTGTCTCTCTCGCGGATTTTCACATGCACTGTATCATTGGTTACAATATGTTGGACGGCACTGTTCCCGCCTCTGCTGATGACAGAGAGAGAGAGAGAGAGAGAGAGAGAGAGAGAGAGAAATCTATCTAAAGATGCTCAAGATTTCCATCACCACGTCTTTACAGTCAAATCTCTCTCCTTTAAGAGGAGCACAAAAAGAATGTGGTATATGTGTGAGGAGTAGACAGAGAGGGTCACTGTCCTGCATCAAGAGGGTTTCCGAAGGATGGATATTTCCATCTACCTATCACGCACGAAAGATTTTTTTCTTGCATACTTTATATCATTTCTGAACGCTAATCACTTCGGTTGTTGACATCTTTCCTATTGTGATAACATTACTGCGACTTTTAATGACAGTATTAACTTCAGTGACGTTAACCTTAACAATGCTGTACTTCTTGATTCCTATACAACCAGTGCACATCAAAAACGTGAGAAATCTCATTTTTTATCTTACCCTGCATAACTTTTCAATTGCCATATGTTTCAATTAACATGCGATTTTTTTAGTATTTAAGAGAACCAGTTTTTAGACAGTTCTATCATATGAATAAACTCACCACTGAGCTACCCTGCTTTTGTCCGAGTAAGGGAAACCTAGAGGCTTATCCTCAACCTATATCAAACTTATCATATCGAAAACTTGGGCAAGGGACTATTGATTATTTGTTGAAAATAAAAGTTGAAAATAATATGTTTCCTCGAGATATTTGCATTTCAAATTACAATTATCTGTATTTTCTATAAATTATATTGATTTCTGTATTTGAAATACAGATACCTGCATGAGAAATACAGGCATCTCCATTTGAGCTGCAGATATAGTTTATTTAAATAATAATTATATATACATATATCTGTATTTCAATCAGAGATAGCTGTATTTCAAATAAAGATATCTGTATTTCAAAAACAGTTATCTGAGTTTCTAAACAATACTTACATCTTAATTAAATAGAAATATCTGAATTTGAAATGCAGACATCTGTAATTAAAATGCAGATATCTAAAATTCAAATTCAGATATGTCTATTAAATAACCAAATAGAGATATCTGCATTTCAAATATAGATATCTGTATTTGAAATACAGACATCTGCATTTAAATGTAGGTATTTGCATTTAAATGCAGATACCTATATTTTAATGCAGATATCTGCATTTTAAATGTAGATATCCATATTAAATTGGTTTTAACCCACACAAGCCACCATAAAAAAAAACAATAAAATGACCTATAAAAACTACTCGTCTAGATGAATTTTAAACTCATCACAAATTATGGCAATATTTGCAAACCAATCTGCCATTCTGCGAATACAGACAGTTCTTAAGTGATAGCATTATGCTGCATTGAAATAAAACTCAGCTGTAGATGAGGGAAGCAGTTACTGACAGTTCCTGGATTCACATGCTAGGTTACTGTATCCCATTTATAACAGAATTAATCTATAAGAGAATAAACCTATAAAAAAAATTAATTCTTTGTAAATGAGAATTTCAACAGTTAAGAATCAGATAAACTCCGGAAATATTATAATTAAATGCTTCTCTTTTCTACAGGTCATATGAGCAAGAGAAAGTGAACTAACATTTTTCTTTTCATTTTTATTCATTCATATAAGATTGTAGGTCTAGACTGCCGGTGCTAAGTATATTAGAAAATAAAACATGACACATGTATAATTCATCTGTCATATGACAGAACTTTTTATCTGAAAAAGTCTTTTCATTGCAATTAGTGTATTTTACATGCAGTTGCACAGCACATGGTAATAACTCAGTGATCAAACATTTCAATTAGGTATATCTGTTGAAGTAAAACTTGAAAGAGGGTTTTCTCTCAGAAATTTATTTAAGGGGACATAATGTCTGTATTGACCCATATTTAAGGGGCATATGGGGTAATTTTAGGGGTTAATTGTTTAAATTTTACAGAAAAAAATTGTCTCTGTAAGATAAAGATTTAGGGGAAATAAGAGTAAAAAAGGGGCCAAATTTTGCATTTTGAGGGACAAGTAAAAAAAATACCTGATATAAATAAAGAAATTAAACTGGTCAGTGGTGAATCTTACAATTATAATCAATAGAACAGTGCTTCCATCAACTGTCATTATATGAAAAAATGAAAAAAAAAAAAAACAAAAAAAACAAGAGGACAATGGTGGTTCTGTAGTGCTCACCTGAGCTAATAGATTTACATGCTTAATACTGAAGTTTCAAAAAACTAGACATGTCAAAAATGACATGACAATCCTAAACAAACAACCACAGGCTTATAAATTTAGCAGTCTTAGTAAAAACTGAGACCTCTAGAGTGTTTACAAACTAATTGTTGATGACACACAATAGATGACGGACAGATGATCACAATAGCTCACCCTGAGCATTTGCTCAGGTGAGTTTAAAATGAAGCTGCTACTATCCGGACAACAATCTCCCTATAATATATTTATATGAGAGTAAAGGACAAAAAAAGGTAAGAGAAAAGTCCAGGGAGTGCCACGTCTGATAAAGATTTGATAAAAAATGAAGTCATTTTTGTCCTGACAACATTTTTTAAGTCTGTTGGACCCTCAAGGACAGGTAAGTCTATGCCAAATGTTGTAACTGGGCCAAAATCAAACGCCCAAAATTTTATGCATGTCCTTGTTATTTGCAAGTTTGATGAAGATCCAATCAGAAATGAAGTCTAACAGTCAGACAACATTTTCCCCATTATATGTCTACAGGAGCCTGAAAGGGCAAATAGCTCATGTAAATATGCTAATCTGGTCAAAAATTGAAGAGTATAATTTTATGCAAAATTGGATGAAGATCTGCTGAAAAGTAGTTGCTATCGCCCTGACATTTTCCCCTTTATATGTCTTTTGGACTTCTTTGCTTGCAATGGAAACCAAAGTTCTTACTAGATCTGCCCCAAAACCTAATACAGCCAACCTCCAACCCCAATGATGGTACCTGTGAAATTTGATCATTGGCCAACCGGTCTTGGGAGATATTCCTCTTCGAAAGTGTGGAGGCACAGACAGAAGAATGGATGATGTAGCCTTGATATATATATATATATATATATATATATATATATATATATATATATATATATATATATATATATATATATATATTCAAAGCTCACCTTGTAAGCCTTTGTTGTTATCGGCAAGTTTGATAAAGATTCAATCAAAATCAAGTTGCTATTGTCAGGGCAACATTTTGTCCATTATATGTCTACAGTAGACTTCAGGGAAAGTAACTCTCATGTGAAAGACCAATACGAAACAAGGCTTAATGACAGTCCTCATTATTTGCAAGGTTTAATGGCTGTCCACATTATGTACAAGTCTGATGAAGACATGACAAAAAAAGTTGCTATCATCACCACAACATTTTCCGAGTCTATGGGACACTCAATGGCTGGTGACTATAACGCCAACAGTCTAAACTAGGCTAAATTTAAACTCATCCCAGATTTTATGTCTGTCCGCATTATCAGCAAGTTTGATGAAGATCTAATCAAAGCTGAAGTGCTATCATCTGGGCAACACCTCCCCATTATGTGTCTAAAGGAGACTAAAAGGCAAGTTACTCATGTGAACAGTCTGATCTGTCTCAAAATCGAGCTTGTCCCAGATTTTACGGCTGTCATCATTACCTGCAAGTCTGATGAATATTCCATCAAAGATGAAATAGCTTTGTCGGGACAACATTTTCCAAAGTCTATGGGGCCCTCAAGGGACGGTAATTATCATGCAAATAGTCGATACTGATCCAATATCGAAATTGTCCTGAATTTTATGCATGGCCTTGTTAACTGCAAGTTTGGTGAGATTTGATAAAAAATATTAAGCAATTATCGTTGGGATAACAGTTTTCCTATTACATATCAATGTGAGACAACAAGACATGTAACTAAGTCTACATGACTCTCAAGGGCAGGTAACTTTTATGCCAATAGTTAAAACTGGGCCAAAATCCAACTTGTCCTAGATTTTATCCATGTCCGTCTTCATTAGAAATGAAGTCTCTATCAGCCTGACAACGTTTTTGCCATATTACGTCTATGGGAGCCTGAAAAGGCAGGTAACTCATGCAAATAGTTGGATCTGGTTGAAAACTGAAGTGTAAGATTTTATGCCCAGCGTCAATAACAGCAAGTTTGATATAAATCTGACCAAAATAAAGTCTCTATTGCACGCGACATGGACAATATTTTCTCCATTATATGTCTATGGGACATTTTGGTTGCCGTAGCGACCAATGTTTTCACTGGATTTCCATGAAAAGAGATGCTCCACCAGAGGCTGGCTATAGACGAGAATTTTTAAAGATCGACCTGCAGACTGTGTGCAGATATAACTGATTAAAGGTGCTGATGGAGAACTGACGGATGGACTGCCTTGAGCCTTCAGCCCAGGTGAGCTAAAAAAAAAAACCTGCAGTTCTACAAAGTTTCATCACTAAACTATCTCATGTATGTTATCCAGGGCTCGAGATTTTCTCTTCATTTAGCTCGTTCTATAAGGCAAGTGGTCTCAAATTGTTACGCACTTAATTAACCTGTATTCGTCCTTAGTCTTACATTTGGTACTAAAACCAGACCGGTCCATAAATTCATGGAAGTAGTTCAAATACTGAAGCGTGTTTTCACTGTTACTGTTTTGCTGCGGAATAGTAAACTCTAACAGAAACCTTCCGGAATTGATATTTTAACTTGTGAGCGGATTTTGACACAATAACATAAAATCTTTTCGTGACATTTTGGAGTGATTTTTGGAGTGATTTTTAAAACTTTGTAATTATGCGAGCTGATCCAAGTTGTTCACAAAATATTTACCCTTACTGCCAAAAAAACATACTTGTCCTGTCCGGCAAGTCGTTTGATTTTTTTCACTTGCCTTTAACGAACATCTCCTCATAAATATGAGCCGACGAGTGCTAATTTCAAGAATTAGTTATTACATTATAACCAATGCCATTCTCTGCAATGAAAAGATTTCATATAAACAGTTCTTTAATTTGACAAAACAATTTGTCATGTTAGCAGTCTCACTTCAGTGAATATATTTTTTACAATGGTAGTTCATCTACAAAGTCTTTGAAGTAGGTCCACTAATACGTTGAACCTCTGCATCAGAGTTAATCCAATGGCTTATAGAGCTATTTGGATTGAACTGATCCAGGTCTGGTCCAGTAGTAGCCAAGTTCATTAACATGCACATTGACATTTCTGCTCTTTATTTGTGATTATGTTCATTTTACCAATACAGTAATAATTATACTGTTGTTGGATTAACTCATGCTGGTCCTCATGTAAAATGTCTTTTAGATGTTGGAGCCGATTGGATAGATCCAATTTCCCATATCTGGAGAGGCTGGTTTTGTCACTGGCTAACAGCTGGTACTAGAAAGCAGAAAAAACACCTCAGGGGCTCCACGTTGAAGATGGAAAACCTGCAATTAAAAAGGATATTTTTTCTTATTAGTCTATTGTTCATTTAGGATGAGACCTTTCAAATAAGGGGTGTACTGTTCAAGGAAAAACAATTGCTCCAGAAGGAAGAAGCAATTTCTTTCCTTTAAGAGTAGTACTTCAACGGCAGGGGGATCTCTTTTGGATGTCACCTACAATCACCTACAGGGACAAAACAGCAAAGTTTCAGGTTTTTCACGCTTACAATGTATATGCATAATGTATAATATAAATATATGTTCAATAAAGAAATCTGTCACTTGTTTGTTCCATATTTATAAGTTTAGAATAAAACCGTTAAACTATAATACCCCGCCATAACTGCGTCATGGGCAAATTAGTCTGTCAACCACTGATGAAATTCGCCCATTAGCCAGAAATCCTTAATATCAATGCATGTACCAAGTTTGGTTAAAACCCCTTGATAGTTACACAAGTTATTGTCAGGAAACGAAAATACGGGCATTTCTTGGGCAGATAACTCAGTCAAAATTAGAAGAAATTAGCCCATTAGCAATCCAAAACAAAATCTCTAAAATAGCAATGCACATACCAAGTTTGGTAAAAGTCCATTGATGTTTACTCAAGTTATCATCCCGAAACTAAATATGGACGGACGGATGTACGACTTACAGTCGCACAGACAGACACACGGACGTCCAACCTGAAATCATAATATCACGCCACTATCGTGCGACGGGGTATAAAAAGTGATGCATGGTTCATTTGATAAAATCAAAAAGTGAAAACAGAGGGATTTCCATGTCAGATATATTTCTGCTTACCATTTCTGAACATAACTGAGCATGTTATCAATGATCTCTGTGATAAAGGTTTCTTTTGGCATATCCACTTTCAGTTCAAATGTCTTGAAGGTCTTCGGTGGCTCGCTGTAAACCAAATAGAATTCCTGAAAGATATCATCACATATATCTGTAACAAAAAAGGTAAGAGAAAAGTCCAACGAGTGCCACAATCACAAACCGCAGCCCTTCCCAGACCCCAAGAGGAAGAGGAAACCGACAAATCCAAACAAGCACAAACAGAACAAACGTATGAAAAGCACTAAGATTAGCTCTCTCTTCCCTAAGCAAGGTAATCGCAATACTAAAAGGACTGAAAAACACAAGAACAAAATGACACACGGAAAGACATACAACAAATCGCCCCGTAGAATAAACCACAAGGCAACAAAGAGTAAGACTAACACCGGGAGCACCGCCTTAGAACGGTCAGTAGAGCAAACCACCGGGGGGTTTAAAGCACTTTTACAGCTAACTAACTTCACCCTGGGTCCCGATGCTACTCTTAATACAGAAATACATAAAAATTCGGTTCGCATAAAGGCTCCCAACTCAGTCAATGCATCAAAGCGAAAACATAAACATCAAATTAAACAAACCTAAAACTTTAAACACTTTTGGGGGAGTATTTTGTGACAATTTAGGCTCTCAGCAGCCGGTGGCTGTGAAGTTTCAACCACAAAACCTGTAAAGGCCGCCTGGAAGAAGTTCAAGGAGTTGCTACCAGTTCTCTCTTCTTGCCACCTCTCTTTCAAGACATGTGCCCGCGTGTACAGCTCTTGTGTGCGGAGCGCAATGCCCCATGCCAGTGAGACTTGGCAACTGACAAAGCCAAACCGCCAAGGTCTGCAGCGAAATGTCAAAGCAATGATCAGACAGCTCTGCAATGTCAATCCGCAAGACATTGTCACCACCAAATCCAATGAGCGACTTGCCCAGCCTGGCATTCAGGATCTGGATCTCATTCTGAAGGAGAGAAGGATGATATGGAGATGTAGAATGCTCTAAAGGTGCAGTCAAGACAGCCTTTGACATACAGGTTGATGGAAAGCGAGGCCCTGGGAGGCCCAAGATGATATGGAAGCAGCTGACAGAGGGATTGCAGAGAGTTGAAGCTCTCAACTATCTAGCATCATAGCTGGAGAGCTGGTGTTAGATCTGCCATGTGTGGCTGTTCAGCAAGCCAGCTACCTGAAAGGGGGCCCACTGATGTGGAGGTTTCCCCTGTACCTGCATGTTACACAAAAATCTGATGATGATAATGAAAAAGAAAAAAAAATATCTTTGAATTATCACAGAACAGTCCCTTTAGCAATTCCTGTGAAGAAAATACAAAAAGTACAATATTCCAAGCAGTTTAACTGTTAAATCTTATCAATACGTATCTGCATGCCAAACTTTATTGTTTAACCACTTCATCAGGAGCACTCCCTGGATTTTTCTCTTACCTTTTTTTTTTAGAACATTCAATTATTTTCTCTTATCTGGAGCCCTGAAATCCTATATTCTTTAATGAGTAGTTTACATTAATTATACCCAGTTGTATCTGACAGATTTATTGGTTAGGTCTTGTCGATATGTATCTGCGTGCCAAAAATATTCTAAGAGGTTTAAAAGTTATAGGATTTTCACAAACTGAATACAAATGGACAGGGACCCTCTACAGGACTATTTCTAAAGAAATATTATATCTATTTGTAAAGAAATCTTATATCTGATTACACCCTTTATCCATATCTGTTGGTCATCTCTCTTATCCAGAGCCCTTAGGACCTTCAACTGTTTTTTTCTTTTATCTGGAGCCCTGGAAACATCCATGTCTCTCTCTCCCTTTTTTTTTTTAATTAGGAGAACACATTTATTATACTCAGTTCCATTTGAAAATTTCATAGAAACAGTAATGCACTTTAATCAGAGTGACCAAGCTAAAGATGTTTGGAAGAATAAACTGCCTTCAGCATTCAGACTCATGGCATACATGTAATTTTTTATGATCTGGCGTAAAACTCCTGATTTTTCACCTCTCTTTATGACCTCCCGCTAAAGAAGCCGACCCTCCCGCAAAGAAAAAATACCTGTATTGAGTTTTTCAGACCTACCATTTCAAGGTACTTTATGTCTTACTGCCATCAAAACACATGTAATTAAATATTGTGACAAAGTTTTCGAAAGATCAGGGAGAAATCTGTTTTGGTCTATAAAAAAATCGAGGTTTTAAATAAATTGAAATCCAGACAATTTCGTGCTTTTAGTCTGTCTACTTATGATTTTCCACGCTTTACACTACACTCCCTCATAATCTTATAAAAGAAAAACTAAATGATTTAATTGAATGGACATTATCTAGAGAAGAGTCCCTCTATCTTGCATGTAATGTAAGAAATGCTTTTATCACTTCTGAAGTGCATAAAAATTACACATTATGGACATGTCAGAAAATGTGTGAAGCTCTCACCTTTCTACTTGACAATATTTATATAAGATTTGGTACTAAGTTATTTAGACAAATTTCGGGTATTCCGATGGGTACGAATTGCGCACCCCTTGTGGCTGATTTGTTCTTGTTTTGTTATGAAAGAGACTTCATGATGTCTCTTTCCGTTGAAAACCAATCTGAAATCACTCAAGCATTTAGCTTGACTTCAAGATATTTGGATGATTTATTGAATATTGACAATACCTACTTCGATGGTTTAATCAGTCAAATTTACCCCCAGAACTTCAGTTAAATAAAGCTAATTTTTTGATCTCGAAGCCGCGTTTTTGGATTTACATTTATCTATTGTAGATGGGTTTGTTTCCTGCAAAATTTATGATAAACGCGATGATTTTGATTTTGAAATTGTAAATTGTCCTTTCTTGGATGGCGATGTTTCTCGTGCGGCATCCTACGGTGTTTATATTTCACAATTAATTCGATTTGCCAGAGTTTCTAGTCATGTAACGGACTTCAACACTCGTAATAAATTGTTAACTGCTAAACTTCTTAATCAGGGTTATCGGTATCATAAACTACGTAAAGCATTTTCTAAGTTTTATAGACGTCATTCCGATTTAGTTTTAAAATTCAATGTTGGGCTCTTCTGCAACAAGGCCTATCGGAACCAGAATTTTATGGTGACTTTGTGTATAAATTCAGAAAAAAAATATATGCTTGCAATGACTTCAGTACCCAATTTCGTAAAATAATTCTTGGACATAAAAAAAATTGGGTACAACATAAATGTTATACGGCAGACTGCATGTATTGTTGTTAACCCAATCACGGTTAGTAACTTTGCTTCCCTCTTTAACTGCACGCCGGCGGGTTAGGCCCCAGATTCGATGATGGTTCCTGCATAAAAGCTTACTTTTAATTTAATTTTGGGTAATGTTGGTTGGTATTTGATGTTCCATCTTTGTTCGGGCCCACCGGAGTCTAACTGTTGGTTTTCTTTTGCTCCAGCATTTCAATTGTTTCGTGCTGTCGAGTCTTCATCGTGGTTTCATCTCTGTAATTAGTTGATTTTTTGTGTTCTCGGAGATGTAGCACTGATGAGTTAAGAAGCCTTCATGCGGACTGAACAAATTATATGTCTAAACCGCGGCAGAAGTAAGAGGCGAGGATTGTGGCCACGAAAAATCGATTTAAAGCCCCAGTGAAATACTTTTCACTGACCGTTCCAAGGCGGTTCTTCTGTCTTGGTTTATAGTTCGTCTTTGAATGTGTGTGTCGCTTACATCTTTTTGTTTTGGATAGCCATTTGGCCACTTTGTGGGAAAGTAACTGTCCGTTTGTTTTTTTGCTAGTGATGTTTCCATTAGAGTCTAGTTATTTCGTATTTGTGTTTCTTTCCCTTTGATGTCTCTGATGAGAGGTGTGGGATAATTGTATCGATTCCTGATCATTGCCTTACCATCTATTTTACCCTTATGATAATCCAATACTGAGGTATTTGTAGCCAGTCTACCTGTGGAAATGTTTACCACGAACAGCAACCTTTCTGTTTTTTTGTTTTTTTTTTCTAAACATGACAGCTGTTGTGTGCAAGTATCAACTGTGTTAGATAATTGATATATTTTTACATTGATAAATTGGATGAAATGGTCAGTTTAAGTGGTAGTAATTAGCACAGATAGATAGCTATCAACAACAGTTATCCCTTTTAACTGGTGCTACTAGAAATTTAAACTGGAAAAAAAGAAAACGGATCTTATTTTGTTCATACAAAGTACTCGTGACCCGATCGGCTACGCAGGCTACTCTGAATAATAAAACTGCTAATATTGTATATAAAGAATGTCAGGCCTTGTAAGTCTGCACAATAAATAAAATATACCCTTATCGGACCACGCACATGCCCACATTCATCTGGATCTGCCCCTTTCACATGTGTGATCAGGTACTTATTTTTTACTTGTCGGAACAGTTATTGTAAGCATGTCAATGACTTTGCACAGGATTAACTGACAGGTAGACTCGTGATCCGCAAACTGCAACTTACTGCTTGGCCAAGATCGAGGGCAAGATACGATGACCTTGACCAGCCTGCGCATAAAATGTTTGAAAAGGCTCTCTCTTTCTAGGCCCTGCAAACTCTGTCAAGCAAACTGCATAAGTCCTGATCATAATAAGCGGATGCGACGCCCTGCCCTATTTTTGGCTATTTTTCTTTTTTTTTTTTTTTTTTTTTTTTTTGAATCCGTAATATACCTTTTTTGGTTTAAGTATTTAATGAGCACACAATTTTCCGGTATAGCAACAAGGAAAATTGTACCTTATAATCTGTACGAAATACAGATCCAGATCAGCCTGCACCTAAAAAAATGGAATTCTGATTTGTTTTTGGGTTCTTCCAAATCAAGTTTACAAATTACATAGATCCTCAATTGACTGCGAGGGTGCGTCTACCCGTGTGGGTCGGTCACTGTTTTGGTCAGTGGCATAAGCGGCAAGGTACTTTTGTAAATTGTTGGTGAAGTACCCGTTAAATTGTGTCCTCTCAGGCTGTTAGAGTCGTCTCCAAATAACAAAGTTGCAGCAAAGCCAGAGCACAGAACACAATAATTTATTATGCAATGCAACATTTATGGTTACAGCCTTTCAACAGTATTTCAGTCATACCTGGACAATTGAAGGTTGAACATGGTATACAAGTTCAGGACAGTGAAAGGATGAACATGGTTTTATATCCCATTCAACCACATTACACCTTTTTCAACAATATTTCAGTCATATCAAGACAATGAAAGGATAAGCATGTGAATATCATATATGGTTATAGCCTTTCAACAGTATTTCAGTCATACAATGTACATGGACAATTGATCAAGACAATGAAAGGATGAACATGGTTCATAAAAGGGTGAATATTATATATGGTTATAGCCTTTCAACAGTATTTCAGTCATACATGGACGATTGAAGGGTGAACATGTTATACAAAAGAAACCATCATGATTATGCATTGACCTTAGTCTGACACCATACATTGACAAAACATTTTACAGTGGTCTATCTATCTATCTGCCGTTACACCTTAACCTCCGAAGAGGACTTCAGATGGGGTTCCGGTAAAACCGTGCTAAAGGGGGTTAGTTGAATAAAAGGGGTGATAGAAAAGTAGGTGAAATGAGTTTGTACAGAGCGATCAAGAGTGTAAATATAGTTAAAAGATAACAAGAAGCATCTTTTAAAAAGAAGATAAGCGACGAAAAATAGCAGATAATTGTTGGCATTTTTTTCAATATTATAATAGAGGTTCTTGAAACGAAGGCCACTTTACACCCGAAACTTTGTTAGTTTCCTTGTCAAAATCACACGACACTCTAAATAACATTGGATACGAAATTGATATCTAATTTCACCGCCTTTCTTCGCACGATAGCTTCTCATTGTCATTTAGCATGCCGCAATATGGAATGACTGTCGCAATCCTTAAAGTCACAGGAAGCCTGATTGCAATCACACACCACTCTAAATAACACTGGATACGAAATTGATATCTAATTTGACCGCCGCACGCGCCTTTCGTCGCACGATAGCTTCTCATTGTCATTTAGCATGCCGCAATATGGAAGGACTGTCGCAATCCTTAAAGTGCTAGGAAGCCTGATTGCAACCTGTCTTTTGGGGTCCGTGTCTGTTCACCTGAACATTCTGACTCGCCACTGGTCAACATTTAACGAATGTTTTATGGCTTTGATACGCAGACCACATATTTCTTGGTATAAGCAAAAGGGCCTGCTCACTTTGCACAGTTGCAAGTATTAAAAATTTTCTTTCTATCTGAATTAGGGTCCTAAACATGCTAAAACAAAGCAAACAAAATTTCGTTTTATCTTCTAATGTTGAGAACATGAACGAAAAATTCGTCATAATTTTGTACCATTTGATTTCCCGCTAGGTCCAGCAAATAGGCATATGATTTATCCTTTCTGGTTCCGTTGGAACATCCCAAAATCATCCACAAACAACACTAAAACTATACAAACCATACCCAAAAACACATTTTAAACTTCTTGAGTCAGAAGTCAAACAGTTGAAAATCAAACATGAATAAATATTAGTTGATTAATTATCTACATACATTAAAGAAAGTGAACGAAACATTTCTACTTAGCTTTTGATGGTTAAAGGCGCCCTACCTAACGATTGTCTTGTTTGTTCCATAGTATGCAAGATGTGAATATCTATAATGGGTCGGCTTCTTTGGATGTGAAATTAAAGGGCCAAAAGTTTATTCCTCCTTTCTTTTATTTATTTGTTTGTTCTTTGTTTGCTCATGTTATCGTTCGTGAATACCGAGTGCGTGCGTTTAAGAAAAAGAAAGTCACAAGCAGGTCCAGTGGAAGAGTGAGTGGGTGCCAGACAAAACGTTTTTTTTTTTTTTTTTTTTTTCTTTTTTTTTTTTTTGTTATTGCAAAGATCCTGCTCACTCTGTGGATGCACATGCACCTGCTGATCTGGAACTTTGATGGTCATATATATTTTTGGACGCCGGCACATATTTCATGTGAGCCTTTTTTCTACTGTAAAGACCCAAAGGCCTTGATCAGACTGCGCAGATGCGCATGCTGATCTAGAACTTTGCTGATCAGATGTTTTATGGGCATAACTTTATATTTCATTTAAGTTTGTTTTGTTTTTGCAAAAGTCCTGACCCGCCCATTTCACTTACGTTTATCTGCTGCAAAGACCCAGATCGAACTGTATGGAAGCTCATTATACTGAGCTACCAAACATCTTTGATACCACATTCCACTTGAGATAATAAATAAGCAAAGTAATTTAGAGATAAAGATAGATAAAATTAGTGGTTTGGTGTGAAATTCTAAAAAAAATAAAGTGGTTTGGGGTACTTTGGGGTTGTTTGCGGTGATTTGGTGTGTTTCAATGGACTAATCCTTTTTTACGAAAGCACATTCGCGCCATGTACATGATTATTCCTAACAAATTGTTGTTCTAAATAGGGGTTTGGACTTTCAAAACTTGACTTCGGCGTGAACTTAAAGATCATATTGTAAAGATGATTTAAAATGCGCGCAATGAAAGTTAAATCAAAGAATGTTTTCAAAAATAACCATTTCATGAGATTTATCATCGCTTCAAGGCACGTACATTCTTCCATACAGAGGCTGACAGACTTAGGTCACATATGATCTTATAAGACTTCGTCTAAAAACAGTTTCTGGTATCTAAGGTATTGAATGGACTACCTGGCAGACAGCTGTACTAAACTGTGCCAGGGTAGGGAGGACAGATATGTGGGCTGGTAGGGCATTCCAGTGGATGATAGTGCGGAGAGAGTATGCTAACTTGTAGTAGTCTTTCAGATTCGAGATCTGTCTGTAAGCAATAGAATGAGTTCTTGTAGACGGACGAGTGTTCCGGACCAGGTGGTCAGTAACAGGTAGCGCAACAAGGTCATATGCTTATATAGAAGGACCAGCCGACTGTCAATGCGTCGTTGGTCAAAGGTGCGCCAGTTGAGATCCTGAAGCATAGCAGAGACGCTAGATATATATCGGTAGTCTCTGGTTACCCATCTGTTATATAACAGGGTGTTCAATTATTTTAAACATCATGTTTACTATGTTTCCATAAATAGCTTTATTTACTATGTTTCAAAAATAACTTTCTGGAACAACATGTTTACAATAACATGATGTTTACGATTCTGGACTGAGTTATTTTTGGCATGTCATGGAAGATTTAGAAGTTTAATGATTGGAACTGGAAAATAAGAGATGCTTGTAGTAGATTCTTTTTCTAGAACGTTCTTTGACATTATATAAGGAGAGACGATTTTCATCTGGGCATCTTTGTATACTTTCACTGGAAATTATTCTATACTGGATTACTTTAATATCTTATTCATTCTGGACTTGAATTCTGAATTCAGGAACTTTAAATCGTGGGATCAGAAACTGATATTCAAAGGATTTGTTTTATAAATTCTTGTGGATTATTTTTGAGGGACTTTGTGACATAAACTTGAAAGGTACTGTTAACTTACATTCTTTTGTTTTGAAACTTATCTTATTTTTTTTTGTGAATAAATATTGTTAATAATTTAAAGCTTGTTGCTGGTTTCACTTTCATTTCTTTCTCGTTACGCCTGGCTCGTAACACATCTAGCGGCCCTTCGCTGGACTGATTCAAGTTTGTAGGAGTCTGAAGCGGTGTAGGGGGACTACACATTAAAAGCATATTCTAACTGTGGGCGGACAAGAGTTTTGTATGCAGTGGCTTTCAGATCCCTGTTGTGGACCCGAATATTGCGCTTTATATAGCCTAGAGTCTGGTTTGTCTTTTTACTGATTTTATTAATATGGTCTGTCCCTCTGAGGTCTTCCGAAATGGTGACCCTTAAGTATTTAGCAGAGGGTACACTGTCTTATACACAGCCATGAAGACAATAGTCAGTCTGAAAGCGGTTTTTACGTCGGGTCACATGAATGCCCTGGCACTTTGAGGAATTAAAAGTCATCTCCCAGAGTTTTCCCATATTTCGAGTTTCTCAAGATCTTTCTGGAGAATCTCTGAGTCTGTCTGGGCATTGAGAGCAAGGTACATGGCTTTGTCGTCTGCGAATAACCTTACTTTGGACTTTACCTGATCCGGGAGGTCATTAATGTAGGCCAGAAACAACATGGGGCCGAGAACCGAGTCCTGCGGGACACCGGAAGAAACTGGGGTGCTGTCCAAATTTGATCCTTTAAGTATAACTGATTGTGTCCTGTTGTCAAGAAATTCTTTTATCCAGTTTAGTGTGTTCCCCCTTATAAAGTGAAAGTGTAGTTTCAAAAGCAATTTCCCATGTGCAACTTTATCAAAAGCTTTACTAAAATCAAGGAGGATAAGGTCAGTTTGTCTTCCAGATTGCATGTTTTAGCGAGTTCATCTACTAGCATAATCAGTTGTGTCTCGCAGGATCTCTTTTCCCGGAACCCATGTTGTAGTTCAAACAGGATATTTTGTTCAGTGAAGTGTTTGGAAATCGTGGAAGCCACAACATGCTCAAGCACTTTGCAGAGGACACAGGTTAGGGATATAGGGCGATAGTTGGCAGGGTCTGATTTCTCTCCTTTCTTAAAATAGGAGAAACATTTGCTTCTTTCCAGATGGAGGGGAGCTTTCCTGTGTCGAGAGATCTTTGGTAGATAAGCTGAAAAATGGGGGCAAGTTCTTTGTGAAGGGTCTGCAGGACTATGGGTTTGAGTTTGTCAGGCCCAGCGGCCTTGTGGAGGTTTAAGCCTTTGAAGAGTTTTTCAATACCTTGGGCAGAAATTTGGATATTAGGCATTGGGGATGTGGGCTGGGCTGGAATGAGAGATTTATTCCTGAGTCATGTAAGTCCTGCAGGGTTCTCTGGGCAAGTTGCTTGAGACTTGTTGGGCTCTTTGGGCTAAAAACAGAGCTGAATTGGCCATTAAGACCATTTGCTTTGTCTGAATCTTCTGAGAATGTTTTGCCATTGGCTTGCAGTAACGATATTCCACGGTTGTGACCTTGAGAGGAGTGTCAGGGTCATCTGTATCATCTTTTATACCTAATATGTCTTGCAGGTACTTTTGATAGGCCCGGTCTGAAACTCGCCGTATAAGTGTTTTTGATCTAGAAACTTCTTCTGGTCATCTGGTCTGCCTGACCTAGACCAGTGTTTGTATAACTTATATCTTTTCCTTATTAACCGGCAAATTTCCCTGGTTTATCCAAGGAAAATCGTCTCTAGTCCCGCTTTCCTTGTAGGGATGTATTCGTCAATCCCCTGCTGAGGTCTGCCAGCAAACTTATCCCACAGAGTTTGACTGTCTGTGGTAGCAGGGTCTGACTGCAGTTCAGTAAGTAGTTGCTTAAGCTGGTCCCAGTCAGCCTTTTTATACAGGGGAATGTCACGAGGGACTTGCTTTACGACCTCAGGGCGACTATTAACTTCTGCGAGAATGATATCATGGTCTGACAGACCAGGCAAGATGGTGACTTTTTGACAATATTTACTTTGAGCAAATGGTGGACCGCATATACCCTACAGAACTCCAATTAAAAAGAGCAAATTCTTCTGATACCGAGACACTTTTTTTTTTATTTGAAGCTATGTATATCTAATGGTACAGTTTCCACCAAAATTTATGATAAACGGGACGATTTTGTTTTTGATATAGTCATTTTTTTCTTTTCTAGGTGGCGCTGTCCCCCGGCGTACCTCATACGGAGTATACATATCTCAACCTATTAGATTCGCCAGAGCTTCTTCAAATCTTAATGATTTTAACTACCGTAATAAAGCCCTTACTGCCAAACTTCTTAGGCAGGGCTATCGTTATTTTAAACTTCGTAAGGCGTTTTCGACATTTTATCGCAGACACAGTGCCTTGTTAGAAAAATACAGCGTCAGTCTGAAAACACTTCTGCAACAAGGTATATTGGAACCAGAATTTTACGGTGACTTAGTGTACAGATTTAAAAAAAAAAATGTAGGTAAATCTAACTTTTCGGAGCAATTCAGAAAACTTATTAACCGTTAGAAAAGAATTGGCTATAGCTTAGATATTATGCGGCAGACTGCATGCCTAGTTGTCAACCCAGTCATTGTTGATGGCTATGCTTCACTCTTTAATTGCACGACGGCGGTTCGGGCCTCAGACTCAATGACGGTCTCTTCGTAAAACTTTAACCTGTGGGTTGGGGCTTGACGATATGTCTTTGGCTTGGCCCGCCGTGGTTCAACTATTGGTTTTCATTTACTCTGGCATACAGTAGAATTAGCCATGAGTGCTTGTCTTTGTTTATTATAGTGATTATTTTGATTTTTTTTTTTTTTTTTTTTTTGTTTTTGCTTTGATGCTTGGACTGAGTTGGGAGCCTTTAAGCGAACTGAATTTTATGTATTTCTGTATTAAGAGTAACATCGGGACCCAGGGTGAAGTTAGCTAGCTGTAAAAGTGCTTTAACCACTCCCCCACCCCCGGAGGTTTACTCTACTGACCGTTCTAAGGCGGTGGTCCCGGTGTTAGTCTTACTCTTTGGTACTCTGTGGTTTATTCTGTGGTTTATTGTTGTATGTCTTTCTTTGTGCCATTTTGTTCTTGTGTTTTTTCAGTCCATTTATCTTTGCGAATATCTCGCTTGGGGAAGAGAGAGCTAATCTTAGTGCTTTTCGTATAATTGATCGATTTGCGCTTGTTTGGATTTGTCGGTTTCCTCTTCCTCTTGATGTCTGGGAAGGTCTGCGGTTTGTGATTGTGGCACTCCCTGGACTTTTCTCTTACCTTTTTTTATTGACAAATGTAGGGTAGTGGTCTACAGTACGAAAAAAAAAAAAAACAAAAAAAAAAAAAAAAAACAGATCTGATCTTTTTTTTTTTTCTTTTTTTTTTTTTCTTTTTTGTCATACTATAGACCACTGTAAAATGTTTTAATTGTCACTGATCTTATTACTAAAACTTAATATTTCTGAACGCAAAAAATGTCCCTCTTTTCAACCAGGATCTCCTCCTTAAACTTGCAGATCTCTCAGTTTGTGCCCCAAAAAATTTCACATGTATGACATGGGAGAATCAACTTCTTTCATCAGTAATTCACCATATACAACAATTGCTCCCCATCTCTCCTCCCACCCTTATGAGGATGGATAGTGGACAGCGTGGTAGTCACCTTTTGAGTTTACTGGCAGTACCGGGTAAATGGTAAATGCAGGGCTTGTGATAGTGAGCAAACATAACCTAGTTTAATTTATTACTATTAAGAGCGGGGCAATGGCACTCAGCAGGACCCCAATTGATGAACTTTTAGTAGGGCTGTGAAAAATGGAAAAGCGATGTTCCCCCTATTCTATGTAGGTAGGGGACCAGTGGTTACAAATTACTGGTGCATAACTAAGACACCTGGAAGTGTAAACAGCCTTATGCAGTCATAAACAGGATCCATTAAGTGATCAAGCATAAGATGTTTGGAAGTATATCCGAAATCAGTTTGAGAAAATCGCTATAACTTTTAAACCGCTAGTATAGTGATGTCGAGTTACAATAATCTTGCACTTGTTTTTCCTGGAGCTCTTCATGCTCCTGGTGATTATTGCAAGGATGAAAGTAAGAAAATAAACCCACGACCATATTATTTTATTCCCATCTGAACTACTAGCTTAAAAGTATTCCCATTGTTGATTTTAATGTGAAATCTTGAAAATAATTCATCTTTAGCCATACAAAAAGCGGTCATCATAACACTGTCAGTGTTGTTTTTTCTACTTTCGTTTCAAGCGGATGTCACGTTGCGCGCATGGCATTACGGTCTTCTGGAAAAAGCGAACATACGCACCGAAAATATCGGAAATATTGATGAAACCATTGTGTGTTTTATTCTTACCTTAATATCTCGCCTATATATGATTTTTATTTGTTTTTAGCATGAAAAAGTGATGTATGAGTTTAACAGCTGCTGTCACCGGGCGATTGTAAACAAACGCTGAAAACGGAAGTGACGTACTTACCGGTTCACATTCACAACTTCCGGTTACACAAAAAATTCAGCCTTAGTATAGCAATTTGAATAGAACAGAATATCCTTTATCATAAAGCAACCAACTCCCGTTGTTGCCGCGAAGCGGCAACGACTCGTTGATTGGTTGCTATAAAACAAACATCCTTTAATATTTGTTTTCTTGACCTATCGGAAGAATTTCGTAGGGACTTAAAAACGAGCTCGAGTCATCCAAGGTAAACGAGCCATCGATGTTCGAGTCATCGAGGTTTTACTGTCTTTTGCAGCACTTTACATCCGATTTATTAGTTAAGCGCGTTCATGCATGTTTCGCTTAGTGTCTGACAAATAACGAACGACACACAACATCGTTCCAGATAAAAGGATATATAATAATAATAATAATAATATATATTATCTATTTAATCTAATATATATATATATATATATATATATATATATATATCTGGAGCGATGCTGTGTGTTGTTATTATATTTTCTTATTTCTCGAAGTAAATGTTGTGGGTACTCGACGAGGCACAGCCTTCCCGAGGTACTAAACAATGAGCAACGATTAGGGACAACACAAACACCACATATGAAAAGTATAATTAAAGAAACCACAGACACACAAACAATGAAAAACTGAACTACAACAGAGAAAACGCCTTGTAACGTTCAGTAGGAAAACTACTGGGGGTTGGGGTTTGAGGATTTTAAAGCAGATTTACTTGCGCGAAAACTCATACTTAATTCTGATGCACTCAAAGTAACAAACGTACCATTACAAAAACATGCAATTTCAAACAAACTGAACTTTTTCTACCAAAAATGAAAATTTTCAGATAAAAGTTCCGATATTTTCATATTTCTGATCAAAACATAGATTGTGAGTACTCCTTGGCGAGGCGGTTCTAACGAGTACCCAAAATCTATGTTTTTGAGAAAAAATAAGAAAAATAATGTATACACCTGTAAACCCAAATTGTACTATATAAAAAAAAGGGAAGAGAAAAGTCCAGGGAGTGCCACAATCACAAACCGCAGCCTTTCCCAGACCCCAAGGAAGAGGAAACCAACAAATCTAAACAAGCACAAACCGAACAAACGTACGAAAAGAACTCAGATTAGCTCTCTCATCCCCAAGCGAGGTAATCGCAACACTAAATGGACTGAAAAACACAAGAACAAAATGACACACGGAAAGACATACAACAAATCGCCTCGTAGAATAAACCACAAAGCAACAAAGAGTAAGACTAACACCGGGACCACCGCCTTAGAACAGTCGGTAGAGGAAACCACCGGGGGGTTTAAAGCACTTTTACAGCTAACTAACTTCACCCTGGGTCCCGATGCTACTCTTAATACAGAAATACATAAAAATTCGGTTCGCTTAAAGGCTCCCAACTCAGTCAATGCATCAAAGCGAAAACATAAAAATCAAATTAATCACTACAATAAACAAAGACGAATACTCATGGCTAATTCTACTGTATGCCAGAGTAAATGAAAACCAATAGTTGAACCAAGCCAAAGACATATCGTCAAGCCCCAATCCACTGGTTAAAGTTTTACGAAGAGGCCGTCATTGAGTCTGAGGCCCGAACCGCCGTCGTGCAATTAAAGAGTGAAGCATAGCCATCAACAATGACTGGGTTGACAACTAGGCATGCAGTCTGCAGCATAATATTCAGGCTATAGCCAATTCTTTTATAACGGTTAATAAGTTTTCTGAATTGCTCCGAAAAGTTAGATTTACCTACAATTTTTCTAAATCTGTACACTAAGTCACCGTAAAATTCGGGTTCCGATATACCTTGTTGCAGAAGTGTTTTCAGACTGACGCTATATTTTTCTAACAAGGCACTGTGTCTGCGATAAAATGTCGAAAACGCCTTACGAAGTTTAAAATAACGATAGCCCTGCCTAAGATTTTTGGCAGTAAGGGCTTCATTACGGTAGTTAAAGTCATTAAGATTTGAAGAAGCTCTGGCGAATCTTATAAGCTGGGATATGTATACCCCTTATGAGGTACGCCGGGGGACATCGCCATCCAGAAAAGGGAAATTGATTACATTAAAATCAAAATCGTCCCGTTTATCATAAATTTTGGTGGAAACTCTACCATTAGATATACATAGATTCAAATCCAAATAAGGTGTCTCGGTATCAGAAGAATTTGCTCTATTTAATTGGAGTTCTGTAGGGTATATCCGGTCCACCATTTAGTCAAAGTAAATATTGTCAATATTTAATGAATCGTCAAAGTATCTTGAAGTTGAATTGAAAGCCTCAATAATGTCAGCCTGATTTTCACGTGAGAGAGACTTCATGAAATCTCTCTCATAACAAAAAAGAAACAAATCTGCAACAAGAGGAGCACAATTAGTTCCCATCGGAATACCAATAGTTTGTCTATAAAGTTTAGTTCCAAATCTAATAAAATATTATCCAAAAGATAAACAAGGGCATCACAGACGTTTTGACACGACCATAATTTGTGATTATTATATACATCAGAAGTGAAAAAAGCACATTCTTCGTTGCAAGCCAAATATTGGGTATTCTCCCGAATAAACATTCGGTTAATTAAATCAATAAGTTTATCTTTTATAAGATGATGAGGTAACGTAGTATACAGTGTAGAAAAATCATATGTAGACAATTCAGAAGCCTGAAAGTTTTTAGATTTAAATTTATTGAGAACATCATTAGAATTTTTAATTGACCAAAAATAGTTAATTCCGTCCCTTTCGTAAACAGTATCATAGTATCTAATCCAATGTTTTTTAACAGCAGTAAGGCATTAAGTTAGCAGTTTGGACAAAACAGTAGTCGTACAAGAACTAGAATTAGCAATGAAACGTGCTTTATAAGGTCGTTTATGAAGTTTCGGTAACCAATATAACGTAGGAAGTCTGTCTTGCTTTTCTTTAATATCACTGCAAACTTAGCAGTAATATCGATAGAATGGGTATTGACAATAGATCTCTCGTCAGTAGCAATCCGTTCATATGTTTTGGTACTACCAAGTTCTTGTTTTAGAGTATTGATATAATAAAGTATATAACATTGGGGTTTCAGGGGGTCAAAATTATATAGGCATGCTTTCGTAATGAACACCACAGTAAAGCACATATAATCACAAACACTCTGGTGGAACAAAACAAAGGTCTTAATGGCGATGTGAGGCCTGAATTAAGCAGCAAAAGGGGTGGCTATGTTCTCTTATTGTGACTCTTCCTTGACATCTTCTGTACTATTGGTGCTAGAAGTGACTAACAAAATTAAAGATGGTTAAAAACTGCAAAATTCTGGCAATTCCTGTTGACTTTTACATACTCCTATTTTCACTAAATACTAAGTAAGCATTCTTTATAAATCTATAATGTAAGCATTCTTTATCAATCGGGGTAACTGATGGGCCGATAACGGCCCGCTATAAATTCACAAAGAATGCTAGCTGGGTAGTATGTAGGAATATGAGGGTAAACATTACTTAAATTCCTTAAAGTATTGTTTCAAATTCTTACCATCATTTCTTTTATCGATCTGTTTCTAGACGGAATCAAGAACTCATCTAAATCCATAATTCCAAAATACACCTTCCCGGACATTTTCTCAAATGCATCATAATAGGACAAACGCAGATCATTATAAAGTTGATAGTTCTTTTGAAAGTCTCTCGGTTGTATATCTGAAAAACAATCAGTACCGATAGTGAACAAATAGAAAAGATACGATCATACAAGTGTAATTTCGTATTAAGTATGTATTATATGTTTCCTGTGCCTAACGAACTGCCTAAAGGAAATTCATCCGCTTTCAGGGGAAACACTTTTATCATGATACACACGTTTGTTACCTTTTTGTTTTCTTTCCAGCATATAAAGCCCCATCAAGATGCCTCTTCTCTAAAAAGGATTCTTTCCTCTAAGAGAAAATCCTTTTCCAGAAGTGAGGCAAATCATTTGACAGAATTGCTTCACCTGAGAGTGAATTACTACCTAAGCACGTCAAGAAGTCGTGCTGATCTGTAAGGCATCATGCATTGGTCCAAATTACTAACGGACTCAAGACTGGTATTGTCATATAATGGAATCTGGCTGGACCATATTTAGATTATTACATCTAAACTACATCTAAAACTTGGTCAACAGTGTGTGTGTGTGTGTGTGTGTGTGTGTGTGTGTGTAATTTGAAATTCTCGTTTGATCGCGAAAAATTGACAATTATTTAATTTACATTCAAACGACCCATACTATAGTCCATAGGCTATACGACTTGTTGGTTCCACCAAGACAGAGTAAATCTAATAACACTTTTTGATGAGTTTGATATATGTTAATAAGTTTTCAGTATGATAGCAATCTGAAATTGGTAGCTTATGTCCAGAAAATCACTAAATTTTGACAGTACCCAATTTCGACACATAAAAATGTCTAAAACTAGCTGTTATCATTGTGAATTCCTAGTAAAACATAAGCACACCTAAACTTATAAATGCTAATATAGTTGATAAGTGCATTGTATGTGTTGGAAATGAAAGTGTTTAGAAAAAATAATTTGAGCACCCATATCGCTACGTACGTTACTCTAAAAAATCACGCTCAAAAATAACAAATCCAGTGGTGGCAAGCATTCTGAGATTCCACCTGGAAGCTATATAATGTTTAAGTTGCAAAGACTCTATGTTGCAAAACAAATACTAATTTCCTTTTGAAATAAAGCGATTTAAAGCTCTGCTCTTATTCTTTGTTGTTTTGACGCATATCTAAGATAACCACAAATACTCTCTTCTATAAACAAGTTATTCAATCACGTCTTTGCAGCCTAAAACGTAAGAAACGTACGTACTCATACGTAATAGCTGAATGTTTATGAAAACACAGCCATGGCAGTTATGGCATAGAATTGAAAATAACTGAAAACAAGTCAATTTTATTTATACGTGAATGACTTCACTAGATATTGATAAATATTTAAAAAAAAAGATGTTTGTCTCATACTATGCTACAAACGTTACAAAATCCATAACATCTGTCATACTGTACACTTAGTTGTATGTAAGTTATGCGAAAAAAGGTAAGAGAAAAGTCCAGGGAGTGCCACAATCACAAACCGCAGCCCTTCCCAGACCCCAAGAGAAAGAGAAAACCGACAAATCTAAACAAGCACAAACCGAACAAACGTACGAAAAGCACTAAGATTAGCTCTCTCTTCCCCAGTTTAATTTGCAAGCCATAGCGACTTAATGTGGCCACAAAGACTTGAAGTGAATCATTCCCTGGTTAAGTTCCATGAGTATATGTTGGTAGGCAACTTAATTTTCATCTGTTTCATGCATATATTTGTATTTTTTTTTCTATTATAACATAAACTACCGGTACTTAGGTAAAAATTATGAACAAAAATCAGATCAGTATTGTTGAATATAATTAGCTATAGTCAGCATTACATACTTGTATATGACTTTGAAATTAGGTCTTTGAAAGAACCTAGAAAAGCTATTCTTAGTGTCAGAATATGCGTTCTGAGCAACACAAATTATATTCTAAGCACCAAAGTATGTCTCAAATAAGTAAATTTGAAGAATGGTCAGTGTCTGGTCAGAAGAAAACGGTATTACAGAACATAAAACTTTAATAATACCAATGAAAATTCATTGTTTTGCCTTATTTTTGTAGGGTCTGCCTTTAGAAGCACAATAAGAGTTGGTTGTAAAAGTCGGAGTGGAGATATGGAAAGAGTTTGGTTAAGAACTGAAGTTACAATTGTGTTTACATACATTACCAGACACGTCTGGTAAATAATAATATACGGTAACGGCATTTTATACTGGTAGTAAACTGTTCACCTTAACAGAATCATTGACTATTAGCAGGTACTAGGACATTGTTATAAAAAAAAGTAAAAGAAAAGTCCAGGGAGTGCCACAATCACAAACCGCAGCCCCTTCGAGACACCAAGAGGAAGAGGAAACCGACAAAACAAGCACAAATCGAACAAACGCACAAAAAGCACTAAGATTTACTCTCTCTCTCTCTCTCTTCCTCAAGCGAGGTAATCGCAATGCTAAAAAGCCTGAAAAACACAAGAACAAATTATCACAAGGTAAGACATAAAACAAATCGCCTCATAGAATAAACCAGAAAGCAAAAAAGAGTAAAGCCCCGTTTATATGCATTAAGTTTACCCCTAGGGTGTATTTACCCCTAGGGATAAATATTTGTCCCACCTTGTAAGATACCCCTATGAGTAAACGGTTGCGTTTGTATGTGTTATAGGAGAAAAAGGGGCAAATAATATTTTTTTATTTATTTAAAAGCCTATCTTTAATAGCAGCATTGTTTTTTTTTTTTAACCTTTACCGCTCTCTGAGAATATTTAGCAGACGACAAACTGATGATATTTTCTTTTTTTTCCAAAGATCTAGATTTGACATTTCATGCACATTGTCTCCATTAGAGACAATCTGCAAAGCATATCAAATCCTGTATCCTGGAAAAAAATAACAAAAATATTTCAAAATGTCCTCTGCTGAACATTTTACCCAGGTGCTTAGCATTAATCTGCATTATAAAAAATGAATTTTATGAGAAAGCTTCAGAGGCAAATTGCTGCAATAAGTAGGAACGAAAAGTTTGGTGAAAAAAAAAGTATTATTTGGTGGTCAGTAATATAATGTTCCCTATTTTACGGATGTAACCAAAAATGTTTTGCTAATATTCCCGCTAAAATTTGGGCAGGATTTATAATAATCTGCTGTATAAAAAGCAATTATGCCACTATACTGTACATGTACTGATGGGGGTGGTTGGGTGAGGCGAAGGTGTCCTGTAGCTTTTGTCACCGAGGCGCCCAACTGATATTGGCTTACAGTTGGGCAAGGCGTGCTGTCCTTGCAGTAGATAAGAATAGAGGGGGAATGTTGTTATTTCTTCTGTTCCTTCACCTTCTTTCTTTCCCTCTTTCTTCCCTATCCCTCTCTTTCATCTTCTTTTATCTCTTCTATCTCTTTTCTCTTTTTTTCTGGAAGACGACACAAAATGACCCACAAGGGTTGACGTGTCGTTAAACCCCAACACAATCAATGTACATATAGTGCACATATATATAGATGATGGTCATTAGTCTCCAGGCTGACCTCATAATCATTATCAGCGTGTGCAGGGTCTATGCTAACAATGTAGATTCTGATTATGCCCAGATGTGCAGGCCCAGCTACGTGTACGCAGGTCACATACGTAATAAAGTTAGTTTCTATTTGGAGTAACATATTGACATTTTCCACTCGTCACCTTTGTTCTCCACACGTGAAACAAGCGTTAATCAACGGAATTAACTGGTAATAATCAAGAAAAGTGATAACAATAATACATAAAAAATTAATTATTTGACATCACTTTTTTTTATAATTCAGGCCAGACTGTATGAAAATATTGAATGTTGGCATAGGACCTGAAACTGGGACTGACAGGAAACTCAATTCTGGTTACTAGCCCATAGATCTGCACAGTCTGGTCAGGGTATTTCCTATTTACAGATGGGATTCTACATATAAAGATAAACTAATTATTCATCGAAAATGACTGTCCATGATCACCGCAATCCACTTGCGGTGCTAGTATTTTGTATTTTTGTAGATGGCTACTCAAGTGATTGTCACATATTGAACTGTTGAATTGCCATATGTGTGAGTATCGAAGACCATAAGCAGACTGTGCAGAGGTTGTTGAACAGATATACAGTCTGATCTGGTACCATTTCTTATATCTGACATTTCTGTAGCCTGGTAATTTTTGTTTAGTCATTAACCTTTACCACTCGCTGGCTGTCTGGGCAAAATCACCAGATGCCAAATTTGTTTTTTTTTTTTTTGTTTTTTTTTCTCAGAAAATAAGGGATGACACCATTTTCATGAAATGTCAAAACCTATTTCTGGGAATAATAAGAAAATAGTTCAAGTTGTTGTCTGCTAAAACTTTTACCCTCCACGATAAGCGGTAAGAAATGGAAATAAGTTTTAGTCATCAAATTGGTTAAAATGCCTACTGCGAAAACCTTCCTGATGACATTAACTATTTGATTATAGATAAAAAAATAAAAATAAATCATATTTGCCTTGCATCAGTATCCTAACTGCTAGCAAAATAGTATTCTTGTCAAATAACTCACTTCTGACCACAACTTGCAAACATAAATTTGTGATAGAGAAGGTACAAGTATATCTGCAGACATCAAGTAAATAAACAAATAAAATTTATGCAAAATAAACATTAAATACATGTGTTTTGAGGCACTCCAAACATATTTACAACATTTACCCCTATAGGTAAATTAAACATTGTGTTTACATGACCAAATATACCCCCAGGGGTAAAATACTCCTAGGGGCAAATTGCCCCTACCCTTCAGCAGGGGTATTCTACCCACATGGGCAAATGTTGCCCCTGTGGGCAAATGCGTTTACATGACGGGTTTACCCCTAGTGGTATATAATTGCCCCTAGGGGTAAATTTACACCTAAGGGCAAACTTATGCATATAAACGGGGCATAAGACTAATACTAATTTCATGTCTGAAATTGCAATGGAAATAAAATATTAGAATAAAAATAACCTAGGCAAAGAATCTAGTAATAATTGGTATATCAGGGATAGGGACCGAATAACGTTTTATATATCATTTTAGTTTCTTGGCAGCTAAATCTAATTCTCTCTGCCGTAAGGCATAACAGGCTGAGGTACACAACCAACCCTTTCAGTTAATTTATACTATCACCATTATGACCATTAAGTACACGTTATGGAGGTTCATTATTAAACAACAAAGAGAATAGAAATCGTTAAGATTAATGTTGTTGTGTGTTATTCTCATTACTTTTATCACTAATAACATTTATAACCATAATTTTGTATAATTTGATATCTGTAATGGTTTTCTTATCACTATATAGATGATAATGATAGTAATCATTTATTTAATGTGCTCGTCATTAAATTATATTATGTATGACTGACCTGTATGAGTTGTTGTTACATGGAATTTCATAATAAAGCATAATTTTATTGAAACAAACTATCTTCTAGCCAGCATAAAACGTTATATATATATATATATATATACATACATACATACATACATATATATATATATATATATATATATATATATATATATATATATATATATATATATATATATATATATATATACACACTGTGCCAGCATAGAAAAAATGTAAGAGAAAAAATCCAGGAGGTGCCACAATCACAAACCGCAGCCCTTCCGAGATACCAAGAGGAAGAGGAAACCGACAAATCCAAACAAGCACAAATCGAACAAACGTACAAAAAGCATTAAGATTAGCTCTCTTCCCCAAGCGAGGTAATAGCAATACTAAAAAGGACTGAAAAACACAAGAATAAAATGACACAAGGTAAGACATAAAACAAATCGCCTCGTAGAATAAACCACACAGCAACCAAGAGTAAGACTAGCACCGGGACCACCGCCTTAGAACGGTCAGTAGAGTATACCACCGGGGGGGGGGGGGGGGTGGTTAAAGCACTTTTACAGCTAGCCAACTTCGCCTAGAAGTGCAAGAGTGTGCATGCTGTGTATTTGTCTGCATCTTAGCGACGACTTAAAACTGCAGTGTAGTGTTGATATATGTGTGATATAATTGTCATCGTATTTCCAATGAATTTTCATGTAAACTCAAATGAAGAAATAGTTCTCCTTAAATAAATTGAGCCCACAGAATGTTTGTTTTCATTGTTTTATGCTTTCGAGTTAATATTAGGAAAGTATATAGTATTTTCATCAATAGAGCTGTACTGACGAGATTTGTCCAGCAAACATGGAAACACAGTTCTGATATCAGAGCACTTACATGTACTTATAACGTGTGTAACAGTATTAAGTGTGGACTATTTCTGGCATTCTAGATGGATTAAAGTATAAAACCGTCAGCTTTATTCAAAAGCAATGAAGAGCTCACATCATGCAAGTATGTATGAAAAGAAGATATTTTATTTATTCGGTATAGGGTACAGTTTACTATTTTAAAGATAAAATCATCAGCTGGATACACTAGCAAAAGACGAGGGAAGGTTTTCTTTCACTTAGTTTACCAAACTATAAATGATTTACTTATGTTTGTTATCAAAATAATTTTGAAACTGATTTCCCTGCACTTTATGTACAAAGTATAAATAAAGGTAAAAGAAAAGTCCAGGGAGTGCCACAATCACAAACCGCAGCCCTTCCCAGACACCAAGAGGAAGAAAAAAAACGACAAATCCAAACCAGCACTAATCGAACACACGTACGAAAAGCACTAAGATTAGCTCTCTCTTCCCCATGCGAGGTAATCGCAATGCTGAAAGGACTGAAAAACGCAAGAAAAAAATGACACAAGGTAAGACATAAAACAAATCGCCTCGTAGAATAAACCACAAAGCAACAAAGAGTAAGACTAACACCGGGACCACCGCCTTAGAACGGTCAGTAGAGTAAACTACCTGGGGGGCGGGGGGCGTTAAGGCACTTTTTCAGCTAGCCAACTTCATCCAGGGTCCCGATGTTTCTCTTAATACAGAAAGCCATTTATACTATGAAGATAAAGATCCACACAAAAAGTAACATATGTAACATTAAGAAGTGTATAAAGCATTTATTCAAAGCATATAATGCATTAAATCAATCCGCACCTACAATAAGTAAAAAGTTAAAGAAATGGAAATAACAATATTTTTTTTCAGAAAAGACGTTTAGGCTTTTTTAAAGTATATATCGTTCATTATATTATTCAAACTGGCTTGTTTTCATTTCTCGAAGTACAAGGGAAGCACACAGTGTTTAATTATTGCAAAACAGCAAAAGATTAAATTTCTGGTCACTGGCTGGTCGTCAAAAATGCGTTATCAGGAAACTTATATATGATGTTTATGACTTTTAGTAACGTATGTAATA
The DNA here is from genome assembly GCA_964016985.1 of Anodontia alba. Taxonomy (NCBI): domain Eukaryota; kingdom Metazoa; phylum Mollusca; class Bivalvia; order Lucinida; family Lucinidae; genus Anodontia; species Anodontia alba. Next base: position 101,036,123 of record OZ024826.1, on the reverse strand, counting down.
GCTATATCTCAAGTCAGTGACAGTTCAACATATTAAGATAATTGTGTCTATAAAACCACATGCATTGGTGGCAGATATATATGCAAGAAAGTAAGAACAGGATACGTTAGTACTTACACCAAAATTGTGTTTTGTTTTGAGGGTAATATTGGCAAATGGCTGTTACACGACAACGCCCCGGTCGCCTTAAGGCTAACACATGTCATTTTGTTTCTTATACAATGTAGTTTAAGAAGATTATAGTATACAAAACTCCCTCTGGGAGGGAGTCTATAGCCAGTCCAAGGTCTATATATGGAAAGTCAATATGGACTAATATACGTGCTAAATGTTGCATTTTACACGGGACTATTTTTGTTGATATCAACAAAGCCTGTTTATCAATAAATATAGTCCATATTGCCTGTATACAATATATGTCATCTCCAAAAAACATTGATGCTTTCAATTATAATTATACACCTAAACCTCTTTATAACCCTATTGATGGGTTCAACGCATAAACCGTGTTAGTTAAACAACCGTGTTTTATCCAAACAAAATGTATAAATTATTTAGAAAATGGACTATATTTGATCATTTTTCTATTTATTCTAAACATTTGTGGGTCCAACTTTGAGCCGTAATAAATCCAAGTCTATGTCATAATGAAATGTGTTATAAAGAGGTTAATGTGTAAGTATATTGCACTTCTAACATTGTTTTACTACAAAACTTGATTTAAGTTCGCCGAAATCGGATACCCTTCGAAATGTGTGTTTTACAGGACATAAGCTACCGATTTGAGATTGCTATCGTAGTGAAACATTAATGTTGATATCAGACAAAAAAAAAAAAAATAAGTGTTGGTAAATTTACTCCCTCCGAGTGGTATCGGCCAAATTCCTGGTCTTAGCCTAAGGACTACTAACTAAATATGCAAATGTCGTATGGGATAATTACACACACATTAGATCGAGAAAGTGTAACTGGATGCCGGTAAAATAAAGTATCTGGAAACACAAAGTTAGCTCTAGCGGCATTATTTTAATGAGTTAGGATAGGAAAAACTTAGCTCTCGACGAACAAAATGCAAACTTGTTTTTGACTTCTCTCCAAATAGTTGACACAGTTAATTCCTGATCAAGTCAGATAACCTTCTTTATGCAAATAAACGTCAAAAAGACTGCCTTTGGAAACAAAGAACACACTACGGATTAGAAAATGGTGGTAGTACGTCACCAATTAAACCCTGAGAATTTGCAAAACAACAATTTTAGCAGACAATTATATTACAAATTCTTTCTACTGTCACCCGTCAGAGACTGGAATGTTTTTCTCTTTTTTTTCTGTTTCCTCCGGAAACACTCTCACAGTAGAATCAATTAACATATGCAAGGCACTATCGAATTTCTATGTCGATGATACCCAAGGCACAATAAATGGTGAGATGAGGACCAAAAGATAACAAAACAAACGCCACTTGTGAAACCACAGACACGCAAACATAGAAGAATCGCAACAGAGGAACTGCCTTGGAACGGCAGTAGGAAAACTACTAGCCTTGCCCAAGGCTTAGAAAAATACATATATATTTTTTGGCTTATTGAGCTCTGTGGCTAGTCTATAGATAATATGGTCTGGATTTCTAATATATATTTTTTCAATATATTTCAGAGACAACCACAGAAGAAAAGTTCACCCATAGACTAGCTAAACATTGAATCAAAAAGTAGAATATAAATAAAAAAAAAAAGTAAAAAAAAAAGTGACAAACATACTTATATATTGGCCTAGTAGCTAGGCTAGAAAACTACTTAAGTATACTATTGACGACCGGAGATGCATCTAATTTAACTGGCGTTATTCATTGCGTGACATGCTGTGTCCTTGATAAATGCAGTATGCTAAGCAGACTAACCAAGACCTTAAGATCAAATTTGATGAACAGCATCATTTTGAACGCACTAATCATCCGCCTAGCATATACATATATTCATGTTGAGAGTTAATCATGAACAATGCAAATGATTTGTTTACTTGAGGTCTTTTGGCTTGCGCCTTCCTCAGAGATTTTCTATTCCTTTTTTAAGTACAAATAAAAGTTACATGAGTTAAAATTATGCCCTTTTTGGGCCCATGTTAGAGAGCCCGCACCGACTTCATAGATATATATGTGAAATGTAAACATTACATGAAAACACAACGTGCAAAAAATAAAAAGGTTATCTTCCCTGTCAACACCGCTGTGCCCATATACGTAACGTATACAATGCACATAAACTTTACACCGAAAGGGATATACGCTGAACTGAGTGTGTCTCACAAATACTTATGGCAAATGGGCCCAACTTACGCTGTGATTCCGGAAAATTCCACGAACAAAGATAAGCTTTTTACTTTTTGCACCGTGTGTTTACGCGTAATGCATAATTTTTATTCTGTAAAAAAAAAGTAAGAGAAAAAGTTTACATTTTTATATTTCCTTTTTGTTAAATAGAAAACCTCTGAAGAAGGCGAAAGTAAAAAGGCCACAGGTAAACAAATCATTTGCACTGTTAATGATTCAATATGTAGTTTAACGCCTATTATTCATCATCCTTTCTGGATCCAGTGCTACAAAAGAGATTTGTTTTGTTAGATGTTATGCTCCTTCTCCCAACTTTGTAAACTTTAATAATATAACAATTCGAAAACCATATTAAAACTCTCCTTATACATGAATTACAACTGAGATCGATTAATGTACGGGAGCTGTGGCTAAGAAGTACATTCATTACGAAAAAACACCTATTCAAATATATTGAAAAAGTTACAACCAAAAACTAAAAAATTTCAGATAAAAAAACTCTGATATTTTTCATATTTCTGTTCAAAACATAGATTGTGGGTACTCGTTAGAACCGCCTCAGCAAGGCGGTTCTAACGAGTACCCACAATCTATATTTTTTTAGCAAAATAAGAAACATAAAGTATACCCCTGTAAATCCCAGTTTTACTACATAAAAGTGGGGTTTAAGGGGGTCAAAATTATATAGGCATGTTTTCGTGATGTATTTGGCTAGTTACGGGTAAGGTTATGTTTCTAAGCGATTTCCAAATAACCGGCTGAACAAAACTTGATATTTGTTGGCTGATACAGAGTACTATCCTTCCTTGAAATACCACACTTAAGAATTTATTATTCGCCTTTGGTTATCTGCCCTTGCTATGACTGTGAAGTATACCACTGATCTGGCTAGTTCCGAATAGTTTTGCTAGTTCTGAATAATGAATGAGGAATTTGTAAAAAAATCCCTTGGATAATCCAACAGCCTCTATATAGTACTTTATTAACTTGTATTATGTTACAGAGCAAATTAATTCAATATAAAGACATTCGTCACAAAAGGACAGGTTCACAAAGACCTTAAAACCGGCCTTTTAAGCCAGAATTGCATAATTCATGGCATAACAATTTTTCGGCATGTATACCCTCCTTTCTGCATGATTAAGTTCCTGTTTTCTGGATTTAATAATTTTTCTAATATAAAAATATTTCAGTGAGGTTTAAGACATCTCGAAATCATACCTATATAATTTTGACCTCCTTAAACCCCACTTTTATATAGTAAAACTGGGGTTTACAGGGGTATACATTATTTTTCCTATTTCTGCTCAAAACATAGATTGTGGTTACTCGTTAGAACCGCCTCACCGAGGCGGTTCTAACGAGTACCCACAATCCATGTTTTGAGCAGAAATAGGAAAAATATCAAAGATTTTTATCTGACTTTTTTAGTTTTTGGGGATGAAATTTTCTATATATTTGAACAAGCGTGTTTTCGTAATGAGATAATATAAGTGATGATACGAGAAAAACGTCTTCGAAGTTTTCAACCAAGTAAGACTCTGACCGACCTACTCAGCCGTAGACTGGCTAACTCAGCTACAGCGTCTTGAAGGTTTTGATGGGTAGTATAATATCTAGACAGCGCAGATGCACAAACTATGGGTCTTTATTGTTCGCATATGGCATAAAGCAGGTTATCACATGACGAGGCTCATATTTTCGCTTCAGTCGTCTGTCACGTATGTCAGATTCTTTTACATACACTGCATCGATATCTACACACCTTTAAACACAAGGTGTGTAAACACCTGTGTAAACACCTAAATCGGATGCACAAATTAACGATCGATTAATGGTCGGAAACAAGCACTTTGTTCAAAATCCTTGCAGGGAGCATTTAAGCAGATGTTAAAAAGTATGTTGCATCCTATAGTTGAACAAAAACTATTTTAATTGACTGTCTACTTAAAGGGCATCTAGGCGAATGTTTTTTACACAGTTACAAAATTTATGTTTAGCGTAGGGTTGCTTAGGGATATTGGATCGTATCGATCAATAAGGTTATATTTCTGATATTTATTTTCTGATAGACGAAGAAGAATAAATGAACGACAGAACCATACCATTTTTCTTTTTTTTTTTTTTTTTTTTTTTTTTAATTTGACCGCTATCGTGTATTTAATGACGATTTTTTTCACTTATTATAAAACCAGGAACTAGCCAAATAACTACGCATTTTACATAGAATTATTTACATAAGTTGTTTGCATTTGTGTTTTTTTCCCGTTTACTGAAATCGAGTAATGTATGTAGAGCTATGGCTATGAAGTTTGCATTTTACATAGATGTGTTAGCATAAATTGTTTGCATTTGTGTTCATTTCCCATCACGAAAACATGTCTGTGTAAGTTTGACCAACTCAAATCCCACTTTTATATAGAGAAAAATGGGATGTGCAGGGCTATATATTAATTTCCTATTTCTGCTATAAATCATAGATTGTGGGTACCCGTTAGAACCGCCTTGATGAGGCGGGTCTAACGAGTACCCAAAATCTCTGTTTTCAGCAAAAATAACAAACAGATCACATTTTTTTTTTTCATCTGAAACTTTTCGTTTTTGCAGCCATGAAAAGTGTCATTATATTAAAATGGGCGTGGTTTCGTAATGCTGTTTACTAAGTGACAAATAGCATACAATTTTTCAGTATTTACCTTCGGCAGCAGGTATAAACTTATAAAGGTCTACGAAACCAGACTGGCGGTAGTACTTCAGCACTTTCAAAGCGTTTTCATTTAGACTCGAGTAGTAATACGATATTACTTTATCAACACCCAGGTATTTATAAGCCTCCATCCATTCAATAATCAGTTCTGCGCTTATCGTACCAAATACTACCTGTGTTGTTAGTACCAGGCTGGTAGTATTCACTTCCTTAAGAGGTTTGTAAATTTCTTTGAAAGCCACAATGTCTTTACTGCACGATTCGTTACTCAGTGAAAGTCCAACTCTGTCGGGAAGATCTCTGAATTTATTCCAAATATTGCGACACGTCAAGTGGAACGTTGTCACGTTAGTAACACGAAAGTGTGTAGTTAAATTCATTATGGGTGTTTGAATGATGTCAGTGTTGTTTTGGAATTGATACATAAAACAACAGTTTATAGCTTCAGGTTTGTATACAGTAAGCATGCTTCCATACACTTTGATGATGTCCCACGCTGCTTCATCCGTCGTGTTTCCCGCTACAGCGCCGAAAACATAGATTGTGCCAAACTTCATCCTCACTGAGTCTAGAACCAATATTGAGTTTTTGTCGACTGGCCCTTCTGTTATAAGGAACTTTGAGTTTACTGCAAATAAAGAGGGATAATAAAATGAGCCGCAACGTGAGAAAACGTACCTTTTGACATGTGCGCCCAACGAAAACTCAAATCAGGCTGCGCATTCGCGCAGCCTTATTAGAGTTTTCGTTGTTCGCGTGAAGAAACTTTGCATCCTTAGCTATCCTAAATGCTGCCAGTGAAGATTCTAAACAGACAACGTGAATGCGCATGCTGATCTGAATCTCGCTTGGTACACTTATCCGATGATACGTTTCTGATGTCGCGACTCAAATATATATATATATATATATATATATATATATATATATATATATATATATATATATATATATATATATATATGTTATGACAAACCTAGTATTTTCATGTACATTGCTAAAACTTACATTTTGACTGAAACAGTATTCAAGCGGACAAGGATTCTGGGGAATAACTTTTACAACTGACCAATGGTTGATCAACATAGATCATATTAGAAAGTCTCGCATAAAGTTGTTACTTCATAAACGTGTCAAAATATTCTTAATAATTGTCCTCAATCCCTACATTTCATGGTGCAGTGCAAAATATCCTTAGTGCTTATTATATTCAGCAGGATAAAGCGCATTGCGAAAACATGCCTATCCAAATATACTGAAACTTTTACCACCAAAAAATGAAAATTTTCAGATAAAAGCACTCTGATATTTTTTTTATAATTCTGCTCAAAACATAGATTGTTTGTACTGGTTAGAACGTCCTTAACGAGGCGGTTCTACATGTAACTAGTATCCACAATCTATGCTTTTGAGCAAACACAAGAAAATAATGTATACCCTTTAAACCCCAGTTTTATTATATAAAAGTGGGGTTTAAGGGTGTCAAAATTCTATAGGCATGTTTTCGTGATGGACTGCTTTATACTTTAGGTACTTTGTAATTCGCTAGAGACAATTCAGGATCTTTTTTTTTTCATTTAAGTGTAAAGAAAACTTGGTATCATCGCTGGAGGAGGAGTTCGGGAATAGAAGGGCCAAATATTATTAGGAAGTTTAGGAGGAATCGATATCTTCAATTAAGACACGTCTGTCAAAATAGATTTGCTCCATTCTGAAAACAATTCCATTCTGAAACGGAAAGCATTTGCTAACAAATGGAGCGACTTTTTCCTTTAATGGCAGACCCCGGTTCCGAAAGCAGTTAAGGGACTGCAGTTCACCCATTTATGCCTAGTCTTACGACAAGAAAGCCGTAACAAAGGAATGAAGCATAGCTGAAAAAAATATTCCGTCTTTCCTGGGAATCGAACCCGGTCCTCCCGGTTAAACATCCAATGCTCTAACCACTGAGCCAAAGAGTCGACTCCCTGACGCAGTTGTCAGAGATTGAATATATACTTAGAAGCTACGCGTAATCTGCCAAGGCAGATAATCGAAGGTAGGAGTGCTCGGTCGTAACACTCCCCCTTTTCAAGGAAGTCATCATATATGATGACGTGAAGCCAATTTCGGCGTATAAAGTCCAATCCCGGACGAGCCCCCATCTTACGACATGAAAGTCGTAACAAAGGAATGAAGCATAGCTGAAAAAATTTCCACGCCTGTCGTGGGAATCGAACCCGGGCCTCCCGGTTAAAAACCCAATGCTCTAACCACTGAGCCAAAGAGTCGACTCCCTGACGCAGTTGTCAGAGATTGAATATATACTTAGAAGCTATGCGTAATCTGCCAAGGCAGATAATCGAAGGTAGGAGTGCTCGGTCGTAACACTAGTGTCCCATTAAATGGACATTGGCAAACAGTGTAGACCCAGATCAGGCGCCGCAGAACACGGCGTCTGATCAGGGTCTACACTTTTTGTATTAAATACAGGAATACCGATAAAACATGGTCACAATAAAAACTAACCAAACGCCCCTTATATTGGAAACAGACCGGTCCGAAGATTTGAGGTAGAAAAATCCACTCGGCCTAAATGGGTTAGCAAACGGAAATCACAAACTTTTGTACAAATTAGATAAACATTTACCATTATTGTGTATCCAGTCTCCTCAGGCCATGATTTACGTTCTAGAATACTGAACAGTTTCAGAAAATACGAAATATACGTCAGCTCACGAAAAAAAGAAAATGCAAAAAGACCTGTGAGACTATCAAAGACTCGGATCAGCCTGTACATCCACCCGGAATGGTAAAGGTTCTCGTTCATCCCTCTTTAAATAGCCTGAAGTCTGTACGAGGCACATGCAAATAGCGAGGGCTCTGATCAGACTGTGCGGATGCACACACAAATCTCAATGTAGGATTTGCCGTGCGCTGGCTCAATAATTATTAGTTAGAAACAATAATAAGGTATATGAAAAGTAACTAGCAACGGAAATATCACTTACGTATACAGTCCTTTCGACATCTCCTGAAAAGGTATGTTCTGTGAGGAAAAAAGAACAAAACAAGACCTTTCTGACATAACCATCTGCTCATTATATACTTTGTATACCAGCAAATTCATTTTAATCTGGTTACATTATAAACCGAATATCGCTTAAGCCGGTGCTGGGTGGGGGTGGAAGGAGGTGGGGGGGTGGGGGGGGGGGTGCGTATGCAACCTACATAGCTGCATGAAGAGACTTAATAAAACCTTGTCTCCAATTTTCGTTCCTTTATGAGTTCTATGTTTCCAAAACCAACCTTTCA